>CM063501.1:78642785-78650285 GCA_032207245.1 Pardosa pseudoannulata | reverse complement strand
ATATTAGCAAATTTCAAGATGTTCTAAGTGCCTATATCCAGGCCCTTTAATTTTTTAAATACTTACTAAATTAAGCTGATGGATTGTTTAAATCATCCTGCAAAATGTCCAATATAAAATAGAGAAAATACATTGCTTTTGAATTCAATGTAATTAATAAAGTTCATTATATAAAAGTATAAGAAACCTTTAAGTATAATCACGCTCTTAAAAGCTTAAATAAAGAATTATACCAAACAGATATTCTTTAGCTCAATTAGTTTCTCTGCGTAGTGTTAGAAATCATGACAATTTGAAAAATTACTAAATAAACAATGAATAAATCAAAGCTTTATTAATTCAGTAAGGAAAAATCCTACTGAAATATTTATGTTATTTATTTTCCGTATTAAATATGCGTATTATACACTTTACCACATTATCATTCTTTTAAGGAACTATTTTCCATCATATTTATCTTTGGCATTCAAATGCCGAATCCACATCATCCATCTTTTGCAGTAATATTTTCCATAGACTATGATTCGACATGGTTTTTAACATAATAATTACTATTTACATTTGTTCACTAGACTAAAATTGTTAGGTATGCAATAAATTAACTCAATATTAAGTTTTGGACTCAAACATTAATTTGTGTCAGACTAATGGAAATGATGAAATGAGAAAAAAAAATTTGGAGAACAAATTGTTTATATTTTCCTTTCATTATTAAGCTACAAAATACATTTTCCACTTTTTTGTTGTTGTTCACTTATGCCACTTGGTCAAACCAAGCCCGATTGAACCGGAGGCTACTTAGTATTAAGGCAAAGGAGTGCGACTTTCGCTTTGACGAGCATCTCAAGGGTACAACTTACACTCAAGTGGGTCCTCGTAGTTTTGAAGCAGAGAAAACGCAGAACACCCATAGACTTGGCCTGCCACCCCCAAAGGTATTAATTGAGAACTTGGAGAACATTGTGATCACGAACACAATTTACGTGCCCCAGTCACCTTTAAAGAACACGGCGGATCTTAGGCTAGCTCTGGCTCCGAACCGGGAACCATACATTTACGAAAGCGTTGCTTTTGCCGACTGAGCTACCGGGAGTCACCCATATTTTTGCAGTTTCAAATTGCTTATTTTTGCTATTTTTCAGCAGCAATACTAAAGTTATAATTTTGCTGAAAATGGACTACCAGACTTATAAAAATTGCACATAAACAGTGTCTATCAACGACCTAAAAAGAACTATTTATATATATTTTAACAGTCTTTTCTGACACCATTTCAAACTGTTTAGTAGCTTCACTATGTCAGTGTAATCAATTCTCTCAACAGTTGAAAGAATCTATATTGTCTGTTTAGATACATCTGACAGATTTCAAAGAGTTCCTTTTTTCTGGAACTGGAATTGAAATGTCTTGATATAAAACAATTTGCTCTCGGCAATTGTGTTAAACCTTTCATCGGGAATAAAGCCTCGCTTTGGGTTCAGAAAACCTTTTTTCTTCTGAAAGAACGTAAAAGTCATCCTAATTTTTCTATATCAGATCATGGAGATATCGAATCACTTTAATAGCCATAAATTTTCTTTTTAGGTAATTTTTACTGGTAGATTGCTGAAAGAGATGAAAATAAAGCCTTTTTATTGATAATGTTAAAAGTATTTTAAGATAAAATAAATCACATACATTTTCTTTCCAATCTAATTATTTGCAAGCTTTTGGATAGAAGGAATCAATGAATTTAATATAAAAATAGAATGAAGGAAGTACAGCAGATATCTGTTTCGAAAGTTATTAACAAAAGTAACTCGAAACTATTTTTAACTAGAAACAGTTGTGTGAATTATTTCCTACATTCTAATCCTATATTTATACTTTGGATTCTTATTCACTATTTCTGTTCTTAGGTTGACTTGGGTTTATACTTTATATACCTATATCATAATCTATTCGAGTATTAAAATTAACCCTAGATTGTCAAACAATGTTACTATTTTTATGTCTTTTATAGATCCTTTTAAAAATTTATTTTAAAACCTTGAAAGCAAAAATCTAATAACCCTAAATTTCTTTTAAAATAACGTATAAATTGTATTTAAAAAATTGCAAAATACTGATCGCAACTTAAAAAAAATTATCAAATTTTTTCACAATGCAGGCGTAATTGGCTTTTTCTAGGAAAGATATCATTATTCATAAATAATTGTTAGCAGATTGTAAAATTTTTTTATAACCGAAAATTATGCTAACAACGAAATACATTTTTTATGTTAACAGTAATGAGACTATAGCTTACGTGACAATTAATAAGTACATAGATCAAGTAACAAAAAAATTAGAGACTAAATCCCAGTTCAGGGGGCCCGCTCCCTTAACTGGGATTTAATTATTAACATTAATTAACACAGTTGTGAAACCGAAGCACAAATTGTAAACATCACTTGGTGACAATTTGGCGATCACTTGTACAAAAATAGAGCCAAAAACATGGTAGCCGAACCCTGGAACTGGGATTCTACCAAATTAGATCATAGGACTCCAAATAAAACTCAATGAGCACACAGGAAACTTAAGTTCGGAAGAGCTAACTAAAGTCAGCTTTTCCTTTTAAATATATAAAAGTCACCCAAATTGTACTACCTTGATTATATTATTGTGTTAGGTAGAGAAGACTATGGATGTGCCTATAGTAGGCTATGTGTCCCTATAGTAGGCGAATCCGAAGGATGATTTGTAAACCATGGTTTCCAATTGAGGTGTGACCATCTGATTCTGAGAGAATTGGACTCTTGCAAAACGGCGACCAAAGTTTACCATCATTCTGCTTTGACTTGGTTTTCAAAGCTGATACCGGTGATCTTACATCATCAAAATATCTAATAGGACACAATTATTTTAAACATCCCACAGTAATTGATCAAATTCAATCCACACCACATCTGGTGGCTTGATAACCTAAATGTTGCCCACTGTTTTGATACAGAAGAAAATGCTAAATTTTTATCGATTTATTTCCAATTCTAAGAAACATTTATGTATTTGTTTGTCCAATACGACGTAGATGTACAAGACTTCTTCTACCAAAGTTTGTGTCGACAAACACTTACTAATTTTATACATTTTCTTTTAAAATTAAAGACGAAATAGTGTTTATAACAAAACCCACACAACAATCTCAACAACCCACATAAATGGGGAAAAGTTTCAAAAAGAAAAAAAATTCAGTTCATGACTTATGGGAATGGAGTATCTTTCCTGACTTAACAGGTTTTTTTCCTATTGATCAGAAATAAATGGATCTACTCCTTTGAGGATGAAGTTTTTAAAGGTCTTCAATAATGCTCTAACCTTAAAAAATTATTTAGCTTTGTCATTTCAAGTAGTATATTTCTTTTAATAACATAAATAATATAATCAAATGAAAAAAAATAAATGTTACTTAACCATAAGATACATATTTTGAAATAAAGCTACTAAAAACTAACTTTTTACATGAAATTAATGATAAATATATTCTTCATTTTTTTAAATCTAAATTTATAACGTATTTGATATTTAAAAAAAAGTAAAATCTCTTAAGGAATGGAACGTTTAAAAAAATATCCACTATATGTTGTAAAATAAAATATCACTCGGATGAATGTGATATTCACAAAAAATTGTAAACTTCGGTTTGATGCAAAAAATTAGTTTCTAATTTACAGTTTTTAAAATTGTTTGGCAAGTAAGCAGTTATATTAATTTACTTGGCATATATATTTTGTGTTTTTTTGAGTACTGCTTCTTAAAACAACACTAAATATATTTTACAAAGTTAGACCCATATTTATTTTCTAGGGAAAATTTTATTTTAAACTGAACCGGATGATTTTATTTTATATTGAATCAAATATACGCTATAAGACATTTCAGTTTGTATGATGTTATGTCCCGAAAAAAAAGTTCACTATATCCGATTTCTAATCTATCAGAGTTTGCTTTAAATGATAAACTAGCAATATGAATAATATTAACACAGTGGGACATAATCTGTCGTTCATTATATTATGAAGTTCGCCTTATAACAGGTTCGTTTTGAAGAGTCTACTCTAGAATATGACGCACCATTTCAGTTGCTAATGCAAAGGATCTATACTCCATTATTGTACACCTACTAACAAAATATTATTTACATTATATGAAATAAAGAATAACAAAATATTGCATAGATAACAAAACAATTAAGTGTCAATAGTTTAGTTTAATGTCTTAATAATCTATAGACGAAATAACTCATAAAGAGTGAATAAATTATCTTATATTGAATACGAACAGAACAAGAACCTTTATCCTAGAAGATATGATTTTTTCAAGAAGGATAAAATAGTTATTAAATAAAATTTAAACGGTAGAACTACATCTTTTGCTCGAAATTCCATAGATGCTGGGTTCACTTAGACGGAGTTAAATTGTATTTTAAAAGTGTTGAAGAATTCATATCTTTAGCAAAAATAAAGAATCCAAATTACATTGTTATGCACTTACTAACATAATATTATTTCCATTGCATCATATTAAGAATGCTAGAAACATTATATAGCTCTCGAGATTTATGAGACAAATAAATGTAAATTTGATGTATTAATCATTTATATAACAACTTATAAAAGACCAGTTACTGTGGGGTAATGCTTCGCGCTCACACCATACATGGTCGAGGTTTGACCCTTGAGCTGGGCATGACCCTTGAGCTGGGCAGCCTTTCATCCCTTCAGTGGGTAGATAAACTGTTGACCAAGCATTCTTGGGAGCTCAACACTGGAGGTTCCACGTAAGGTAAACACCTAACCGGAATATATGCTTCGCACCTTACAGTTCTTGATCTCGGAAACAGATATTGGCACCGTACAGCCTAGCCCCTAACATGTATTGTGTCGAGGAGTTTCATTTTTAGGTTTTTAGTTTATAATAACTCATACAGGGTGAATAAAATATCTTATCGTTTTAATGTACTTACAACACAAACACTAGTGTACGTTCACAAAGTGAAAACACAGTAAAAATATATGTTATGTAATTCAAGGTAAATGCCATTATTTAACTTAAAAACATTTATTATGTACATTATTTACAAATTATTCATGACTTGATTAATATATGACATGATCTGCAATTATTAGGTTTTTATATTCATACATACTCATATAATCGTATTCCTTATTAAACTGTTATGAGACCCAGGTAATAATCATGAATATTAAGTCGGTTTACCTCCAATAATTACAGGGAAACAGGCCGGGGGTGTAAGCAGGCTGAATGTGGGTGTGAGCGTGCGGGCGTAAAGGTCGTTTATTTGACGTCAGTCCTGGTGTAGCGGTCGTTTACTTTGCTGGACGTCGGTACTGGCATGACGGCCGTATGGATGTGGGATCGGGAATATATTGCTTGCCCGAGCTCTCTGGCTTGCTCATGGGATCTGGATAAACCCGTTCTCTCTGCATCTCCGACTCCAACTCCTTTTTCCATTTTTCCATAACTTTACACCTCGGTTCAACACCCCTTTATTTCTCTTTCCCATTCACTTGTTGGTGAAATTTTCCCACATCTGCACTTCCTTCGGGTGTGCAGGTGGGCTCATTAAAATGGCCCCTTTGATGAAAGTTGACATTATTGTCTAACCCCTGTCCCATATCTCACAGCTGCATCCCTGCCTGGGCTTGACCGTTGTAACAAATACTTACAGCTCAACAACGCCAACGTTAAACTGACCTAGAGACGAAAGCGAAGTGAGTGACCCTCCTTCGACCCCATTGGTCAAGAGGGGTTGCTAACCTCGGAGTAGCCCTCTTCGGCCAAGACAACGCTGTCCAACGAACTTTTTAGGGAGATCTGCTGGCCCCCTAAGAAAGAGAGCAAGGAAGAAGAAGTGTGGAGCTTAATTTCTTCTCTACCAGTTCGAATACCATTTGTTTCTTTTTTACACAAGGACGTCATGTTTGGTATATCTTCGACCGATTGTGGTCCGTTTGGCATGATGTCCTAAATAGCATTTTATTTCCTATTTACATCTTTATTTATATTCAAAATAAACAAAATTCAGCTGCAGGAAATAGTTTTTATTCGAATTCATAATTTCTCACGGGTACACCCCTTATACGTGCTGCTTGCCTAAACGCTCAGTCGGCCTCATCTCAAGAACCGTTACACTTGTGCCACTCCATCAGCTATAACTCCTCCGCAGGGGTCCCGATTAAAACTCGAAGTCAACAGCTGCGTCTAAATTCCTGTGTATGTCCACAGCTGTGTATGCACGTGCTGACCATCATGGGAAAGTACACCGGTACACTTACATTGGTTTCAAACTGAAAATAACCTATTTTCTATTAGATAAAATACATATTGCAAATTACTAGCTACAAGAATTTATAAAGCATTACTCCATTTCCGATAGTGAACTCCAGATGTATTTCATGCTTCAGGGAATGAGGCTTATCCGTAGGTCTAAAACTACAAAGTCCAGACAACAGTGCAATGCTGTCATATACTTCTCCCTCTAACGAATACACCTGCCAAATATCCCCGAATTATTCATCAAAATAATAATAAATATTCTATATTACTATCTTATATAATTTTAAAATGAGACTCTTTAAATTTATCTATATATAATTAACAGAAACTGTATTTTCACCTTTTTCGAAACATTCACAAATTTGTGAGCATTACATCCGTGAGCAATGTTAATTCCAACTTCACGTAGCTTCTGAAATTTAAATGTTTTAAGCAGTTAAAAAAATAATTAGATGGCATTATATAATAAAAAAGGGGAAATATTTTTAAGCTGTTTTAATTTTATCATTTTTATACATAGACAAATAACAGTGTGTAACATATTGAATAAATATATACTAGCCATTTTGCACCCAACCTTTGGTGTAGCTATACACAAATAGTGACACGATGTGGCCTTTTTAAAACCTTATCGAGGGCTGTTTTAATTTAAATTAAGCAAAAAATTCTACGTTTGGCAATATTTGGCGATTTTTCCTTGTACTCTGCTGACGAAAAAATATCCATTTATAAACACACACACACACACATATATATATATATATATATATATATATATGTGTGTGTGTGTGTGTGTGTATATATATATATATATATATATAATATATATATATATATATATATAATATCATTTATAACATTTGTTTTATAAATATTTTTAACATTTTGATTCAATATATATATATATATATATATATATATATATATATATATATATATATATATAATATCATTTATAACATTTGTTTTATAAATATTTTTAACATTTTGATTCAATATATATAGCATTATTAAGAACATACAATTAAAAAGTCATGAAATTTTGAATTACTGTAACAGTATTACTGCTAATATATGGTAGTGTAGAAAAAACCTCAGTACTTCAGAAATCCAGTTTAAAGCTTTTATCGGATATAAAAAAAATATATATTTTATAATTTGATACAAATCCAGAAGTTA
>CM063501.1:78635285-78637785 GCA_032207245.1 Pardosa pseudoannulata | reverse complement strand
CACTTTTATCACTTGTGAAAATCACAAGTCACTATTGCATATTGTTTACTTAGAATTTCTTGGTACAAGTCATTGCCAAATTAATGAGTCAGAATTAAAGAAAACCTACTAAGAAATGCCGTGTGTGTTACAAGAATCAAATTAAAAGTGAGACTACTTGGCGGTGTAAACAATTAAGAATTCCTTTGCACTTTGTTTTGAAAAGTACCACTAGCTTGAAGACTATTATCTGTATACCTTATTAATGTTTTGCTTTGATATTTTCTTAATTTTACTGTTTCTGATATTATTTAACACTATGTAAAAAGTGGATTTTAATTAAGAATATGTAAGAATTATAAAATGAAACAAGTTTTTTAAATAAAAATTAAATGGTTTTTTATGCACAGTTTTTCATTATTAAATCATACCGGAAGGGGTTAAACATTTACCATTTAAGCTTAAAAACATGTTTAAGTCCTACTTAATACACACACACATAATTTTCAAAGAAAATCTTCTCTGACGTTGTTTGGTTGAACAACGCAGTACTGTCTACTTTCCGCTAATTAATATGACAGGTATCTACTTCCTAAAACCAATTCCTAATAATGGCTTCAAATACTCATCCCAACAAAAGTGTCTAATCTACAGACAGGTTAGAAAGGTAGTGTCCTACTTACTCAGCCACAGCCTGACTTTCAGAATTTTGAAACTCTGAAGTGTCAATATTCATCAAAACCTCGATGTCAGATTTTGCGATAACACTAATTTCCCTACGTTTCTAGCTTATACCTGAAAATTAAAGTTAATAATGAAGAAGAAAAGAATTCAAAAGGAGTTGGGTGGGTCGTCATAGGTTTTTCCAAGAGACGTGGCTTCTTGGCACGCCCATGTTAATTTTTCAGTAAAGCTTCACGTTTCTACTTTCACTTCAGTTCATGTAGGGAAGGAAAGAAAAGTAAAGGCAATACGCCAAAGAATAAATGAAAACTATGTAGGAATAGCAAGTCTTATCAATTCTTTTATTAACGTTTCATTACATTATTAGCACAAAAAAAGGAATTAATTATTTATATGTTGCACTAATAATAGTTAAGATTATCTTATAAGATTATATTTTAACACCTCAAAGGTTGGATCTGTGCTAGGAATGTGAAATCATCATCATTAACTTTATATATATATATATATATATATATATATAGATATATATATATATATATATATATATATATATATGTATATAATATATATGTATATATAAATATATATATATATATATAAATATATATATGTATGTATGTATGTATATATATATTATTTGAGATATTTTCATATATCATTAACTTTTATATATATATATTATATATATATAAATATATTATATATATATATATATATATATATATATATATATATATGTATATATATATATATATATATATATATATATATATTATAATAGATATATGTATATATATATATATGTATATATATATGTATATATATATATGTATATATATATGTATATATGTATATGTATATATATATATATATATATATATATATATAAATATATATATTTATATATATAATATATATATATATATGTGTGTGTGTGTGTGTGTATGAATTATTTGAAGAGTATATATGGAGGGATTGTTACAAATCTGGTATCTATTGAGTAGCAAAAATTTGTGCTACGCTACTATTTAGAAATGTCTTTCAAGTACACAAAAGTTACAAACAAAAATTACTTACCTTGTAAGGAAAATTTTCATATTTTTTCTGAAGTATTCCAAATATTCCAAATTGGTTGGTTTTGAATGAAATTTGCCTGCTATCTGAAAAAAAAGGCCAAAAACATCAAAATCGTTTACTTATTCATCAAAAATATATGACAAAAGCATTTCACTATTACTTTTCATCCAAACAAATATTTGTATGCTAGATAAATTCCCCGTCTGGGGCATCCTAACCTTTGTATTAGCAAATATCTACACATACGTATATATCTGCATCTTATAAATACTTATGTATATAAATATAAAGCTAAATTTTGTATGTATAAAGAAACTGTTAAATATTTTGAAAATTTCATCCAAATGCTTCTAAATCAGTTTTCCAAATTTAGTTTCTTAGTGTATATATGTATATATGTATATATGTGTATACACACACACATACACACACACACACGCACATATATATATATATATATATATATATATATATATATATATATATATATATATATATTGCTCAAAACAGTTAGAGGAGTATATGGTTTTAACAGAATTACGCAAATACTTACAGCGATAAGTAACATAAAATAAACTATCCATAATTTAAAGCCGAGCAGGAAACAGAAAAAGAAAACATCACATACGAATCAAAGTTCATGACGTTAAAAACCAGAAAAAGAATATACTGGCAGAAATCGGGATGTTGCAGAAACGTCTGTTAACTGCCTTAAATGTAAAATTCAGTTTCTCAGTTTTTTTTCATTGCTTTTGAT
>CM063501.1:78622785-78630285 GCA_032207245.1 Pardosa pseudoannulata | reverse complement strand
TAATCCAAAGTTTTCTAACAGTAAGCATAAAAAATGAAAAAAACTAAAAAGAGGAAAGAAATAGATAGTAGAGGGAAAATGCGAGTACATGACACAAAATTCTAGAGTATATATCGTCTGTTTTTAAGATAACAGAAGTAAATAATTTGTGGTAGACATAACAGAGTAGATATTGTAAAAGATATGTTTGTAGTTTTGGTGGTTTGGTTTGTAGTTTGGTGGTTAGTACACTGGTGTTCAAACACCAGTATATTTTGATATTTGTGCTTTCAAATTTTGACTTACTACCATAAAGTTTTAATCTGTGTCTTAATGATACAGGTTTGCCACAATTAGCTTCAGAATTCATTATTTTTGAGTTAGAAACACAAGAAAACTCTTAGGAGCTGTTTCCTTCTTTATCAGAGTGATAATTCAACATGTTTTAGACAATCGCTGCGATTGCTATGGAAGGATACCAATTGGAACCTTCCTGGCTGTCCCAGGAACAGAGCTATGGCTGCTTTTCGTTTGACAACTCAATATGTCTCTATGCCAATCTATATAAACTTCGTTCGGTGGATATCCCTACCTTCCCCCTCTGCCACCGCAGCAAATTGATGAGTACTGAACACCTCCCAGTATGTCCAGCCCTTTCGAAGCCATGCATCCTCTCTCATTAATGGGAAGCAAGAAACTTTCTGATTAATTTCTGTTCTTGACCCATTAATATTATTCTGATGTTGTCTTTTCTTTTGTTTTTGTTCAGTGATTTGCACGTTTAATTATTGTACATCGATTTTTGTATAGCATTAGGATAATGTCCAAAAACACTCTTGCATTAGAACTTAAAAACAAATGTTCTATCAATACAGATTTTGACCTGACAAAAAGAAACTGAGGTCAGTTATTAAGCATTAAGAAAATGCTTTATGTTATTTCATACCTTCGTAATACTTTGTTTCATATATACAGCTTGTTGAATAGCCTCCTTTTTCAATAAACAAATGTGCTGGTTCAGGATTTCCTAAATACAGCACTTTCTTAGGCAACCTAAAAAAAGTTCTAAAATTAATTCAAAATTCTTTAGCACCATTAATTTATACAAAGTTCATTCTTTCAGAACAGTGAATAAAATATTATGTGAATTCACTTTATACTTGTGCTTATAAGCATATAAATTTCACTTTAAACAACCTTTCTCATAAACTTTACCTTTCTCATTCAACGAAATTGCTGTCTGAACACGATAGAAAAATATAATCTATGTAGCAGCTCACAGACTGACAGCTTTTGATAAAACCAAGAAATAGTTAACATTTTGCTTAGGCCTAAAAATGGAAGTTTATCAGGGTAATAAGAAAAAGTTGGATTAAAAGTTTCATTGTCATAATTTAGTTACAAATGTGACACAAGATGAAATATTTGACTAATTTTTGTAAAGTAAGCAGATTGTGGCTCAGCCTTCTTTAAAAAGAAAAATCATCATTTAAGCATCAAAGAATAACCTTAAGGCAGTCTCGAGAGTAAGGTTTCTACAGGACAATGTTGGCAATAATTCAATAACACAGAATCTCGAATACCAAAGATTTAGGGTACATATTTTTAGTGAATGTACAGTGTAATTGAGTACAATATAAGGTTAAATTATTTTTTACAAAGATAGCTTTCAAACAACCTCACTGATATTACACCATTTGACATTGTTCACACAGTAACTAACGATATTTTTATACCTGCAGCTATTCGACATACCAGTGAAGTGGAAAATGGCAAGCTCCCTTCAACAATGATTTCTAGTGTGATACTCCTATTGTGACTGTGAGAATCTCTTATTTCAGTGAAAAAGAAAAATTCAGTAGAGAATTTTGCTAAGGCCTAAAAAATGGAAGCTTATCAGTGCAATAAGAAAAAGTTGGATTAAAAGTTTCATTGTCATAATTTAGTTATAAATGTTAATGAGATCACAAGATGAGACATTTGGCTATTTTTTGTAAAATAAGCAGATTGTGAATACGGTTTCGAGATCAGCATACCCAATGGTAAATCAATTTTACCAATGTTTTACAATCATGATACCTATGGTTTTGTGATTCAAAATTATAGATAAGTTCATCTTTTTAGAATTAAGTTTTCATTAAAATGAAATTATTGTTTAAGATTTATTTAGATTTTTTTTATAAATTATAACTGATCCCCGAATTTAAAATGGCTATTATATTCGAATTTAGAATTCACTATCAAGAGCAGCGATGGACAAACTTTTTCGGACGCGGGCCAAAAATCGAAAGAAAATAAACTTGAAGGGCCAAGATAATTTTTTCTAAAATTTTAGAAACAATATACAAGTATCTAATGGTTTAAATACGTTAATGAGATGAATGAAATTGCGATTTAATTTTTAAAAGTTTTTTATACTGAGGTTCGAAGTGAGATGTAATAATTTTAAGAAACGATGTTAAATGCTTATATGTCAGTTTACTTCTGAAATTATTCTTTCTAAGATTCAAAGTTGAAAGCACGTGTTCACATATAAGAATCAAATATACTGCTGATCTTCTGGGCGTGGGATAACAAATTTTGGATATAATATTTAAGCAAAGTAGAAAAGGAGATGATATATAATGTATAAATATCTATTTCTTTTAATTTGCCTCGGACCGACAACTTAAAATTCTATCCGCGGGTCGGATAAAACCTTCCGGCGGGCAGTAGTTTGCCCATCCCTGATCTAGAGTTTACATTCTTAAATTTAACTAAGACAAACTTTCATCCAAAATAGAGGTAAAATTATTATATTACCAGAGGTAATTTTTAATTAATTTCTTTTTGATAATATTACGATAGATTCAATTGAAGGTAATTACAAATTCTTAAGCAATTTAAGTTTATTAAGTAGAAAGCCAAGCTTTTATTCTAAATAACAGCAAACAAAATTTCAACTACTCAATATATCTCAAAAGAGAGATTAAATAATCTTTAAATTAGTTTTTATAAATTCTTTTAAAAATGTAAATACAAGTTCTTACAATAAACCTTTATTTCTACATTACTAAAAGGAATTTTGTAGCGCATGAAAAAATTGTTATGTGTTATTTTAAGACTAAAAGCAGTTTAAAAAACAACAAAAACATATTGCTTGGTAAACAAACTTGCAGAAAATTGGAAACAAGGTTTTAAATTAATACGCCCTTTTTTCTATAAAGCAATCAAGTACTGAGACTGTTTGAAAATCACTTTTCTTAAATGTTACTTGTATACAATTGTTTATACTTGGATTTTATTCTAGTTCATTAAAAAATGCTATGGTTATTTAACGTACTTTTATCGAAGCAAGTAGAAAGTAATGAAAACAAAAGAGCCAGACGATAAACAAATTCCGAAAAAAGTTAAATCTCAAGTTGTAATTCGTGTAATTCTTTAAAGGAACTTCAAAAAATGCGGATCAAGTATCAAAAATAATTTTACAGTTAGTTGACATTTTCTTTGACGGTTTGCTTTATTTAAAAATGCTATTGTAACTAATTAACTAAAAGCAAAGAATTTTTCTGTTTGCTTGAATTAGGAAGATTCTTGAGATGAAAGACAAACAGCTCTGATGAAGAATTTAATCTGGATTATTTATTTTGCTCAGCTCAGATAGAGCTCTCTTTGAAGTTTTGCTCCCTTCTAAATTGTTTGTCGCTTATATGTGCTTTATGAAGTGTTTTTCACTAAATCTCCAATTTATTCTTCAACTGGGCCACTTAACGTTTATTAAACAACGTTTATTTGAAAGTAAATTTATCTGTTAAAAATAATCTGGGCACATTTATTTAAATTAAAGTCAATGGGAGAAAAATTTTTAATTAAAACTATTTTTACATTTTATAGGCATTTTATCACGTCTTTTAACTAAACTTGTATTAACTCCAACAAACTGAGTTCAATTTCGAATTATATTCCTATTTACTTTTTGATAATATTAATTTGTAAAACGAATATGTGTTTGTTGATTTATCAAAGAGAAAATATCAATCTCTCTTTCAAACACACACATTATGTAGAATGCATAGCCCTTAATCGGCCTTTATCTCCCCAATCATTGGTTTCCCATTGGTCATTCCCATTAGTCATAGGTATATCTCCCTAATAATTGGTTCATTTTTCATCCCCATTAGTTATCGGTATATATGCCTAATTATGAAAATATTTCAAATAAAATCAGTATTTCTTTGATGGTGTTTTTAAATTAAAAACTAAATTTTTGTTAAAATTACAAAATCTAAATTTCTACACGTTCCTGCGTTTACTTTCATTATATCACCCCAATCATTGGTTCATTTGTCCTCCCCATTGGTATCGGTATATATGCCTAATTATGAAAATATTTCAAATAAAATCAGTATTTCTTTGATGGTGTTTTTAAATTAAAAACTAAATTTTTGTTAAAATTACAAAATCTAAATTTGTACACGTTCCTGCGTTTACTTTCATTATATCACCCCAATCATTGGTTCATTTGTCCTCCCCATTGGTATCGGTATATATGCCTAATTATGAAAATATTTCAAATAAAATCAGTATTTCTTTGATGGTGTTTTTAAATTAAAAACTAAATTTTTGTTAAAATTACAAAATCTAAATTTGTACACGTTCCTGCGTTCACTTTCATTATATCTCCCTAATAATTGGTTCATTTTTCATCCCCATTAGTTATCGGTATATATGCCTAATTATGAAAATATTTCAAATAAAATCAGTATTTCTTTGATGGTGTTTTTAAATTAAAAACTAAATTTTTGTTAAAATTACAAAATCTAAATTTGTACACGTTCCTGCGTTTACTTTCATTATATCACCGCAATCATTGGTTCATTTGTCATCCCCATTAGTTATCGGTATATATGCCTAATTATGAAAATATTTCAAATAAAATCAGTATTTCTTTGATGGTGTTTTTAAATTAAAAACTAAATTTTTGTTAAAATTACAAAATCTAAATTTGTATTTATTCCTGAGTTCTCTTTCATTATATTTAGTAAAAACTGAAACTCATTCCAAAAACCGTAGCACGAAATGTCCAACTTCTCTCTGACAAAATTTGATTGAGATATTTAAATTCAATGTTTGCAAAAATTTAAATATTTTTTCTTCTTTTTGGCGGAATCAAATAAAAGATAAATTAGAGTAATTAGAAGCTTATTTTATTCAAAACTATAGCATAAATCCATTTTACTGTGAATACAGCCCCGTTTATAATCTGGTATTCCCCGCTACTGCTTGTAAAAGAACAATGCAACTTGATTTCAACTTCAAATTACTCTAACTAATCTTTCCTTAAATCCACCAAAACAGGTGAATTCTTTTTAGTTTAAGCTTATGTTATTTAAAAAGTTTTTAAAATTAAAAGTTTATCCCTCGCCGAACGGTTGTGATAATAAGGCCACTTAGGAACCATATTATGCGTCCTATAAATCTATGCATGTGTGTGTATGTGTGTGTACCCGTCTTCAGCAATTAAATTCCAACTATTTAAAAGATGCTAAAATTGATTAATGCAACTTGATTTCAAATTTAAATTGCTCTAACTAATCTTATATTTAATCTACCAAAATAGGATAAATTTCTTTGAAATTTTCATAAATTTTGAATTTAAGAAACTTAGTCAATTTTATCACAGATAAGTGCAACTTGTAGTTTTACGGTTTTTAGCATTAATCTCGATTTTTACCAAATATAAGGATTAATTAATTGAAAAACGTATAAAAATTCAGATTTTGTAATTTTCACAAAATTGAAATATTTTTAGTGTTAAAAATCTCAAAAATGAACGCTTATCTTATTTAAAACATTTTCGTAGCTAAAAGTCTATACCTTGACAGACGGTTATGATGAAAAAAACCACTTAAAAACATTTTTGTCCTACCTTTCTATCTATGTGTGTATATACATATGTCTTTTGTAATTAACTCCAACTAATTAAAAGACTCTATGATCGTTTGATGCAACTTGATTTCAACTTTAAATTACTTTAATCAGTCTGTCATTTAATCTACCAAAATAGGAGAATTTTTTTTAAATTTCATAAATATTAAATTTAAAAAACTAGATCAATTTTGTCACACAGGCGTGCAACTTTCAGTCTTACGGTAATTAGGTCTCTATTTTTACTAGATATAATGATAAATGATGAAAAAAACGTATAAAAATTTAAATTTTATAATTTTCGCAAAAATTGAATTTTTATGTTTAAAAATCCCATAAAAATGGACGTTTACCTAATTAAAAGATTTTTGTATTTAAAAACCTGTGTCTCGACAAACAGTTCTGGTAATCAAGGCCACTTAAGAACCTTATTATGCATCCTATCGATCTATCTATGTATGCGTGTTTATACGTCTTCTGGAATTAAATTCCAACTAACTCAAAGATGCTACGATCCTTTGATGAAACTTGATTTCAACTTCAAATTATTGTAATCAATCTGTTATTTAATCTACCAAAATAGCATAAATCTTAAATTTAAAAAACTCGTTCAATTTTGTCACACAGACGTGCAACTTTTAGTCTAGTGGTAATTAGGTCTCTATTTTTACTAGATATAATAAAATAATGAGAAAACATATAAAAATTTGGATTTAATAATTTTCGCAAAATTGAATTTTTATATTTAAAAATCCCATAAAAATGAACTTTTATCTTATTTAAAAGATTTTTGTATTTAAAAACCTATGCCTCCACAAACGGTTGTGATAATAAAGGCCGCTTAAGAACCTTATTGCCCTACCTTTCTATCTATATGTGTATAACGTCTTTTGTAATTAACTCCAACTAATTAAAAGACTCTATGATCGTTTGATGCAACTTGATTTCAACTTTAAATTA
This sequence comes from Pardosa pseudoannulata, assembly GCA_032207245.1. Taxonomy (NCBI): domain Eukaryota; kingdom Metazoa; phylum Arthropoda; class Arachnida; order Araneae; family Lycosidae; genus Pardosa; species Pardosa pseudoannulata. The sequence continues at coordinate 78,623,439 of CM063501.1, read as the reverse complement.
CTTTAATCAGTCTGTCATTTAATCTACCAAAATAGGAGAATTTTTTTTAAATTTCATAAATTTTAAATTTAAAAAACTCGGTCAATTTTGTCACACAGAAGTGCAACTTTTAGTCTCAGGGTAATTAGGTCTCTAATTTTACTAGATATAATGATAAATGATGAAAAAAGGTATAAAATTTTAAATTTAATAATTTTCGCAAAATTGAATTTTTATATTTAAAAATCCCATAAAAATGAACTTTTATCTTATTTAAAAGATTTTTGTATTTAAAAAACCTGTGTCTCGACAAACAGTTGTGATGATTAAGGCCACTTAAGAACCTTATTATGCATCCTATCGATCTATCTATGTATGCGTGTTTACACGTCTTCTGGAATTAAATTCCAACTAACTCAAAGATGCTACGATCCTTTGATGAAACTTGATTTCAACTTCAAATTATTGTAATCAATCTGTTATTTAATCTACCAAAATAGGAAAATTTCAAATTTCATAAATCTTAAATTTAAAAAACTCGTTCAATTTTGTCACACAGACGTGCAACTTTTAGTCTAGTGGTAATTAGGTCTCTATTTTTACTAGATATAATAAAATAAAGAAAAAATGTATAATAATTTAGATTTAATAATTTTCGCAAAATTGAATTTTTAT
>CM063501.1:78612785-78617785 GCA_032207245.1 Pardosa pseudoannulata | reverse complement strand
AATATGTTTTATCCCTAAGACGGGATTTTGTTGCTTAATGTTGCCTACCCGGGGAAAAGATCTGTTGTTGAACTCCATCTGCCATGTTGGTAGGCATGTGTAAAAGCGTTAGTTTGTAGATTTGGTTTGTTTTGTGGTCAATAAATGTCCGTAATGGAGTTGGATACAATTATTTATTGGAACAGAGGGAGCGCAAGCATATCCAAGAGAAAATACGGGGGTTGGGGCATAAGTAGAGATGTAAGAAACCCGGAATTTTGAAGAGATGGGAATAAACCCGGGAATTTTGGGGAATAAACCTGGAATTTTGGGAACTTTGGGAAGAAATCATTTTAACAATGTTTACATTTATTTTTTCAACAGTGGCTATTTAAGAACTATCATTCATATATATATATATATATATATATATATATATATATATATATATATATATATATATATATATATACATATATATATATATATATATATATATATATATATATATATATATATTCAAGAAATAATAGCATTGAGCATTTAAATTATTTTATAGCCGTACTTAAGTAATTAATTATCCTGTTAGTCTTATCAAACACATAACTGGTTGCTTCAATTTTAATCTCTAATATAATAATTATATACACTATTTTTGATCATTATTTATTATGTAAATTGCTTTATGCTAAACTTTTTCCCCTCCTTTTATAATATAAAAATAAATATCTTTAAATTTAAAATAACAGTATTGGATATTTCTCAAAGGAAAAATATACTCATACCTTCATGCTAAACATGATACCTTTCCAAATATAGTTAGTTAATCCCAATTATTCAATTTTTTTCATAGCATATAATAATTAAATTTTGTGAAAATATCAACTTTTGAGGTCTACAACAAAGACAGAAAAAATTATGGTTCTCATTGTGTCTTAGAAATTGGCGACTTCAAAATTCCCATGTTTTGGAAATTTTCAAAATTCCCTTCCCAAAAAACCTGGTTTTTTCCTGGGTTTAAACCGGGTTTTTTCCACTGCTCACAACTCTAGGCATAAGTCATGAAAACTATTCTGTTTTCTTGTAGATATGTGTCGTGGGGAAGTTCTGCAGGCATACTATGTATGCTTAACATCAGATGGCTCTGTGATAGCTGGTAGTAGCGCAGGCACCAAAAATAAAAAATCTTTGGTAACAAGGGGTTTTTCCTGTGGGGGTGGGGGGGTGGGGGGGGAAAGGGGTTTTAAATTTTCCAAAAGTTTTTTTTTTTTTGTTTGCCAAATTGTTATTGAGTGTCATGAGAGAAGGAAGTAACCCGTGTTGAGCAGCGTGCTTACATCAAAATAGCCATTCTACGAGGGAGAAATGAGGTGGAATATCGTAGTGAATTAGTGAAAGCCCTTGGGTCTTACCTTGGGTAAACCAGTGTCTCAATAGGGTTACTTTCATCTCGCACGACACTCAGCAACTGATTTCACAGTTCTCGCTACGCTACTACCAGCTATCACAGAGCCATCTGTTGATCTGCATTCACACTATGACTGCAAAACTTCCACACGACACATATACGTTTGTGATCCGCTCACATATCTACAAGAAAAAATAATAGTTGTCATGACTTATGCCCCAATCCTCGTATTATTAAAAATAATTTAATGTCTTATTGTAGGTTTATCACCAAAATACTCAAAATACATTATTATTGTATACATTACATTGTATACGGGGGCTTGATGAAAGTTATAATTGAAAATTGGGCCGCGAATACTGAAAGGTTGAGAAACGCTGATTTAAGGATTCATTTTAATAAATGTCATTACGGGATGGGATAGAAAATTCACCAGGATTATCCACGACTAATATTTTTAAAAGGAAAAATAAAAATACATTTAATTTTAAACTTTTGGTAAAATTTTTTGCCATATTCTTCTCACAGCGCAAATAAAGACTTTTGCTAACGTAAATTTAAAAAACGATCATACATAATACTAGAGAATTGTATGTTCTATTTAGTGGTAAAATGTATTAAAAGAAAGCTTCAACTGTAAGCCACCCGGAAATAGAACAATTTTCTCCATATGTTTATATGAAATTAGGGGGATCCTCTATGGCCTGTACCCAACCAAAATTAGTGCAAATTATCGCTTTTATTTAAAAAAGCAAAGTTCTATAAATACAACGGTACAAATGGAATAAATTCAGTACTTCCAAAATATACTACTATTATATTTAAAGCTCTATTAACGAAGAAAATTTCATTTAAAAAGATAAAGTATCTTTAAATTCTTGGTAGGGAATAAGGAATAATTGGTCTTCTTCTCTAAATCCATCTGAAAAATATATGAACAAGCCGATATTTTTCAGATTTCGAATCCGACAGAGTTTAGAACCGTTTTCAACTTTTCTAACTACAAAGCCGCCTTAAGCCTAAAATTCATTTTCATTCGACAAAATATTCTATAGAAAAAAAACGCAAACTAAAAAAATAAATGAAAACAACCAGCAGGTGATAGATGGAAATTCATGGCGACAGATGAAAAACGTGGCTTTATATCGTTGAATTTTTTAAAAAGAACAACTTTTTTCACAAATTTTCGTTTTGCCGTTGTTGAAAAGAACTTCTAAAAATGTTAACAACTGTGTAAAGATAAGTTTTGGGGGAAAATTAATGGTTCTTGAGGATCTCGATATAAAATTGAATGAAAATTAAATAAAACTATTTAAAATCTCAGAAAATATTCGAATATTTTTAAGCAGCAATATCAATTTAATGTAAACTCTTAATCATTATTGGAGTAATAATAAAATATGTATTATCATATCCGCTCCAAAAACTAATCTTTTAAACTTGAGATTTATTGAGTGAAAAGTCAAAAAGGACAGTGAAAATAAACTTTGTATTTTAAAATTCTACTTAATATATATCGCTGAGGAAAAATTACTAATACGTCATACACGGTTAATATCTTCATTATAAACAATGTTTCCCCATCTTTTAAAATACCAGAAAATATTTTTTTGAAAACATTAAAAAAGTTTAGAAATTTCCAAGGACTGAGGTAAACCTATTCCACAGTATACGGTTGATAATATTTATTGGTGATTTTAATTAAGATTTTTTAAAAAGATTTGGTCTTTTCTAAACCATCTGAAAAATATATGAACAAGCAGATATTTTTCAGATTTCGAATCCGACAGAATTTAGAACCATTTTCATATTTTCTTACCACAAAGCCGGCTTAAGTCTAAAATTCATTTTCATTTGTCAAAATATTCTGTAGAAAAAAAAAGAGCAAAGTAAAAAAATATATCAAAACAACTAGTTGGTGATAAATGAAAGACGTGGTTTTATATCATTGAAATTTTTAAAAAGAACAATTTTTCACATATTTTCTTTTTACCGTTGTTGAAAAGAACTGCTAGAAAAGTCAACAACTGTGTAAACATAAGGTATTGGAGAAAATTGATGGCTGATTAATGGGGAAATTAATGGGGGATTTCAATATAAAATTGAATGAAAAATGAATAAAACTATTCAACATATCAGAAAATATACGAATGTTTCCAAGAAGCAATATCTATTTAATGTAAATTCTTAATCATTATTGGAGTAATAATGGAATGTGTATTATCATATCCGCTCCAAAAACTAATCTTTTAAACTTGAAATTCATTGAGTGAAAAGTCAAAAAGGACAGTGAAAATACATTTTGTATTTTAAAATTCTATTTATTATATATCTTTGTGAAAAAGTTACTATGAAGTCACACACGGATAATACCTTCATTATATACTATGTTCCCCCTTCTTTAAAACATTTGCTAAGAAATACTAAAAAAAAAATTGTTGAAAACATTCGAAATTTTTTTTTAAATTTCCAAGGACTGTGATACGATTTTTTGCTTAATATACGGTTGATAACATTTATTGGCGAACCGCGGTTGCTCAGTCTACAAAAGCAGCTATCTTATAACTGGATGAGAGTAGTGGTATTGAGGCTCGAACCGGCAAAGACCCGTCGTGTTTAGTAAATGCGGTTGGGGTTCATCAAATAGTTTAATCGTTCCTCCAAGCTTCCAAACGATACCATTGGATGTGAAAAGCCAAACATGGGGATATACTATTTGGTCCCTTTTTCTAAACGACAAAGACCTACTCTTAGAAGTCAAACCTCTTAAGGGAATGGCAACCATCTTTCCATGAAAATAAGGCTTCTACATGGACAACAACCTCGACAAATCAACAATATTTATCGGTAGTCTGCAAAAACGATATGAAATAAGTGCTCAGAATTAAAAGGATGTAGTCTTCTAACTTTAGTATGTGATGTATCAGGTAATTTTATTTTATATTATTTAATCGAAAAATGCTGCAATGAAAAAAATTCATAACTAAATTTGCCTTTATTACTATGTATGTATGTGATGCCTCCTTTTCGTTCAGTTATAAGAGGCATAACAAAAAGTTCGAAATAGAAGATACCGCCGACTACAAAATATTCATCTGGATCTACTATACTGACTTCGGGTTCAATCAAGGGAGCTGAAACAGAAAAATAACAATAAAAAAATGACTATTATAATATGTATATCAATACAGTATGTTTTAACTATTAATATACTTTTTTATAGTTGAATTACTCTTTAAAAGTTCGTTGATTTCTATTTTATATTGTTAGAATTAATGTATTTTTTGTGTGTTACACAATTATTTTAGAACATAAATCAACATAAATATTAGCTTTAGTAGATATCAACACTAATCCTTTGCGAGGCACGATTAAAAATATTTGGGAGTTAATGAAATGGCATTACAAATATAAACTATCATAAGGTACATTATAAATCCCTTATAAATGTTAAATGTAGAAAAAAAAGGTTTTTAGATTCTTTCGAGGGGCAGTTGGAAGGAGGTTTATCTTCGAAAGCCCCTCCCCCTCGTACAACATGAATTTAATATAAAGAGAGAACAGTGAATGATTATCATTAAGATAGTGTAATAAATAACATAGCAAAGGAATT
>CM063501.1:78602785-78605285 GCA_032207245.1 Pardosa pseudoannulata | reverse complement strand
AAGTATAGTCAGTTACCTACGTGATAAAAACATCATACAACATTCCTTACATGAAAACTGATATCTGTAATTAGAAACTAGCAAATTGAAAGTTTTTGGCCTTGAGTTTTATGAAAGGTTATAAGAAATGCTATTCGTAAATGGCACTGAGGTCTTTGCATCACATGTAAAATATGACCTTTACTCGAACCTAGAAATGTGTACTTTTCAGTCAGATTTCAGTTTTTCTAGTCATGACTTTTATATTCATAATATTACTCCACGGATATATTAATTGACATTCGTGTTCCAAAATCTCTTAAGCTTGTAACTTAAGCTGTTTAACGGTGTAATTTCCCTTATAAATGTTGATCGAGTTTCTCTTCGTTTGCATTAGCTGTACTGTAAGAAGCGTATTTAATCTTGCTAACTTCTTGTAGTTCATGAGGCTGTCAACTGTCAGATGATCCTTACTCACATTCAGTGTGATTCTTGAAATATATAACATTCGGATAGTTCTTCTAAAGTGAATAAATAGTATCATCAAATTAGAAGCTAAAGTTTTCTATTTTGATAATATAGCTTTATAATTCTGTTAAATAAATATTTAAGTATGCTGTAAATTTCTCATTCGTGTTTTATTGTAGTGTAATTATTCTTCTAAGTTCTAATCTTTCAATGTTTTTAAACATTTAAAAGCACCTTAATACTTGTTTGTGTGACTTATGGTGAGACTTATGAGGAATGAATAGAGAGAGAAAAAGAAAGTGACTTTTTTTAAATATATTTTTTTATAAAAAACAGCAAACTAATTCTAGCTAAACTAGTTTTTACAAAGATAATATATAGATAGTTCAAATTTATCATACTTCAAAATTATATGTATAAATATAATATATATATATATATATATATATATATATATATATATACGTATATATATATATATATGTATATATATGTATGTATATATATATATATACATATATATATGCACGTATATATATGTATGTATATATATATATATATATATATATATATATATATATGTGTGTGTGTGACGTCATTTCTTGTTTTTCGTATTTTTCTCGTAAACTATGGATAGTGCAGGTACGCTTCTTTGGGCAGTTTGTATGTACTCCTAACGAGGAATCTAGCTATGCAGCGTTTATGCGGTCTTTTTAGAACACCCTGTATATGGTTGAAGTTTGGAGATCTGACTAGCCAATCAGTCTTGCAAATATCTCATCTTTTTAGAAAATAAGCAATTTAATGAGTTGTATATGTGGCCTTTTTATACCTTTGTAGCTCATTAAAATGAAATTAAGACTCATAACCTCCTGAAAAAGTGAGCACAGGGATCCAAACTTATGTATTCGATACACAAGTTTTGTATCTTCTTTTTCGAAGCAGTATTTGTAAGTCTAATTCCACTCTTTACTTGAAATTAAACAAATAATGCAAATTATCCTAGTTTGAACATTAGCGTATTAGAAGGCTTAATATCATTAAATATATAAAATGTATAAATCAGTTAATAATTTCACCGTCATATTGTGTAGCAAAATATATTTTTATTAAGTACCTTAAGAAATCTAAAAACATTCACACTTTAGTTCGAATCAAACACTCACATCAAAGTTAAACCATTCTGTATTGCCTGTAATTCAATGAATAATTGAATCTAAGCATTCCGTCTAGTTAAAAACCTTTACACTTCGACCCATTCCTTTAAATAAAACCCAATGAAAAATTTATTATCAATTCTCTTAAATAAAAATTAAATTCTCGTATTTTCTCAAATCTTGAAACACTCAGAAAAATGAAACAATCCTTTTACGTTTATTTCCCCATTTCTCTTTCTCTTCCATTAATTTTAAAAAGTTTCTTCAATCGAAGATTTTTTATCCTTCTCTTCAAATTTCCACAAGTATGGGATGTAAAATTGGCCATCTAACCATCACATTGAATTTTCTATTTCTAACTTGTGAAAAACACTTAAATTTCATTTGTTCATAAGAGATTTAAGTAAAGATAATAAAGCTATAAATTTTTTAAATACGCTTTTACAGAAGAGTGGGTTCCTTGTTACACATATTAAAAGATCAAAATATCTTTTTGTATTATTAAATTCTGAAGTAACAATTTCATTCAAAAAATTACAGTGGTTCCTATGGAGATGATAGAGCTTTTGTAAATTAATTAACTTAGAGATATGAAATTGTATAAACCTGTGCAATGAAGTACTGTTAAATTAATCACATTAGAAAAATTTAAATTAGATAAGATTTTAAATTTAATTTAAAATTTTATTTAAAATTCAAATTAGATTTAGTTTTGTGAAATTTTTTATTATTTTTAAAAACTTCTCTTGCAAATTAATTTATAATTTTTTCTTTAATTTTTGATTTATTGTTACTTAAAATATATTTTGAAAATTTTTCGGAATTATTTCATTGATAAATTAAATAATAATCTATAACCTATATCTATTTTTGTCCGTTAATCATCTCTGAGACTA
>CM063501.1:78560285-78597785 GCA_032207245.1 Pardosa pseudoannulata | reverse complement strand
CACAATTGTAAAGTACCCTATGAGGTAGGTAAAAAAATGGTTTACTTTTTTGGCTAGGAATTATCTGGTATACTCTCAATAACTTGTTTATCTTCATACTCCTTTAAAGTCTCCCGATTCTATGAACGCAGTTAGAATCGCATTGAATTCATTTAGTCAAATCGCATGGCTATGTATAATAAACAAACACACAAACGAACGAACTTCTTAATTTTCAAAGATATATAACTTAAACGATAGGTTTTTAGACTCCTAGACTTTTATAAAAAAAATTGTTGTTAATACCGGTGATAAAATTTTCATTGCAACAAAAATAATCGATGATTAAATTTAAAATTATCACATAGGTACCTAATCTATTATTTAAGCCGAATATAAAAGAAAATTATATCTAATCGTAATATCTAAGTTCAGTGATAAAAAGCATGAAAATAATGCCGACGATATTTAAACAATTTAAAATAAGAAATGATTAAATGAGATGGTTAAAGGAATGACGTCATAATGCAAGAAAAAAAATTATTTTTACCTTCTTATGTGATAAATTGATTAAATTCTCTTGACCGGGGAAAAAAGGGCTTGAAATAATGGTATTAAACGCCCGAAAAGGGGAGAAGGGGTGGATTTTGAATGTTTTAAATACTTGCTTTGAATTTTGCTAACCCTAATCAAGAATCCAATATGGATGGTTGTATCCATTCCAGGTCCAACCGCTTCATAAATTCGAGGACAGGCGGACAGATAACTTAGGCTATTATTATATAGGGAATTGGTCAACACCTCAAATCTAGGTTGTAGATTCTTAAAATTAAGAAATTAAGAAGTTCAAGCATCTCTTGTTAGTTTCAAAATCACCTTTTACTGTCATTTGAGGATGAGATGTAATTTTAAACACTATATGATAAAGCAAACTTTTGAGTAATTTAAGAGGTTTGACACAAGAACAAGGTACTCTTGCCAACTTGGCAATAAAGTTTTAAGCATTATAGCCTAACATTTTCTCTTGATCTTGTACTATCTACACAATCTGTATCTATATTTTGATTTGTATAATATCGGTATCCAACTATCCTTGACAAACCTTTTCTTATATATTAAATTCATGCAATGTTTAAATTAGATATAGTGAAACATTAACAGTTTGTTCCGTTTACCATTTGTTTTAGAAAACATCGCCAATAACTTCGCCATATTTAACAAGGTGTACCCTATTCTTAAGAATTACAAATTATATGTTTACACAGTATGCAAGCTAACAAAGTATTCTAATGTGACGCATTATAGTAGATGTAATTATTCATTCTGGTTTTAGTTTACGAATTTATACAAAAATCAAACACAAAAAAGAGACTTAAAAATAGTAAAATGTCTATCCAGGTCACGAATTTATAAATAACGGTAGATATTTGAAAATTTGTGAAATTGTTTAAGGGGGTGCTACATACGACAATATAAAAATGAAAAAATCGTTCAGAGAAAGCATGAAGGTACTTCACGTTGTAATTATTAACTATATAACTCAAATGAGAACGTTGGAGGCCAATGAGTTTAATATAATTTAAACTAAGATTAAAAAAAATTGACATTATTAATACCTTTAATTCATAAATATTTTATCAATTATTTTAAAGAACCTGCACTGCGAGACGAAGTAGGAAAATAATATAAGGTTCGTAAAGATCATAACTTTTTTTCATAGCTTTTCCATTCTTCATCGTTAAGAGAAATTAAAAAATTACTTATAGTTGCATTTTGTTGGACCATTTTATTAGTAACAGAGCTATTCTAATGAAATGAACAAAGATGTAGCTATGTTAAAATTCGTAGTTTACCAGAAAATATTGAAGGTTTTTTAGTCTTATATCACTTGATGAACAACTTTTGTTTGATAATTCACTTTGAAAACTCCTCAAGAATAAATCCTGTTCCATACCAATTTCTCGTAAATAATACGCTAGAAGTGTTTTGCCCTTGTAGTATGTGACACTAAAGGGAATTATAAGTTATGGGTTCAATTTTTTCTCAATTGTTCAAGTGAGTGATTTTGTTTATTTGTTCCTTCCATGTGTAACTCAAATATGAGCTAGTTAAATGTAGTGTTTAAGTAGAGGAATTAAAAATTATATATACTTTTGTCATAACTTTTATGATATTGAGCACACTAACTTTATCCTCGATTAATTTGTTGTTATACTGTTATAGCAATGCTACAAAAGTTTAATTGTAATTCCTCAAATTTTCGTCCCTCTGTACCACATAAATCATTGAAGCTCCATTATGATTCTGTTCCAAAAGAAAACAATGAGCAGTGACTCAATTTCTCTAGTCGGAGGCTGTCATATATGCATAAATTCAGCTTAGACTATCAACACAATGTGCACTATCACTTAAAACTGATCTTGTGGATAGAGAAATTTAAAAGTAGGCGAACAGCTCTGCGAGGTCATTGATTTACATCAAACTTGAAAATGTAGTGCAAAATCGCCTCCACGACCAACAGACAACCTTTATTTGGAATCAATATGTGATCTAATTGTCCTTTGTAAAAAGCGCATTGATAAGGAGGAAAATTATGCGAAAATGATGTGCTTTTGAAAACCATAGCTTAATGTGAAGTATTGTACAATAATTGTTAAGCTATCCATGAGGCTTACCATAGCAGCTCCAAGTATCACTATTCTAGGATTTAGTTTGTCAAGAGAGCAATAGGCAATATTTTTCTACACGGGGGTTAGTTCGAGCTCTACCTAATATTTAATACTATATTTACTAATGGAACTTTGAAACTGCCCAAATTTTTTCTTGACAAACAAAACTATTCAGTTAACCGGAAAGTCATAAGAATTTTTCTATGCATTTCTAACATTTAAGAGTTTTTATTTAAAGTTAACTTTTAAAATTCATCTCAACAATTAATATCTGTTCTAGAAGCAGGAAAATGCAATAACTCCATACAGCAATTACAGAAATGTCATTATTCCTTTAATTTTTGATAATTTAGTGAATATAGGGTTGAGTTATTGAATAGCTACAAAAACATCTATGGGATATAAACCCACAATTCTGGAAAACAAAATGGGAAAGTTCATATTAAATCGAGCTTTTCTGAATTTAAAAAATGTATTCGATAAAAAAAATCTAAATTTATCCATCCTGTGGTGGAAATTTTTTCGTTTTTCTTCCATGGGTTAAATGAAGCTAAATGAAGTATAGGGGCTATGCAGACACTTTAAGATACTTAAACTATACTGAAAAGCAAGATTTTAAAAAATAATTATATTACACGATATTCTATAGCTTTAAGGATGGTTATCAATTAATTGCTGTTCAGTACCAGTTTACTTTTCTTTGGAAGTGTTAATTCATAACCGCTAAATAAAAATATATATTACAGCAATTTATATGTAATAGGAAAAACTACAGCTCGTTGTGTTACACAAATGCATGTAATACCTTATGAATTTAAGAAATATGTGAAGCAGCGAGTGACAAAATATAGATGAATATGATGTCACTTAATCTCGCATAATGTAAATTATTTTTAATATTGTAAGACACAAGAATTTTTTAAAGTCATCCAAGATATCACTAGTAAACATAGAAAAGTGTTCAAAACCTGAAGAGATGGTTAAAGTTACTAAGTGAGTTCAAGGTATATATTTTCATTATTTCCTTAGTTTAAAATATTCATCTGAAAGAAAATAAAAAATATAAAAAAGAAATAATGCCCTTAGAGACTAGTCATCATTTTTTGCCATCCTGAAGGTCATACGTCTGTGCGATTTCCTGAAGATCTGCTCAGAAGCATAAAGGTTTAAATCGATATTTTCCGCGTTTTCAGCCGCCGTGTATAGAGAAAAGAAATCGTGTACATTAATCTTTTTTCCTTATTCTTATTTGACATTTTGAGCTCCTTTATTTTTATGAATTTAGTCTGAGTTGAAAAATATTCCGCTCTTACTGCGTAAAACACTGATAAATCATTCTGAGTTTACATTTGCAAAATAAGTTATAGGAGGATCTTCGAGTCATTAAACACAACATTGTTAGAGTACGTTAAGACTAAATTTGAATTTTTGTTGTGTATTTTGCTGGCGTTAAAATCGCTTTTCTAGCAATTTGGCAACTGGAGGAAGTAAATCATTGATAATGGTCTCCACAGAGCCTGTTATATTTGTCTTATCATAAATAATGCAAAATAAGCGAAAGAAGTTTACTGAACTGTCGACATCCCGCAGCGATTTTCGAGATTAATGATACCGTGAACACTTGTAATACCTGATGGTAAAGCACTGGTAACATAGCGTCAATCAGTCTTGTTTAATGTGAGAGCAAAACTGTTAAGTCTGGCAATATTTTCCAATCTAATTTACTTGTTTGGAGGAGAGTGGAGCAAAATGAAATGTTTGGGACTTTAACGAAAGGCGCCATCTCTTTCGTTTGCATTACTGTGTTCATTATTTCAGTATTGGAATAGAAATGTATGGTTTTTGAACAAATTACTTAACTGTAAAACAAAAATTATTTTCTTTATTTAATTATTCTCTTTAAATAAAACTTTATTAATGTATAAAAAACTGAGCTCAATAATTTATTGTATAACAATTCATTAAAAATACACTTATCTTATTTTTCCAATTATAATTCTGTTAAAAAACTTTCTTTTTATCAGTTAGCACTCATAAACTACGTAACTGAAACATAAACTGATTTATCCAAGAAAGATTATTATAAAATATTTTTTTAGAATTATATAATGTAGTTAAAATTCGATTTCAATTAATTTTTTTCCTGTTTTCTTATCATGTATTTCTTTGATAGCTTTAGTCCTGTTTGGCAATTTCAAGAACAAAATCTAAGCTCAGTAATAAGGACCTTATTTCAGGTCTTTATCTTTTAAGTATCATACTTAAAAATGAGTGACTTGGTGTATAGAACATTTCTCATCAGTTTAAGTATCAAATGTAAATTTCTCTTCCAACGATTAGCAAGATTACATCTTATATATCTATTATGATAACTATAATAGTTATACTAACTACTATAATACTGATGATTGAATGCCACCTTTGTGTTAAGATTTCTTCTTATATCTTCTATTGTTCTTAGTGCTAAGACCGAAGTTTCAGTAGGACTTAATGGACAGCTGAGGATAGAACTTTACTTTGACAGTTTCCTTAAGAGAATCAATACTTCCAACAATTACTAGCTCAATCATTAGTACTATCAAGCAGAATAGCCATTACTATTTTGGTGACCTTTAAACAACTTATCTAAGTGAAAAATCATTTTCAACGTTTGTAGAAACAAAAGCGAAATACCGGAACAGTTTCCTTGAGAGTATCAATATTTCCAACAATTACTAGCACAATCATTAGTACTACCAAGTAGCATAGCCATTCTATTTAAGAGACCTTTAAACAACTTATATACGTGAAAAATCATTTTCAACGTATTTAGAAACAAAAACGAAATAGTGGAACAGTTTCCTTGAGAGAATCAATACTTCCAACAATTACTAGCACAATCATTAGTACTATCAAGCATCATAGCCATTACTATTTTGGTGATCTTAACAACTTATTTAAGTGAAACATCTTTTTCAACGTATGTGGAAACAAAAACGAAATAGTGGAACAGTTTCCTTGAGAGAATCAATACTTCCAACAATTACTAGCACAATCATTAGTACTACCATGTAGCATAGCCATTCTATTTTGGGGACCTGTAAACTACTTATATACGTGAAAAATCATTTTCAACATATGTAGAAACAAAAACGAAATAGTGGAACAGTTTCCTTGAGAGAATCAATACTTCCAACAATTACTAGTTCAATCATTAGTACTATCAAGCAGAATAGCCATTACTATTTAGGTGACCTTTAAACAACTTATTTAAGTGAAACATCTTTTTCAACGTATGTGGAAACAAAATTCAAATATTGGAAGAAGCTTAATGAAAAATACGAAATGTGCCAGGAGTAAAAATTACATGGGTAGATTTTAATCATTTATTTATTCTATTATTTAGAAATATAAAACAACATTATACAAATTGTGAATTTAACTTCATGACTTTTCTTAGTTTTATTTCTACTACCAACACCTTCGTAAGAAAACTAACACCATTCTTACATATAATTTTAGAGAACTATATATGGTTCCATCAGAGAGTCTAAATATAGTTCTACAGGATGTTATGATTCTCAAAAGTTTGAAGGCCACTGATCTAAAATATATTCTATAGAGGTCTGCACAGAATTCTGTACAAGATTCTGTATATAATGCACACAATTTATTTTAATCATATTCTAGTTCCAGTCAAACCAGCAGCTAAGTGGAGATGCATGTCTTTCTTTTAAAGTGTTAAATGCATGTGTGTGAACATTTTACTGAAGGAGCCTTAATTTCAAAAAACCATCACTGTTGGAACAATTATGAGCTTCATTTAACGTAATTACATCTTAATTTGTTGGCTTGGAATTATTAGCAGTTCAAAATTTGTTTTCAAGTTGATTATAGTCTAATTAACCATCATGTTACAGATAACTGATTGTAATATCTCAAGACAAACCAAATCTGTTGATTCAGGTAAAGAAGCATCTTTCCAGTCCTCATTATAGCAGCTGTTTTGTATACATGTTAAATAAAAATTTCTGCTGTTTTTAAAATCGTTTCTTCCAAGTTTTTTAATAATGCTCTAGCTTGAAAAAAGTATTTACTTCTGTCATTTCAAGATATATAATTTTTAAAAAGAGATTTAAAAAATGTACACCAAATGTAAAAAAAACCACTAGATAACATATAATATTACTTAAATTGTTATAGTAAAGGGAAAATAAATATATTTTTCGTTCTGTAAATATAAAATTTTAAAGATATCTTTCATTTTAAAATTGAAAAACGTTGTATAAGACATTGAAAATTTATAAAATTATTATGATATAAAATTAAATCTATCACTTGTATTATTATAACTGATGTTAATAGGAAAAAAATATTTAGCTTCTAATTAGTTGCCAATTTAGAAATTTCAAAAGTTACTTTGCGAGTAAATGGATTTATGTATTTTTTTCATTTTTATAAACTACTGCTTCATATAACAAAACTAAATAGTACTTTTAAAGATAAAACGTTATTAATAATCTAAGTAAGATTTGTCCTAAGCAGACCAGAACTTTGTATTTTGTATTATCTCAAAGTAGTCTGTGGAAGACTTTTCAACTCGAAAAGTATTAATTCTACTAAAATGTAATTATTACTATTTAATAAAGGAAATTAGAAGTGTTATCAAATAATTTGGAATATTTTATATTTCGCTATCAAATGTTTCCCCCCTTTTAGTTGTCCTGTCGACTAATCATCCTGAAGGTCCTATTATAATACTTAACTTCTCAATGGAAATCAGTGTGTCTCTTAGTTCCTGCAAAATGATGGTTACCCTATCATCTAAATAGAAAAGTTAATAAGAATATGTGTTGTCAGTTAAAATACAATTTACTTGAATATTTTCTGTCGTTTCTTTTTCTTCATTAAGGTCTGTAGGCACACCATGATGTATGGAAGTCGCTTCTACCTCTTCTAAAAAGAAAAAAATGTTATATCAAAAATAATATAGTGATCTAAAATTTTGTTGAGGAGCGACCTAAAGCCGGCCTAAGATCCGTCATATTCATTAACCCTCGAAGACGCTCGCCTGGTTTCTGAGGCCCAAATCTCATAAAAACATTCTACACAAAATCACTGAATAATAATAAACTTCCCAAACTTTCATAGCCGTCTTATAGGTCTTCTAGATCCCCAATAACATACATTTCTACAATTTTCTCTGAGTATCTTTCTCAGAAAGAGATACTTTTAATTCGTTCGGTCTCCAGAGGCCCAGTGCATGCACATACATTTTTGCATTTTTATTTAGTGTTTGAGGTTGGAGAAGATATGCTGACAAAAATACATCGTTGTTTGACTAAAATAATGAAATATAAAGATGAAATACAATGACGTGATTTATGTTTTTAACTTTAGTCCGTCTTATGTTTGTGCTTTCGGAATGCTATAATAAAAAAGATCTACAGCCCAAAATGCTTTTAAAAATTAATGTTTTAAATAATCCGAAATATATTTTAAACTTTTAATAAAGTATTTTAGGTAATATAAAATTTCTGTTCCTCATCAAAAGCAATATTGGTGGTGTTGGGTTGAAAAAAAGTCGTACTGGGCTTCCGAGGCCCGGCGCACGTATTCGTTAACTCCAGGAAGAGCTCGTCCTTGCGAGTTAAGGGTGACTGGGGGCATTTAATATGTTTGTGGTCACAATGTCCTCCAAGTTCTCAAACGATACCTTTGAGGTTGACAGAAAAAGCCTAGGGGTCTTTTTCTTGGTCCCTGCTTTTAAATTACGAGGACCAAATATGAGCAAAGTCGTACTTCAACCTAGAGATGATCTTCATAACAAACGAAAAGCAAACCCCTTCCTTAATTCAAGTAACCTATGACTCACGTCCTTGGATAGCCCAAAAGGCATAAGTAACAACAGCAACAAAATTTCGTTGAAATTCGGTAAATGTTTTCAATAATAAAAACTCTAAAAAGGAGAAACAACATGAAAGATCTTAAGAGAATTTTTAGAAAGTATTTATTATATGTAAAATTATATTAATTGTCTCTTGTTATGATGAATTTCTGGTATTGTTCGAAATAGTAATCAAACCACGGTAATATTAAGCAATTTTTGATATTCTTTCTTGACATTTACTCTGTTCGGGGAGGAATTTGGTAGCTTTATACAACAAGATATCGTCAAACATGTAAATGCATGCCTAATCCCGCAATGTTCAAAGTATGTAGAAATTAGAAACGGATAAGAGGCTTTAAAACTGCAAAATTAAACAATGTTCTATCGAAAGTAGCAGAATATGTAAAACTTACAATGGCAGAATAAACAATGAATATTTCTCGAGCCTTTTCTCGAATCTTTTGGGGAAGCAATAGAAACTAATAAACTACATTCTACAATTTTTAATTTAATTGGATCTATTTTCAGTATGAATACTATTTCATGAATACTTATATGAATACATACTATTTTCAGTATAAATGCTACTATATGTATAAATATATTATATGAATACATACTATTATATGAATACATATATTAAATGAATACATCCTATTTTCAGTATGAATACTATTTCATGATTATTATTATATGAATACATATACTATATGACTTCATACTATTTTCAGTATGAATACTATTTATGGTCACTAAATCCTCAATTGTAAACATGAGATCTACAATATTTGAACTGACATTTAAGCAGTAAATAAAGGAATGATGCTCACGTACCGTTAAACTATTCATGTACGCAATAAAAATTTTTGTATCATTTTGTTCAGAATAAAAGTTTTATCTAATTATTATAAAACTTTAAGAACATGTGTTTTGGCAGTTTTAAAGATGTACTATCCCTTTAAATAACTTGCGTAATTAATCTTTCCTCCCTCAGGGTAGTGATTGATTTCCATTTACAAATATGCCTTGTTTTATTTAATTGTATTTTCCCTATCACGATGGAAAATCATCAATTTTTCTTAGATGCGGAGATGGATAGTTTGATCGATTGCTAAGATAATTATACATGTTTATTTTTAAAAAGGGGATCAGTCGATACGTAACTTTCATAACAAAGTACTCTAATTAAAGGACAATTTATAGTTAAAACCATCCAAATCGATAAATAATGTTATTGGATAGAGTGATAATCGAAAAGTATTTACCAATTAATTTTATCTCAATAATCCATTTAATTTGTAGTTTTCTCTCGGAGACAAACATAAACAAACCAAATGGGATTTAATTTAATTTAATTCTTCTTAATGTTTTCCAATTTTTGAAACAGGAAAATTAAAAGTCATTTAATAATAATGTTCCTAACTCATGTCCTTTAAGTTAAATGAATATTTTTAATAAACATGAATTTTATGTCATCCTAAGGTAGCAAACGACTTTTAAATTATGTCAATAAACTTCTGCTTAATAACTAATTGAAAATCCAGGCAGGTTGATTGGTTTGGAATGCTATGGTCTACTGTTTTGCTATACGAGTCCTAAGGAGATCAGGATTTATTGATTAAAGCTAATTCTAACTTCTTCTTTGCCAATAACTAAGTGAAAGTCCAAACAGGTTTGTTGGTTTAGAATGCTATGATCTGTTTTGCTACGCGAGTTCTACGGAGATCAGAATTTATAGCTTAAAGATAATTCTAACTTCTTCTTTCCCAATAACTAAATGAAAATCCAGGCAGGTTGATTGGTTTGGAATGTTATGGTCCACTGCTTTGCTACACAAGACCTACGAAGATCGTGATTTATTGCTTAAAGCTAATTCTAACTTCTTCTTTCCCAATAACTAAATGAAAATCCAGGCAGGTTGATTGGTTGGGAATGTAATGGTCTACTGCTTTGCTAAACGAGGCCTAAGAAGATCGTGATTTATTGCTTAAAGCTAATTCTAACTTCTTCTTTGCCAATAACTAAGTGAAAATCCAGGCAGGCTGATTGATTAGGAATGCTGTAGTCCACTGACACACGAGGTCTAAGAAGATCGAGATTTATTGCATAAAGCCAATTCTGAACAACTACGAATATCCATGTCAGTAACATAATTCGAGTCCGAGAATGCCAGTGCCAGAGAGCAGCGCTGTACCTATCCGGCCATTGTTTAGAGAGTAAAACTCCAGGGTAAAAACTGTAAAATGATAAAAAATATATTATACTCCCTGTAGCAGAGATGATTTGTTTCATCAAACCTTTCCCATTTCCTTATCATCAAACAAAGAAAAAGTTACTAAAATTAGTAGCCACGATGTATTCAGTAACTTATGAAGAAAGACAGAAAATAAAGATATAATTAGATAATAAATTTTAGTTTCATCTTCACACTTGATATAAATAAATATACTACTCATTCGAAAAACAAAGGATCGAAAGAGAATAATAACGTAAAGAGTATATACAAGTTAAAAATGTTTGAACTGTGGTTCTTAACTCTTTCTTCCTTGCAAAACACATATATATTCAAAACAATGCTCTTTTAATGTAATTCTGATCCTAAATGAAAAATTTCAGTTAGTGGCGTTTTTCAGAGACCATCCTGCAATACGAAACCATTTAACATTATTCTTAGAGGAATTATGTTCTTAATACTATTGAATAAGACGAAATGTGTACTAACAGCTTCAAAGATAAATTCCAAACATCCTTATTCCTCCGTTAGCATGAATGTTCATAGACATTCAAAATCAGCTAAAAGCAGTAAATCTCGTTCCAATTTATACCAAAATAATTACCATATACCAAATTAGTTACCACATATTTTCAAACCATATCAAACTAATTATGAAGCAGCGGTAGTTCTGTCGTCTGAGGTAACGATCGCGTAACCGCAGAGTTGCAAGATCGAAATTTAAACTGCCCAAAGATCCAGTGCATTCATCAATGGGCTTTGGAAGTCATTCTTTCACCTTATTGGTGCTCTTTGAATGAAAAGTGCATACCCCTTCGCATTAATTGGAGTAGCCTCTGGCTTACGTGCTCGGCTCTTCCAAGAGGCTTTAGAAACTACAACAACAACAAACCAATAATCTTTATCTAAATCTAGCTTCTTCTTGTATAAAAACTCATATCTCGTTGACTGAAAAAGCAATGACAATTTTTATGGCTTATGTGCTTGGCTCTTCCAAGTGGCTTTAGCAACTACAACAAACTAATAATCTTTATCTAAATCTAGCTTCTTTTAGTTGTATAAAAACTCATATTCCTCTGACTGTAAAAGCAATGACAATTTTATGTCTTACGTGCTTAGCTCTTTCAAGTGGCTTTAGCAACTTCAACAACAACAACAAATCAATAATCTTTATCTAATTCCAGCTTTTTTTTCCTTGTATAAAAACTCATTACGTTGATTGAAAAAGCAATGACAATTTTTAAGGCTTACGTGCTTGGCACTTCCAAGTGGCTCTAGCAACAACAACAAATCAATAATCTTTATCTACATATAGCTTTTTTTTTCGTTGTATAAAAACTCATAACTCGTTACCTGAAAAAGCAATCACAATTTTTATGGCTCACGTGCTTGGATGTTCTAAATGGCTTTAGCAACTACAACAACAACAACAAACCAATAATCTTTATCTAATTCTAGCTTTTTTTCCTTGTATTAACGTTGACTGTAAAAGCAATGACAATTTTTATGGCTTATGTGCTTGGCTCTTCCAAGTGGCTTTAGCAACTACAACAAACTAATAATCTTTACCTAAATCTAGCTTCTTTTCGTTGTATAAAAACTCATATCCCTTTGACTGCAAAAGCAATGACAATTTTATGTCTTACGTGCTTGGTTCTTTCAAGTGGCTTTAGCAACTACAACAACAACGACAAACCAATAATCTTTATCTAATTCTAGCTTTTTTTCCTTGTATAAAAACTCATTACGTTGTCTGAAAAAGCAATGACAATTTTTATGGTTTACGTGCTTGGTTCTTCCAAGCGGCTTTAGCAACAACAACAAACCAATAATCTTTATCTAAATATAGCTTTTTTTTCCTTGTATAAAAACTCATAACTCGTTGACTGAAAAAGCAATGACAATTTTTATTTATTTTTCGACGCCAAAAATATATTTTCAACATATTTTCAACATATTTGTACGAAAAGATATGTTTTTACAGTTTTAGCGAAAATTAATACTCAATGTTTTCACCTTCAAATAAATTCCTTTAGCATTAAGCGCATTGCCATTGCAGGCAAACATTAATTTATTTTAAACAAGCGGGAACAAATATCTCCCTTAAAAAATCATCCGTTCATTTTATTTAGCAATAATTAAATGAGCTTTCAAATAATTTTATTACAACTAAATAGTTTTTTAACGATTTTTTTGTAACTAAATAAGTGTTTACACTTTTGTTCTATTAAATAAGTGCATTTAATGTTAATAATTTTAAAAGTATCCTATAAGTACATTATAAATGCGTTTATCTGCTTAAACAAATTCAAATTAGTGGTCTGTGAGATTTAAAATTATGCATTAATTGAATCGTGGTATTATAAAACGACTAGCGACCGCTTATTTAATGGATATGTTAGGGAAGAAAATATGCAACACAATTATTAAAGGACATATTAATAGAAGATTATACATAGATTTGGAATAAACCACATTTAAGAGCTTTATGTTAAGTCTATTATATATATAAGCAATTATGCTGTTGTAATTGTTTTCCAAGCCATCTTTTTCCATTTGCTCAGAATTTGTTAAGCGTGTAATAAAATTTTTACAAAAATCAATCAAATTCCTAACTTGGCGACTGGGGCATATAAAATAGTTTCTCGGTCGCAGTGTCGTCAGGCAGACCATACTTTTCATAGTGAAATGCCAAAGCTGTTCCGTAAAAGAATTGAGTGCTATATTGGTGTATGCATATATGTATATATATGTGTGTGTGTGTGTGTGTGTGTGTGTGTTTGAGCATTGCATCGAGTGCTACTTGATACTTTTTTTCTACTCGATGGTTAATGAAACCAGTCCTAATGTTTAATGCACAATTCCAAAGTGCTAAAGTTATACCAATTGTGGGATTCTAACCCATGAACTCCAACACCGATTGGCAGTGCCTTACCCATTCGGTCATCATTTTGTGGGTGAATTTCAAAGGGATGTCAGGGCAATACTTTTTTACACTACACACATGTATATATGTGTATGTGTGTGTGTAAAAATAATTACATATATATATATATATATATATATATATATTATATATATATATATATATATATATATATATATATATATATATATATATATATATATATATATATATATATATATATATATATACATATATATACATATATATATATATATATATATAAACATACATAGTGTACGTGGGGCTGGCGTCCGTTGCACAATACCTTTTTCACACCATACCCCTAACATCAACAAATGCAGTGAAAAGTCCCTTATACAAAGACCAGGAAGATGGGATGATTCTTCACATAAGTGTAAAAATATGAAAAACCTACTGTGCTATTTTACTGATTTTTTAATAAATAAATGTAGTTTAATTGTTAAAATATTTATATTAATATTTATAAACTATAACTACAAAATTAATATTTTGTCTGCATTAAACTTAGAAAAAGTCTGTATATTTTAAGCACATACAGTGAACATTTTTTATATTACTCTTAAATTAAAATAATATTTAATGTTAAGAGAAATAGAACAGAAATTAAAATCTCTCTCCATTCTGAGAATAATAATACAAATAAAAATTCAGCAAGAAAAAGGAAGAAAAAGTGTCACTTGGTACTCATTATGCTAAACTAAAATGACACTTTTTATTAATATTCTCTGATAAGCAATGTTAGGATTATTAAGCACAGTATACTTTTCTTTTATCATATTCAACTTATAAAAAAATTTTGTGATTGTATACTTGGAAAGATTGTTAAATTTACAATTATTATCATTTCATTGTTTGTTTCTGAGATCAATTTCTCAATTACTTTATTAATATTTATGTTTAACTGTCTTTAAAAATTCTAGTCATCAGTTATGCATGAAATAGTTAAGAAGTTTGATAATTTTTAACTGCTCCCAGGAATTGACATAACCTAAGTCTTTTTCATTTTTTTATAATTAGAAAACCTATTTATTTATAAAAACTGGATTTTTTTTCCTATTTAGCTATCTTTCTTTTGCCTTTTGTAACGTCAAAACTTTTTCTTTATTTTGAATCATGAGTAGAAAGTAATCTTTTTATGTATAACACATTTTACCTTCATTTTACTGAAGCTTTCAGCCAAACTCATAATGATCTATGGACACCATAGAATTCTGTCAACATGAGAACCCACAATTCACAGTTGTTGTTGTTGACTTTTGACACTTGGTGAAACCAAGCACGATTGAGCCGGAGGCTACTCGTTTTAAGACAAAAGGATGCGCCTTTCGTTTATAATGAGCACAAGGATGAAAGTACGACTTATGCTCAAGTGGGTCCTCGTAATTTTGAAGGAGGGACCAAGCAGAAGACCCACAGACTTGGCCTACCATCCCCAGAGGTATTAATTGAGAACTTGGAGGACATCGTGACCACGAACCTATTTTACTTGCTCCAGTCACCTTTAACGAACAAGGCAGATTTTAGGCCGGCTCGGTTTCGAACCCACAACCTTTCAGTTAAGAAATCGTTGCCTTTACCGACTGAGCTACCGCAGTTCACAATTCATAGTATTTTCCTCAAGTGAGAATTTGTCTGGAAACTCAAGGTCGTAGGCAGTATCAGCACAACACAATCTTCCATAACTAGGTCCTCTGGCAATCGAACGTTAAAGTCTAGTTCCTTTCCTCACCGTCATATAACTGTACAACTATGTCAGAAATTCTGAATTTCACAGAAAGAATAATAAAGATTTTTCACAGAATTGCTTGAGTTAGTTCTTCTTTAGTAAAAAGCTTTATAAACATATTTGAGGTTATATAGAAAACGTAGCACCTGTAAACGTGTGAAAATAGCAGAAATAAGGTACATCCTCCCATATGTACCCCTAAATCCCATAAACTTCTTATGTCCAAATGAATGGGGAGGGGTGTTCTTCGAACTCATGTTGGTTCTTAGTGCTTTGTTCAATCCACCAAATTCCTTAAATGAAGATAATGCTTAGGAATTGTAAGTAATAATTTTATGACATAATAGGGAAGAACAAATCAATAAAAAATGGACGTAATGCCCCTTTCTTCTCACATGCAGATATATGTTAGCTCGAAAACAATCATTAAAAAAATACAATTATTTTCGTCGCCTGACACTCTACCATATTTCTCATTTCCACATTTATTTAATCATGATCTTATTACAAAATTTTGTGACCATTTTTGTGAATTCTAAGAATTTTCCCTTAGAAATGTGTTTCTGGCCATCAGTAGTAAGTTATAATATATTGATAAACACATTTTACCGGATTAATCAAGAGTATCTTATTCAACTCGGATTAGGTCTGGACACACGAAGCTAATTGTGGTGTACATTATCCGAACAACGCAATTTTCCATAACTACATTCTCTGGTAATCGAAAGCTAAAGCATATTGTTAAAACTTTAGCTTACACACAGTACTGTATATGTTAGTCCATACACAAGGGCAAAAAATGTCAGTTTTTGTCTCTTTCAGCTGTACCGTAATCCTCATTTGACCGTACACCATTATAAAGGTTTTGACCCTCATTCAATTGCAAAATATTTAATCTCATTTGTGTGCACGAGTGTGTGTCGTATTAGTTCTTAAGAATTAGCTTTTAAAGATTGGCTTCTATTTTTAACTTTAGTAGTAAGTAAAACAGTTACATAACACACATTTTACTCACTTCACCAAAAGCATTTTTCTCAAATTGATGTGAAAACTTGAGAGTAATGTGCATTATCCGTTCAATACAATTTTCCATCTTTACTACAAGTTTTAGCAATTAGAAGCTAAAGCCTAGTATGCTGCCATCTTACTTCCTCGCAGTCCTGTATACTTTTTCCCATTAACAAAACGTTAAAATGTAATCATTTTTGTAGATTTACCATATTCTACATTTTCTCATTATAGGAGAATTTAAATCATTCAATCTGAAAATTTTGAACCTTCTTTTGCGTATGTCACATTCTTAAAAGTTTTGCTTTAAATATTGATCTTTATTTTTAATTATCAGTAAGTAAATTATACTTTTATGTAAAACGCAATTTACCTGATTCGTCAAACGTATTTTCTTCAACATGGAATGGGTCTCGAAGTACAAAGTTGAAGGTGGTGTGCATTATCCGCACTACGCAATCTTCCATAACTGCATCTTCTGGCAGTCGGAAGCTAAAGCCTAGTATACTAGCTTCTCGCTTCCTCACAGTCCTGTATATATTGCCCCATAAACAAAGCGTTATGATGCAGTCATTTTCATCGCCTTCAGCTCTACCATATTCCACATTTTCACTTTTAGAGTCTAAATATTTATAAGCATCCTGTTTTATAGATGAAATGGTAATTTTCAGTTGTTATGAATTAAAATGAGAAGATTTTTTTTTATTTTGCCTAGCATCCTTGATTGACGCGTCTAAGAATAAAAAGGTAATGATGTAAAATTCTTATGTAAAAGTTAGAAATAGTCATCTAACTTTATTAACAAGAGAATCTCCCTAATAAAATATTCTCACGTAACATGTCTTGAATTGGTCTCTGTGAAAATAAACTTGAAACTCACTAATAAAAAATCAAAGCACGTTAGTACTATCAAAAAAAATAATTTAATCCTAAAAGATCATTGTGTCTCGGAGACGCTTTGTATTTAAACTAAAAATCTATTAAAAGATAAAAATAACTTTAATGTTCTATGAACCATTTTCTTATAAATGACGTATGTATTACTTTCCTCTCCTGGCTTTAAAATACTGGGTTATAATTAAACTTCTCCTATAAACGGCATTCTACAGTGTAAACGGGTGAACGGAATGCAACAAAGTTTTGTCTATGGGCTATACACGAGATGCGCTCACGAAAAAAGATTAGTTCCATAATGTCCACTAAAAGACGCAAAACATGAAATTTAACACAATAATACACCAAATGGAATACGGGAACAATATTAACATTTATTGACTAGTTTCTGATCATCCTGTCATCGAACCTTATTAAATAAAGGTAAGGGAGAAACAAAAACAGTTCAGTTTGCAGAAACATAACAGATTAGGACGAGATTGCACAAGAGAAGCAGTTGTTAACCATATCCAGGACGATGTAGGGATATGTGCTCCCTTATTCACCTGCAAAATTCCAAGTCGATGGACAGTGTATTCAACAGCAGATTGTAACTGATCAGTTGTGAGGCTTCGCACATGAAACGTTAAGGAGATCTTTAAGTCTTTCAATGGCGCAACGCATATGTCTAGTACAAAAAAAAAATTTGTTGTTGTTGCTGATGTTGAATGTATTATTTTTTAATATTAAAAAACTCTCTTAAAGACTAATATTTAAAGAATATAACAGCATCCGCGATACTCCACATTTTTTTAAATAGCACCATAACCAGAAATCATAGAGTTAGATACGGCGAACATGGTGGGCATGGAATAGGAAAGAAGCAACTAATCATACTATCATCTGTGAAATGTGGGGGCAATATCGCCTTTATGGACCCAAGGATATGGGGGAGATGCTATGCCTCAACTACAGTAAAGGTGGAGTCCTTTACTGAAGTTGCAGCCTATCAAACGTCTGCAGTATGTCATGGTTTGGTTTGGAATGCTACCGTTTACTTATTGCAACACTAGCGCTAATGAGACCGGGACCTACAGCTTAAAGCCGATTCCGAACGGCAGTATGTCATGGTACCTATGGCCCTTACGGGACATGTAACATGCCCACGTTTACTGATTTCCTCAAAAAGAATGCCCAAGGCCGAAAGTCGCCATGAATTTACACCAGACAGTGACCTTTGGAGACTGTAAGGGAATTTCAGAGTGGATCCGCGGATTTTCCTTAGCCCAAATGCGGCAATTCAGTGTGTTGATTGTCCCATTGAGGTAGAAATGAACCTCGTCGCTCCACAGAAAATTCCAAGGCCAAAAATCAACAGTCATTCTGTTGAGAAAACTGACCGTGAATGAGAGACGTTGTGGATGGTCTCTATCAAGCAGCTCCTGTGTATGGCGGAACTTGTATGGGAAGTAGTGCATTCATGAAAACGTCTGCAAACGTGTTATACCCTAACCTGTTTTGTATAAAGCTTCCACTTCTTCTTAAGTATGCAAATTTCAACATTTTTCTCCTACAACCAACAGCTTTTTATGCTTTTGCATTTTATTAGTAATCATTCTTTTTCTAGATTGTTAATATTGTTTCTGTATTCCGTTTTGGCCGTTTATTGTGATAAATTTCATATTTCATATTTTTCCAGAAAAGGCGCCATCTAGTGGAAATTTTGGAACTAATTTCTTTTACCGAAATTCAGAGGATCTTGTGTATAGCATCTTGTGCAAGATTTCGTTGCATTCCGTTCACCCTTTTGCACTGTAGGATGCCGTTTATAGGAAAGGTTCAATTATATCCACCTGGTATATTTAAAAAGTTGTCTTTACACATATCAATAGTATTTAACGTTCCACAAAAAAACGATACGGTTCGAGGCTTAAAAAAGTCATTTATAATTACTTCATATGGATTAAGAAAGCATTTTAATATTCAGAAAGAATGGCACACTTATAGAAAGAACAAAGTACAGTAACAGAGAAATAAAATTTTAGATTTAGAACTTATACAGATAAAATATAAATGATAGTCTCAGCGTTGACTTTCGGTACCAAAGTAAATGGACTTAATTGCTGATATAGGAAAGATTGTTTAGAAACCATTCGAAAATTTTACCATTTCAAGGACAGTGTTGTAAATAAAAAATAGTCTTCTGTAAATAAAATAATTTTAAAGTAAAATCAAACAGGTTTAAGATGAAAATTTCAGGTTCGAAAATTTTATCATTTCAAGGACAATCTCATAAATTAAAAAAAGTCTGCTTTAAATAAAATACTTTTAAAGTAAAATCAAATAGGTGTATGATACATATAAAAATTTTAGGTTAGAAAATTTTATCATTTCAAGGACAATCTCATAAATACACAAAAATTTCTCCTGTAAATAAAATAATTTTAAAGTAAAATTAAACAAGATTTGATACATAAAAAAATTCAATTTCAAAAAGTACTACAAAAATATCCTGCTTAAATGACTTTATATATGTGTATGTGTGTGTGTATGTATATATGTATGTATACTCGGGGATATGCACCTCAGCGGGGGGACATAAACCCTGTGCACCGATTAGATATTTTTTTCTGAACTCTGAGTAGAAAAAAAGTTTTGGTCGACTATGTCATTTTAAACAAAGATAATTAAAAGGTAAACCGCCATTCGTAAAAAATGTGTACTTTTAATTCCTTTTCCTTTACTTTACCTTTTTTTATCGATTATTTATTTTTTTAATCTTTTTTTATCCAAAATTTGTGACTAATCACTAGTTTTGGTAATGTATCATAATATTTAGCAACTTAGTAACATTATTTGCCCCTATTCCAGGTCACTTGACAACCAGTTACGTTAGACATATTGGTTACATTTTTCTAATACAGATTAGTGTAAAAATGAGATATTCATTAATATAATTATATATCTCTGTGTGGGAGTATAGTTTTACAATTTATTGATTAATACAAACCTTTAGTAGCATAAATGACATAAAATCCAATTTTCTGGAAACAGCTCCTCTTACATTTTCAATACCCTAAGAGTAAATTATAAATGAGGCACTAGCAATACAATTTAATTTTTTAAGAGTGCGCTTAATTGCGGAATTAAAAGCTTTGAAGCCATTAATACTTCCAATTCTCCGGTAATGTGTTAATGTGTATTTCCCACCAGCACTTAAGTTGTATCACATTGCTCCCGTTTTAATTAACACTAAATGGAAATCCATTAGTAATGAAGAACGTACAATTAAAATTATTACATATTGCAATTTGATTACTTCCTTCACCCACGAAAATTTTCTGTGTTAACATTTTATTGAAGCTTAAAACAATAGCACTCTAGAGGTATTTTGGAAAAACAAAAGTCTTAACAGCTAAAATAAAAATAAAGGTATAACATAAACACTACTATATTATTATGAGATTAAAAAGCTATCATCATTAATTATAAGCATTTTGCAATTGTATCATCAAAAAATTGCTCCTTTTTTTCAGAATTACATTCGTCGCATCGTAATAAATGTATGATGTCCTAGCATTTTTTATATAAATGATCGCACTTAAGGACTTCATTTATGATACCTATTATGACCTAAACTTCAGTTTTAGTTAATAACCTAGATTTTAGTTACTGCCCAGTTTTATTTCGGTCCTCCGTGAAAATTTAATACTTAATTATACTTGCTTTCTCTATCTAAAGAAGAAAATCTTCATCTGCCATTAAGGATATAAAATATACTCATTTATTTAATATGTCTATTTTCGTTGCAGTAATCTACACCATACGTATACTATTTACTTCTGCAATCAACGTATCATTTCTATTGCTTCAGAAGACATTTAACTCCTTCAGATACAAATAAAATGAAGTTTGATGTGTCCGAAATATTCTATTCAATTTGGTTCAACTGAACAGTTATGAACAAGCTGAAAAAGATACTATATTATTTTGAAATTTTGATTGTTATAAAACATTTAATTGACTCAAATATTTTCATTTTTGTTATTTTACTTAATTTTTAAATCTATAGTCTCAAACAGTGCCTAATATGGCATTTGCTATACGAGATCAATGCTGTACCACGTTTATTGCCAAGCTGAAAATTGTGCCACTCCACGAAAGTCGATCTCTTTCATAGTTGACAATAAGACGATTTCACGCAGAAGGGCACATATCAACTTATGACAATTCTCGCTTTAGTTTCAAACGGAAGGGCAGTTTATTGTTTGTCTATTAGGCAATTTGTCATAACTTCACCAACTACTATAATGCTCTTCCCATTCATTTTCATGTTTACAACAGCCAATAGACAAACAATAAACTACCCTTCCGTTTGAAACTAAAGCCAGAATTGTCATAATTTGAGAATTTGCCCTACTGCGTGAAATCGCCTTAGTGGCTGTTGTAAACATGAAAATGAATTGGATGGCCATTATAGTAGTTCGTAACGTTGCGACACATTGCTGTACATAAATATTACATGCCGTTTCGCTGTGGCAGCTACACTATAGAATCTTGATTGCAACGTCCACGCAATAAAGCGTGATCGGCTGTTTGATGAAAACTCGCATCACGCGATATCGAGTTATTGGCAATGAACGTGATACTAAATACTGCTTTCAATATGCTTCTCTCTGATTTACTTATTTGTGGATGCAAATTTGTTATTGACACTGTTGAGAAGGTGTGAGGATGGGCATCTTCAACATTGTAAAGAAACCAGTATCAACACAAGAGCGATGAAACTGAGTAGTCAGTCAGGTAATAATATACTACCTGGCATCTATCTCTTGAAGAAGAAGACTCGCCAATTCTAAGGTGGCATGTGAAATGAATGATATATCCCATTGAGGATTATGCACAACCATGCTACAACCACGAGATGCATGCATTTGCTTACTCCACTTGCTCGCTTTCCCATAGAAAAGTGTGAACGATAAACGTTTGGTCTAATTTCTTATCTTAATATTTTACATTGCACAAATTTTGAAATGGCTTCTTCCATTTTTGATCAACCTTTACCAATTTATGATTTTTCTTCCGAAAATATTCAAAAGTATATATTTAAAATAAATCGAAAATAAACGAAAACGAATCACATGGACAATACTCTGTATTAAAGCAGAGTGTACTTATTAAAATTAATCAAGTCAAATTTTGTGAAAGAGTTTAAATTTTTATAAGTAGACAGTCAAATCCTTGTTATTCATGCTTCAGTTAAAGCAGAATATAATAAAATTACCTATAATGTAACTACCACTGTTACAAATGAAAACGAAGTAAGTTTCAACTTGGTAAGCCATTGTATGCATTCAGGTTTAAAAAAAAATAAACAATGAAAGCTAATTTTTTTTCATATCACTTTTATACTGTTGTTAGTACATCCAAAAGCTGCACAAGAGCGAGGCATTTCTGGAAATGATAGAATAAAATTGAGATCGTATATATGATCAACAGTAAGGAATGGTGTAAACAAATATGTAGACGAATGCATCATGTGATTTTCTATACTCTCGATACCAAACGGTGATTAACCCTCCTTCGCTGATGTATGTCAACGTGTTAAGAACATAATCAGCATCGGATATTTAACAATATAAACTTTATTATCTGCTTTATTAACTTTCGTAAATCTGCCGTAAACTCTCAAGGCTATTGAGTACAACCCCATTTTAAAGTCAGGGGTTTAATGAAAGCTATCTTCCTTAACAGTATTCTTAATATGTGGTGAAATAACTGTAAAGTTTGGTTGGTTGTTTGAAATTTAGTGGTGCGAATTCCTCTTGGGACAAACTGCTTCAAACATGGCGAAAAACCCAATAGAACAACACAATTTTGAAACAATTTAAAATAACTTTTAAAAGTAATTAAATCTTTTCAAATGCTTATTAGCTTTCAAATAAGCGAGTACTATTGTTATGCTTTATTCTTTAAATTTTCATTCACAGTTCCTCTTAAAATACTTTTCGTAATTACTCTGTTTTGGAATTTACTCGTTGATGAACAAATTCTTACCTCCTTCCACAAGTTTACTTCTTTTTCATTTCCATTTGAGAAAGCAGCTATTGCGAACTTCAAATAATCAATTATCTAAAAACATACATCAATCTAAAATAATAGTATTAAAATACTCCGTAGTTTTATTACTTTTATGTTGAAATTTTAAAATAACAAAAGAAAATAAAAAATATATCTATATTGTGGGCTTAATGAATATCAACTCTAAACGTGATAAGAATTATCTAAAATAATTGCATTAAAGTTGGTTTATTCCTGCCATATTGGATTTCTCACATATTTACTGTCATCTATTGATAATTTGAAGTATTAAAAACATACAATATCAAAATATTTATTAAAACACAGTGAAAAATTTTGTTAACATTTAGTTTTATGACGAAACCACCGTGAGCCAAAGAATAAATGTTTTGTAATTTGTCTTGCAATAGTAACAACATTCCACACAAATAGTTTAGGGTTTCACGGTTAAACGATAATTTTTTTTTAATTTCCATAAAAGGCAATATATATAAAACGAAACCACCATGTGCCAAAGAATAAATGTTTTGTAATTTGTCTTGCAATAGTAACAACATTCCACACAAATAGTTTAGGGTTTCACGGTTAAACGATAATTTTTTTTTAATTTCCATAAAAGGCAATATATATAAAATCAATCACATCATTAAAATGTTTAAAGATTTATTAAATAAGACATTAGAATCATTTTCTACTGATTTTTTAAGTTTATTTAAAGGATCATACGGCTCTTAAATATCAAAAAAATGTAAAATAATTATCATTCTCATAACTTGAAAACTACCAGTTTTACAAGCATATTGTTTTCATAGTTAGAACAAATTATTATCTTTACGCACATATCTCATTATTTTTTAAACATAAAAAGTATTTATGTTAGGAAATTTTAAATAAATGACACTTGTTAGTAAAAATGATATCAAGGGTAAGGCGCATAATTAATAAAAATATAAAATACTAAAAATATATAAGTTTAAGACTAATTTATTGTTTTATAGCATACTGCAGTATCACAAAATAATTTTAAAATTAAATTTTCATACATTTAAGAAACATATATATTTTTTAAAAATATTTAAAAAAAAATGAATTTTTTCCTTAAAAATTAAATATTTATCATTGAAAATAAAAAACATATTTTGGGAAATAAGCAAGAAAATTTAGTTTCAATAGGATGAACATTACATTGAATACTACCTGGAAATATTTTATAAAAAAATATTAAAATGTTTTTTTTAGATAACATGCGCGTTAAATAATAAATCCAATTTGAGAAAAATCAAGTTAAAAATTTGTAAGTATAATTTTTTTACAGTAAATAGATGACTAGTTTGTATTCACAACTCCTCTCAGTATTGGAATCTTTTAAAATTGTTTTATAATGCTCAGAACTGAATACCTTTAAACATATATGTTTAAAAAAATTGAATATTCTGAAAGAGTCTTAATTTTACATAATTTCGCTCTACTATTACCTTCAAGCAATTTCGGCATTCTTTAAATATTCTATGTTCGTCGTAGTGCACGTCTTCTTCCCATATTGACAAATATTCATTAAGAACCGGCAACTGCAAAAAGTCAGGTTCTCTCGTGTGGTAGAGATAGTCATTCCACTGTTAATATAAGAATGGCATAAATTAGAAATCTACTGATTAATAATCGGAATTTATAGCTTAACTTTAAATAATTTCGTCGTAGTGAACGTCTTTTTCCCATATTGACAAATATACATTAAGAACCGGCAACTGCAAAAAGTCAGGTTCTATCTTATGGTAGAGATAGTCATTCCACTGTTAATATAAGTATGACATAAATTAGAAAACTACTGATTAATAATCGGAATTCATGGCTTAACTGTGAATAATTTTGTCGTAGTGCACGTCTTTTTCCCATACTGACAAATATTCATTAAGAACCGGCAACTCCAAAAAGTCAGGTTCTCTCGTGTGGTAGAGATAGTCATTCCACTGTTAATATAAGTATAACATAAATTAGAAAACTACTGATTAATAATCGGAATTCATGGCTTAACTTTAAATAATTTCGTCATAGTGCACGTCTTCTTTCCATATTGACAAATATAAATTAAGAACCGGCAACTTCATAAAGTCAGGTTCTCTCGTAGAGTAGAGATAGTCATTAAACTTTTAATATAAATATGACATAAATTATAAAACTACTGGTTAATAATCGGCATTCATGGTTTAACTTTAAATAATTTCGTCGTATTGCACGTCTTCTTCTCATATTGACAAATATTAAGAACCGGCAAATGCAAAAAGTCAGGTTCTCTCGTATAGTAGAGATAATCATTCCACTTTTAATATAATTATAACATAAATTATAAAACTACTGGTTAATAATCGGCATTCATGGCTTAACTTTAAATAATTTCATCGTAATGCACGTCTTCTTCCCATATTGACAAATATTCATTAAAAACCGGCAACTGCAAAAAGTCAGGTTCTATCGCATGGTAGAGATAGTCATTCCTCTGTTATTATAAATATGATTTAAAATAGAAATCTACTGGTTAATAATCGGAATTTATGGCTTAACTTTAAATAATTTCGTCGTATTGCACTTCTTCTTCCCATATTGATAAATATTCATTAAGAACCGGCAACTGCAAAAAGTCAGTTTCTCTCGCATGGTAGGGATAGTCATTTCACTGTTAATATAAGTATGACATAAATTAGAAATCTCCTAGTTAATAATCGGAATTCATTGCTTAACTTTAAATAATTTCGTCGTAGTGCACGTATTCTTCCCATATTGACAAATATTCATTAAGAACCAGCAACTACAAAAATTTAAGTTCTCTCGAGTGGTAGAGATAGTCATTCCACTGTTAATATAAGTATGACATAAATTAGAAACCTCTTGGTTAATAATCGGAATTCATGGCTTAACTTTAAATAATTTTACTGCACTTCCTTCACAGGATTAGGAATTATGAGGATTTGAAAATCCTCTGTTACGTGTGAATCGATTACTGGTGATTTATTAAAGGGGAAATTCCCCTAAGCACCAGTTAGGGAAGATTTACCCCGATGATTTTTCATTTCGGTTAATAAACGCTGCGTGATAATCTCCTGACATCAGTAAAGGATTACGTTAAGCTGTGTAGCAAGTGACATTCAGTAGCTTTTTGAAGTAATTTCTATATTGGTTTAACAAACCAGCAGTTCCTAGTGAAATGGTTGTTTTTGTCCTTTTTTTATTGTGGAAGTAAATATTTATAGTGTATTTGTTCAATAACTATATTTTCATTTCAGAAAGCTGAAAGGCCTTTCTACGTCTGTTATATTTGACAAAATGAACCGGATTTTTAGACATCTTAAAAACGTGTTTCTGTAAAGAGACGGAATTTTTACTGAATGTTAAACATCTTTCTCCGTTGATTATGAGGCATCATTTGCAGAATTTTCTAAATTGAACAGAAACTTTTAAAATGTCAAACTTTTCATGGCTGTTATTTATTGGGTTATTTGGCACGAGATATTGCACAGTTATTCGCATGAATGAATATATTTAATTATTAAAACAACTCTTTCTGATTACATAAACATACACATTTTTGCGTAACTATTTTTATGAATGCTTATGATTGCAGTGCTGTGATTCCACAGCCCGAGTGTGTCAAAGACCGTCGTGTTTCCTAATGACGACTGGGGCATATAAAATAGTTTCTCGATCGCAGTATCCTCAGGCAGACCATACTTTTCATAGTGAAATGCCAGAGTTGTTCCGTAAAAGGATTGAGTGCTATATTGGTGTATGCATATATGTGTATATATATATATATATATATATATATATGTGTGTGTGTGTGTGTGTGTGTGTGTGTGTGTGTGTGTGTGTGTTTCAGCATTGCATCGAGTGCTACTTGCTACTTTTTTGCTACTCGATGGTTAAGGAAACCAGTCCTAATGCTTAAGGCGCAATTACAAAGCGCTAAACTTACACCAATAGTGGGATTTTAACCCATGAACTCCGACACCGATTGGCAGCACCTTACCTATTCGGTCATAATTTCGTGGATGAATTTTAAAGAGCTTTAGGGGCAACACTTATTTTACACTACACTCATGTATATATGTGTGTGCATGTGTATTGCGTGTGTGTGTAAAAATAAATACATATCTATAAACATATATAGTGTATGTGGGACTGGCGTCCTGGGTACAATACCTTTTAACACCATACCCCGAACATCAGCAAACAAAGACCAGGGAGATGGGATAGTTCTTCACATAAGTTTAAAAATATCAAAAACCTATTGTGCTGGTTTACTATTTTTTGAATAAATAAACATAATTTAATTGTTAAAATATTTATATTAATATTTATAAACTATAACTACAAAATTAATTTTTTGTCTACATTAAACTCAGAAAAATTCTGTATTCAGCACATACGCAAGTGCATACAGCAAACATTTTTATATTACTTTTAAACTAAAATAATATTTAACGTTAAGTGAAATAGAACAAGAATTACAAACTCTCTCCACTCTTTGAAGAATAATACAAACAATAATACTGCACGAAAATTAAGAAAACCATAGAGCACTGTATTAATACGCACTGTAAAATTTTGTTTGAGAAAGTTTTTGTTCTCTTCGTATAACTGTATAAAAATTACAATCAATAATTACAAAGGGTACCGATCATTACTTCGTATAAGTTGATGTTTCGTATAACTGAATATACCAGATAAAAAATAATAGAAACAAATATACAGAGGCTGTTTGCACATTTTTTAGACTATTTTGGTTAGCGGTATTTAAAAAATCGTTTGTTGAAAAATAAATAACTGCAATTGTGCGATGTTTTGATGTAGCCTCCACACTATGGTCAATTGTTCACCACTTCCAGATGGTGACCTTGAAAGATGGTTCACGGGTTACATCCACACGCTGGGCCACTAAGAGCCGAGTGCTTGGATTCGTCCATAGGGTCTACTGCGCACTTTAGTTGCGCATATGGCTGCCTTTGATCTTTGGAAAAAAAACAGCCTCCGAAGCCATCGTCCGCCAAGGCTATTTCTGCAACCATCGACCACGATAAGCCATGCTCCCTCTAGGCGGTGGTAATGGGTTGCAGTGGACTATAGTGGGGAGGGACCTTTAAAAGTCAAAATTGTTGTCTGCGGCTTGAGAGGTTTGTTTTTATTCAAACTGCAGTTTTTAACTAAGCAGTGGTTCGACGGCTATATTTATGTTCCGAAGAGAAGTACTCATATTCCGTCATCCAAAAACGATGTGAGATTCATGGTTTTGTGTTATCTAAAAGATCGATAGGTAATATCGTCAAAAGAAAGGAATAAAACGTCAAATTGGAGCCTAAAGTGGGACAAAAATTCCAAACAAGTACCCAAGGATAAAACGAACATCTTCGACTATTGCAAAGATGTTTTGTTTAATGTTAAAAGAAAATCACCTTAGTCAAAGGACAGTTTAAAAACCATTAAAATGCTCGGTGTCCACTGTAAACAAAATTTAAATCAGGGACGCTGATTTAAATCTTAATCGAAAAAACGCAATGTGCATCGTCTTTCTCTAAAGCATATCGCTGAAAGCAGGACACGCTGCAGTATGAAAAACATTTATCCAGAGAAAAATGAAAAAAAAATTGGGTGTATTTAAATTATTGCAACAAAAGAGATCCATTTTTTATCATAAAAGGAGAGAAATTTTGAGTACATGATTCAAAGAATCGAAAGAAAATTTTTCTAAGGGATTCAGGATTGTTGCTGGTTTTTCATATAATGGCAAGTTAAAAATAAAGAGAGTTGAAAAAATGTCAAGATTAACTCCAAATACTATCAGGAACATATTTTATAGCCAATTTTTGTGAAGGAAATACCATTGCTTTACCCGCAGTGCCATCAATCTGTGGAAATTCATCAAGACAAAGATAGCAAACACGCATGAAAATCCACTGTACATTTCTTAAAAGAAATGGAACAAAAACCGGTATCAAGGCCAAACCTTCACTGATATCCCAACTAAATCTCCTGATGTATCACCAATGGATTTTTGTGCTTTCGGACTTTTTAAATCTGAATTATCCAAACGTCGTCCCACAACCCTTACAGGACTGTGGAAAGCTGTTCAGGAGGAATGGGATAGAATACCTCTTCAGACACTTCAAAAGGCATTATTATCGTGGAAATTATCCTGGATAGTTCAGAAAAAGGGCTATCAAATAGAACATTGCAAACACAAGAATTTTATGTAATTTAGTTTTGTGACTACAATATACATCGTCTAAAAATGTGTGAACTACCTCTGTACTGTAAGAAAATTAAGTAAACTACAAGATGTGTTAATATTCACAGTACAGGTTTAAATGAGAAAAAATTTTGCTCCCTTCGTATAACTGAATAAAATTTACGACTGGAAATTTACGTAGAGTACCGAGCATTCCTTTGTATATGTGAATGTTTCGTGTAAGTGATTATACCAATAAATGAAAAAAGAGAAAGTCATAGGGAGTTGTTAATATACACAGTACAAGTTTGTTTGAGAAAAAAAATTGTTTCTTTCTTAATGAATAAAATTTATGATCGTAAATTTACGTAGGTCTCCAAACATTCTATCTTATAATTAAATATTCTATATGAATATTTAGTTATACGATATATACACTCAAGAGCCAAAACATTATGACCATTTGTCAATAACGAGTTGACCCACCTTTGGCGAGCAACACAGCTTCAACGCGCCTTAACTTGGATGCCACAAGTCCTTGGTAGATAGCCGGAGACAGATTGTACCAGATGTTTAAGCAACAGCTACGCAAATCCGCGATATTGCAAATTGGTGGTTTTTGAACTCTATTTATGTACTTATACGATATCTATATGAATATTTAGTTAATAATTTCTTCCATACGCTTTATGAGAATTTCGTTGAAGAATGAGAACTTCGTATAACTGAATATTTCGTATAACTCAGTTCCGAATACATGAATACATATGCTGCCCGTTTGAACAAAACGGATTCCCAAAGTGGCTAACAAAATCATTTGTGTTGGCCTGTCCTGGTTAATGCCATAATGGCATATCATACAAACCGCACTAATGAAATACATTAAGTACATTTTCCCCAGAAAAATAACCTTCAGCTAAAAGGAAAAAAGAAAAAAAATATAT
Organism: Pardosa pseudoannulata; assembly: GCA_032207245.1. Lineage (NCBI taxonomy): Eukaryota > Metazoa > Arthropoda > Arachnida > Araneae > Lycosidae > Pardosa > Pardosa pseudoannulata. The sequence continues at coordinate 78,567,236 of CM063501.1, read as the reverse complement.
CTACAGATGATTGTGAAATAATATCTGCTCTTATCCTCTCAGCTAAATGAAATATTTCTTTCAAGTTGATCGAAAGGCTAGGATTTTTCTCAACAGAACCTCAGATATGATTGACATATATTCTTCTAAAACGAGGTCATGCTTTTAACGCTTCAATCTAAGCCACAATAGGTAATGGCTGCTAGAGGAAGAAATATGATTCAAACTATTTTTCTTTCTTTTCTTTTTTTATAACTCTCCCTTTCATCGTCTAAAAACAGGATGAAGAACGTTTCAACATTAAATTATTTTTCCCAGACGTGAGACAGATATTTGTAGAACTTTATTTGATACTTGCTGAAATACTATTGATAGCACTGAAAGAAATACGTTGAACGGCACCCTACCGTGTTAGAAATTTTATCTTTTAGATAATCGAATAAAGAATGGATTTAATATTTTCGATATTTTCTGAACTCTCTTTATTCCCATGAGAACATTTTAAATATATTTTGCTGTATTCTACCCTTTATCTTTGGATTTCGAACCAAGCAGCAAAGTTTAATATTTTAACCAAATAGATACTGTCCACTGAATGTCCCAAAATATTTAAAGCAAACCTGGGGGAGAGGTAAAAAACATCGTTATGAATCTGATTACATAGGAAAGCAAGGGAGAAAATAGATAGGTGACACTGTATGCTTTTTGTAACACGATGGCTAACAAGGCAGGGACCTAATGCTTAAAGCCGATTTCGAACGGCTACGAACATCCATGTAACAGTGGGATTGGAATCCACGAACTCCGATACCGAAGATCAGCGCCCTAACCTTTCGGCCATCGTCCGGCAAGATCGGCAGTTGTGGTGTAAAGCAGCTTGAAACCAGACTAATAATAAATTTAAAAATTCTATTCTCTAGATCATTTAAGATTTAAGGGGACAGGGAATCGCATATCTCTGATTTTAAAACAATCAATTTTTAACAACACTAGGAGTTTTCTAATAACTTATTAGTAGAGCTGGACGATATCAAAAATTTAATATCGAGATATATCCCCAAACTGATATTGATATCATTCATACGTCGTAGTAAGGTATATTACTATTTTTGACATTACTATTTTTTAATAGCATTAGCTTTCATTCTAAAACTTTCTATTTTTATTGGTAATTAAAATATTTGGAAATACAATTTTATCCTAAAAATTAGGATGTCTAAAATATAAAAACAACTTTTTAGGAGATATTAATTTTAACACTTTATATATATATATATATATATATATATATATATATATATATATATATATATATATATATATATATATATATATATATATATATATATATATATATATATATATATATATATATATATATATATACATATATATATATATATATATATATATATATATATATATATACATATACATATATATATACATATATATACATATATATATATATATATATATACATATATATACATATATATACATATATATATACATATATATATATATGTGTGTGTGTGTGTGTGTATATATATTGTACAGAAATAATTTGTTCAGATTCTAAACATATGTAGAAAAAAACAATCGAGTCCATCTGCAAACAGTGCTTTCTTATCAGAATCTTTGTTATCTTTGTTATTATTGGGATATACTACCGAATACCTGTACGAAGACGATAATCTTCAAATGCAAATTATCTGGCTTTTGTATCAAGTACATAATACATAAAACGAATGTAATAATTTGGAAAAAGTATCACTTTGTATTGAAATATGGGGAATATTAAGGTGGTCTTTTGGCAATCCACAATATCGCGCTCGGAGGAAAAACAACATCACAGACGGGTGATATATCAGCAAAGCAGAATTTTAATATTGTTAACGTGATACTTTAAGTATATATCAATAGATATTGACATATTTTATGAATTGAACTTTTATTGATACACTAGCATATAGCCCATCATATGACGGGATCAGTAAAATTTTTAATATTCCAGAACTGTTAAGTACCCAATGAGGCAGGTAATAAAATGGTTTGTTTTTTGGCTGAGAATTATCTGGTTCACTCTCAATAGTTTCTTTATCGTCATACTCCTCTAGAGTCTCCCGATCCTGTAATGCAGTTTAGAATCACATGGAATTCATTTAGTCAAACCATGTGGTTATGTATAACAAACAAACAAACTTCTTAATTTCCAAATGTATATAAATTAAAAGTTAGATATTTAGTAGTCCGTGAAATAGACTCCTCGACTTATATGAAAAGAATTTATTGTTAATACCGATGATAAAATTTTCATTACAACAAAAAATAATCGATGATTGAATTTAAAATTATCACTTATATACTTAATCTATTATTTAAGTCAAATATAAAAGAAAATTATTTGCTTAATATGTAAGTTCAGCGATAAAACGTATGAAAATAATGCACGCGATATTTAAATAATTTAAAACAAGAAATGATTATATGAGATGGTTAAAGGAATGACGTCATAATGCTAGAAAAAAAAATGTTATTTTTACCTATTTATTACGTGAATAAATTGATAAATTTATTCACGTAACGAATCGCCGAGGAATCCATTCCAGGTACAACCGCTTCAAAAATTTGCCGACAGACACCTTAGGCTATTATTATATAGGGGATGCCGACAGACACCTTAGGCTATTATTATATAGGGGATAGGGGATTTAAGTCAAATATAAAAGAAAATTATTTGCTTAATATGTAAGTTCAGCGATAAAACGTATGAAAATAATGCACGCGATATTTAAATAATTTAAAACAAGAAATGATTATATGAGATGGTTAAAGGAATGACGTCATAATGCTAGAAAAAAAAATGTTATTTTTACCTATTTATTACGTGAATAAATTGATAAATTTAATCACCTGCCCTTAGCCGAGGAATCCATTCCAGGTACAACCGCTTCAAAAATTTGCCGACAGACACCTTAGGCTATTATTATATAGGGGATCAGCGATAAAACGTATGAAAATAATGCACGCGATATTTAAATAATTTAAAACAAGAAATGATTATATGAGATGGTTAAAGGAATGACGTCATAATGCTAGAAAAAAAATGTTATTTTTACCTATTTATTACGTGAATAAATTGATAAATTTAATCGCCTGCTTAGCCGAGGAATCCATTCCAGGTACAACCGCTTCAAAAATTTGCCGACAGACACCTTAGGCTATTATTATATAGGGGATTTGACAATATATTGATAATTAATCCAGCCCTAATTAGGAGTATTATAAATAATGTTTAATAAAATACCTACGATGATAAAATCTTCAAGGAAAGAATTTTGATGAAAATAAAAACATTTTTATAAAAATTGAATAAACAATTAAAAATATTACTAATACACTACATATAAATTGACTGTTTTCAGAATCTTACCGGAGGACTTATGTAGAAATAAAAAGGAGAATGGATTTTCTTTTGCGTTAAGTACAACTTATGAAACAATCCTTTATATTTGGGCAATGTTTTAACCCGTTTTATCTTTTCTTTTATCGGAGCTTTTATCCTATTAAATTAAAATCATCAGTTTATTAATCCAATGATATTAGATCTAAAAAGTATAATCGGCTATGTATTTCAAATTAAGTGCTCCTTCAAGAAAATTCACACATATTATTCAGATATGATCTATAATACTACTGTCATTTTTTTTAATTTGTGCAAATGTTCCCTTTGGGTGATTAATGATATATACATACTCTTTTAGTTTCCCACCAATCTTTACGAAACTTCAGACATTTAGACACAACTTCGTTTATTCTCAATTCCAAGTTCCCACAGAGTTTTTCTTCCTAAAAGTAGGAGTTTGATAAAAAGGATGTACTTAATAGCAACTAAGAACAGCAAAGAAAAAAAAAGATTAATATTTACTTTTTTAGTATTCATCGAAGTAATTTTAGAACAGCTTACTTTCTACGCAGTTCAAAAAGAAAAATAATAATTAATGCAATATACCAATTGAAAGATCTGTTCATTTTATTAAAAAAAAAGAACAGCATATCAGTAAAGAATGCAGGGAGATCCCTACCTTGGAACAGTATGTACATCATCAAACATAGAAAACACATTTTGATATAGTCCAACCATGGATATTAAATCTTCGGAAGACATAAAACCAAAGGCATTGCATTCCTAAGACCGGTCTTACCAAAGTCGTTTAACGGCTAACAGTGATTAAACGGAGATTTGCGTCCCACCGTTGATTGGTGCCATGGGTTAATCGTAATTAGCTGTTAAACGACTTTGGGGAGACCGGCCCCTAATATAAATGACAGAGCTAGTTCTTATCTAGATGACGATGGTTTCGGGTTTCTGGCGTATGTTGGTAGCAAAATTGATTTTACGATTTTCTCAAGCACAAAGACTTATTTAACCAACACACACGAGGAAAGAAGCACAAAAAAGTAAAGAACAAAGAAGGTTTCCTAAACAATAAGTAACGTTAAAAAAATCAAAAGTTGAATTTTAGGATATTTCCTTCTTGCTTGGCTGTATTTTCTGTAACTAAACAAAACATAGAGCTATAGTTATTCAAGAATTCTTCTTAGCACTAGGCAAAAAATAGATTAACTCCTCTGTTTCTATCTGTAAAATTCTCTTTTATTTGCATTTATTTTCTTTGTTCTTTTATACATTTTAATATCTTAATAGTAATGAAAAGGAATTTTAAGCCCAATTCAGTGTTTCATATAATATTACATTTCACTTAAGAATCTCGCGAGTTCAAATACTTTATAAACAAACTAAATGTGACAAACTTCTCTATTTTTTAAGTACCCTCGACTTTTTCAGAAATGTCTAGATCGGAAAAAATATTTCTTATCCATTAACAGATTATACCCAAGTCCTCTCGAAGTAAGTGGATGAATACTCTACAACGAAACTCTATGTTAAGAATGATTGATGCCTTACATCGTGTCATACCCGGGCCCAGTATTATTCAGGACACGATCAGAAATTATCGTAAACTTCATCTATATATTTGTTCTCGGTTCATCCGACTGAGTACGTATGTCTCTTGGCCGGCTCTATACGGAGGTCCGGGGAAATGTTCTATACTTTTCTTCCACGAAGACTACTTGGTCACGTCTGACGTGAAGCATACGAACAGTTCTCGTTTGCAGTGTTTATTTTTTACCTTATATATATATATATATATATATATATATATATATATATATATATATATATATTATATATATATATAATATATATATATATATATATATATATATAATATATATATATATATATATATTTATATATATATATATATATATATATATATATATATATATATATATATATATATATATATATATATATATATATATAATATATATATATATATATATATATATTTATATATATATATATATATATATATATATATGGGGGGGTGTATATAACACATTGCTTATAAATATAACACGTTTTTAATTTATTTTAAAATATTAAATTACAATAAAACATGTTATTTGTTTTATGAGATTGTTTTATTACAAAATTTTTTATATAACTAATTTAATATGAAATCATGGATGGCTTACATCAATTATGAAATAAACATAAGATTTATTTATAATCATCAGTTACCCAGTTGGATGGCCGGGTGCGAAGCGGCTAGTTAATTATAAACTAAATAGGTGACAAGACAAAGCTGTCATTAATAGCTATACATTTTTTCCGGTGGAAAGAAAAGTTCCCGCTTCGGTAAATTCATAGGAGTTTATAAAAACTTAAGTGATTGAATTTTCGCCTACTTCTGCAGCACATTCAGTCTCTTCTGACAAACATAAATCATCTTCCTGTCTTTCTTCTACTTCTTTTTCTTCGATATCTATATAAATACGAAAACAAAACATAATGAAAAAACTACAGAAAAAAAAAACTAAATATCAGTATTTGAAATGTACACATTTATTTTGAGCGATGGTTACTGAATCTCCAATCTGAATGAGCTCAAACAGAACAATGTTTTCGATCAGCTCTTTGATACAAGAAATAATCTCAGACCAACGATAAAACACGACTACATTTGAGTATCTCATACCTATTGCAGACCAGAATCGTAGTTTGAACGATGTTACTTCCATCTATCTTTCATTTCTACTTTCATTCGCAGATCGCAATTCCGGTACTCTAGTGTTAAAGTAGCCTAAGGAGGTCAATGGAATATGGGGATAATATGATTTCGATTTATTCTCTCGCATAACAACGAAGTCCATGACTCATTTGTTACTTCACGTGGGTCAGCTTTCCCTATGCGAGGTTAAAGTTAATATACATTTTTCAGTTCCATATGAAACCTAATTCAATAATCTACAGTCTTTAATTGTCTGTAAGTTTATATGTTTCATTTGGTCAATGACATGTCTACTGAAGTATATTGTGATTCTAATTTATCTTGTGATTTTAACCAGATCAAGTCAACCAGAATTATTACATCTTTTAGCATTTTGTAGAATGAAAATACAACCTCATTTAATTTGAGGAAAAGATAGCAATGTAATTACACATTCAAAAATTTTTCCGCATATTACAGCCTTTTTTCAGAAAGTATAATTTCCGAAGTGTTTGCCTATTGAATTTTCGGTGAACAAAATGCATTTCTGTATTTAGATTAATGTGAAATACAGGAAAAGAACCATTAAAAAAGAAATTGTAATATAATATTTTCAGGGAAAGAAATTAATTTTCATTTTAAAGATCCTAATATAGACGATTTCTGAATATATGATACAATAAAAATAAAAATCCATGCTACAGATTAGGTTGAGAAAAGAACTCTTGCTATTATATAGCAAATTCTACATTCGAAAAGATGAATGAATTAGAAAAAGACTGTATTTCTGCATCTGTAATGTTCTCGATAATTTCTTTATTTTTTAAATTAAACTTGTATGTAATTC
>CM063501.1:78531685-78560185 GCA_032207245.1 Pardosa pseudoannulata | reverse complement strand
GAAATAAAATTGCTGAATTAAATTCTTTTTCCAAGTTTGCATTAATTCGCAAATCGTAGTTTCATAAGAGTAAAATATTTATATTGTATACGATGTATTCAAGTCCGGATTAAAACATGGGCAGTGTCCAGTGTCCATGATCTTTTGGAAGTTTTAAAATGTATATCTAATTTTTGAAAGTGAAGATATTTAATTAATTTTTTTAAACTTTCTGGTTAATACTTTAATAAATTTTTCATGAAACTTCACTTTGAAATTTATATAAAAAGCAAAGGATAGTTTTTATTCTTATTAGAAATTATAAAAATCATATGAAAAATTTATATTTTTTTGGTATTTTATGAAATTGCTATAATTTGTCCAATTATGTTAAACTCAAAAAGGAGGAACCCTGCTAAACACCAGGCCCTGTGCACAACTATGCTTTGAAATGTCTCTAGATGTATCTATTGATAATAGATAAGAAGTTTTGTGTTAGAAATATCCACCAAATATACAAGTGATACCTCTTTGGAGAACTGTTCTAGGAGACATCGGTTAAAAAAGACATATCGTTTCTATTACTGCAATTAATGACAGTTTTAGTGATTATTGTTATATAATTATAGAATATATGGCAAATTTAATAAAAACTGTTATTAGTGTTTATTTAACAAATAATAATTTAGTCCAAACTGAAAAAAAAGTTATCAGCACCAAATAATAACAAATGCCCCAATACAAAAATAATTTCATTATCAAAGTGTATTTTCAGTATTTTCTAAAGGTACTACGGCGCGTAGGACTTTTTCTATGACTGCTAAATAAATTCCGAAACTCAAATTTACTTAGTAGACAATTATTTAGATGATTTATAATTCAAATGATTTACTGTTTGGTCTAAGTCTTAGATTTATTTGTTTGTTAGTAAGAGAATTAAATTAATATCTATTTACAGAAAAGCTATTATTTGATTACATTTTACGAGTTCAGTAACAATGAGTTAAGCAAAAGGAAATAAAAAGCATTAAATAGTCTTGTAATAATTATAAATGAATGCTTTTAGTACCCTGTGATCTGTACTACATTATACATGGTGAATAATTACATTATTTTATGGGATATCATTTTCAACTATTGTTATATATTTATTTCTAAGCACCATGTATCTCTTCCATAAACTCGATGGACACAAGTTCCCAATCTCCAAACATATTCATCATCGAGGTGGTTATTTGCGGGTTTGTCGAAACTGTCAACTGACAGATGAGGAAGCAAATGATGTTTTATATTTCAAAGTCAACAATGATTGAAGAGGAAAACTGTGCAACCTTGGCACCTAAACCTGCTTTTAAGCTTCTAAAATTACCGTGAGTTCCTTTTTTTATATTTTATTTACAGATATTCTTTTTACAGTCTATTGCAATTTCAAACTGTTATGTTTTGTGTATTGAAAGTGCTGTTTTCTTTTAGCAGGCATTAATTTTATATGAGATTAGTTTCTCAGTTTTACTAGTCATGCAGTACTTTTTGTTATACCTGTGCAGTGTTTTTGTGTTTTTAGAATTTGTTTATTGCAACGTTCTGCCATTACCGGATAAATTTAATACTTCAACAGCAAAATCATTTTTATTATCTAGCTATAATTTATCTAAAAAATCAAATTTTACTGATGCGTTATCTTCGTTATACAACTCTGAGGCGAAATTTTTAAGCAATGAAAGTTTTGGGCGACTCTTAAGTCATGAAAAATGCTTCAAAGATGTTTTATACATTTTAAAACATTTGGAAACACCATGGGCAACTCAAAGTAAGATTTTCATACTCATATTTAAGCATTTCAAGTTGCAAGTAATACACCAGTTATAACACGTTGGAATAACCATTAAAAATTTTAAACACCTGCCAAAGTGCAGGATCTAAGAAAGGATTATTTAATAATTTTTTAATCTACATATGTTTAAAATAATTAAAACATCGTTTTGAAACAGATTAAAAGAATACTGATTTTTACCCACTTTTTGTGTGACCTTTTGAAAAACATTAATTTCTGATTCTATATTTTTAGTGCTGGATTCCAATGGAAAGCTTCCCAGTGGTGTACTCCTGGGTAACTTATTGTGGATTGGAAAATATGATGAGTGTATAAAAGTGAATGTTGCCAGAGTAAATAATGAAACTTTGGGATTTAATGGAATGTATTGTACTGCTCAGTGGAATATTTCTTTACCAAAGAAGGTAATGCATTTTATCAGTTCAGTTCTTTTTATTTTTGTATGCAGATTATTTTTAAATTCTGTATAACATAACTTCTTGACTTGTAAAAGTTAAACTCTTTTTTAATACATTTTAGTCCTTTAAGCATGTTGCACTGATAATTTAATCAAACATATACATGGTTTCCGCGCACCTGGAAAGTCATGAAAAATCATGGATTTAGACAGTGGATTAATTTTGTCATGGAAAGTCTTGATTTTTCAAGTAAAAGGAGTAAAAGTCATAGAAAGTCATGGGTCCGCTAAACTACCAATTGAAAAAAATGCATTGAACTGTTTAATTCTATTTTTACTTGTCATTTGGCTGAAGTTACTGAGTTTGGTATTTATGTATTATCCTATTGACCATATTGCCAAGTAAATTTTGTTCACCAAGGAAACTCAAAGCAAGAAAGCTTAATAGGTGGGTAAATGTATATTATTCTGTTTTTTTCTTAAATTGTAGACTAAAATTTTATTAATATAATAATTTTTTAATAAAAATTAAGATTTTTGTACAAAATATAAGTTTATTGCTAGGGATATTGTATATAAACGTTATAGGGTTATATTTGGCTATTATTCATGGTCACCTGAATAATACCAAAGTACCCTGAATTCAAATTGGAAACATTTTGATTGAAAAATTGCTATATGATTAAACTTAGGTATGTAGATACAACAGTTTATTTTTATGTATGTGAGTTTATTAACTCTTATAAAGTAAGTTTATAGTTTTTTTATGATAAAATTCCTGTAATTTCTCTAAAAGCATATATTTTATTTGTATGTACATTAGAAGTTTTATTCATATATACTTTAATGAAAGCTTTTTAAAGTCATGGAAAATATCTGCTAAATCAGGGAAAGTCATGAAAAGTCATGGATTTGAAAAAAATTATTTTGGCAGATACCCTGCATATATGATTGCAATAGGTAGCATGATATCTGGGTAGTTAAAGTAAGCAGTGCCTACTGTTTGAGAAAAATAGCTTAAAAACCATTTTCTAGGATTTTATTACATTAACAAAAGTTTGCATAATATTTTATTCTACAGAGGTTAGCATCTGCCTATACTGAACAAATACCTATGGTACTGTAAAAGCTCGATCTAGAATAGGCTCCCTATGAGAGTTGTCATAGTGCATGAGCTTGTGTTTGGCACATTTTTTTACTTGGCGATAATTCCTATGAAAGTATAGTAACCTGTGTACGAGGGTTGCTATTTATATTTCTGGCTTAATAATGAAAAAACAAATATGTAGGATCGAAATTGGTTTTATTGTTTTTCAAAATATTCTCCATGATGATCAATACACTTTTGCATGCGTTTGAACCAATTTTTAAAGCACTTTTTCCAGTCCGATTGAGGTAACTCCAAAACATGCGTTTTGAATGCATCAACCGCTTCTTCGGGGGTCGAAAATCATTGTCCACGTAATTTATGTTTGATGTATGATAATAAGAAGTCATTGAGCGCCAAATCGGGGCTGTACAGCGGATGACCCATCAGTTCGATCTTTTGCTCTGTCAGAAATGCCTATGTTTGAGTCGATGTGTGAGAGCTCGCATTGTCATGATGAAGAATGATTTGCCTGTTCTGCTTTTTTCGAATTTCTCTGATGACTTCTGGCAAACAAATGGTCGTGTACCATTCAGAATTGACCGTCCTGCGTTGCTCTAATGCCACTGTTGCCACATGACCATTAATGCCGAAGAAGCAGGCAATCATTTGTTTCGATGTGCTTCTTCCTCGAACAACTTTTGTTGGTTTTGCCACGTCTTGGAAGACCAATGCAGTTGATTGCTTTTTTGTTTCCAGCTCATATGCATAGATCCATGATTCGTCACCTGTGTAGGTGTTATACACAGCCTTTGATGTACCTTGAACATATTTTTCCAACATTTCCTTGCACCAATCGACACGACCCTTTTTTTGAGCGTTTGTCAGATTATACGGGATCCAATGTGAACAAAATTTTTTTTTTTGCTCAAATGTTCATGAAATATTTTATTGATGCCAGTCATACTAATGTCCAAAGACGCCTCTATCTCACGGTATGTCACATGACGATCTTGCTTCATCAGTTCACGCACAGCATCAATCTTTTCTGGCACAACAACGGATTTTGGACGACCTGCAAGGAATTCATCCTGGATCGAACATGAACCACGATTAAATTCATTATACCAATTTTTTACAGTGCTGTAGGATGGCGCTTTATCGCTGTATAAAGAATTAAGATCATAGAAGCACTCTTGTCTTGACAATCCACGTCGATAGTTATGAAAAATAACGGCACGAAAATGTTCCCGATTCAATTCCATTTTTTGAAAGAGAAGAACTTTTCAATTTACTGTCAACAACAGAAATAAAGCTATAATGGTAAATCGTCTGCTGAATTTGTTTAAAAATATCAAACTTTCGTCTAAAATCGCCTAGCAACACTTACTGTTGCCAAGGCCAGAAATATAAATAGCAACCCTCGTATTGTTTTTTGACTCAGAGTAGCTACGATCGCTTTGATTTCAATCATGTGTTTAATGTATTTTGACCGTTGATTATTTGTATTTTAAATGATTATTTGTAGTATTAAATAATGTAAATTTATCTGAAAAGATATGAATTTTAGAGAAATATGAAGGAATTTCTAAATAGTTTCTGGTTGGATTTAACTATGCATTAAAACAGGATTTTGCATAACTAGTATGAAAGAATAAGTAGAAATATTTTGTATTTTTATTAGTTAGGGTGTATGCTAAATTTTGGGAAATAGTGATTACTAAATATCCAGTTGAAATTTTTATTGGAATATTCAGCTAAATACTGAATAGTTAATGATAATTAAAATTGTAATATTTCTATGACACCAAGTTGTAGAGAAATTTAGCTACGCTTGTCTTATATGAATACATTGACATAAAATTTAATTATTACTTAGTTATTACTGAAATTTAATACTTATTTTCTACATAAATAATTTTTAAAGTTTGGAATTTAGTTTTTTCAAAATGGCAAGACAAATTCTAGAGCAGATATAGTAGATTTTCACTTATTACCTATATCTTTATTCAGGGTTGGCATGTTTTAAATCATGATTTAAATCAGTTTTTTTTCACTTCTTTAAAACCTATATTTCAAAGACAGTATTAATGTGAATTCCTCTAAAAATTATTTTTATATGTTTAATAAAAAAATACTTTCATTTTAGCCCTTGAATTTAATGGATAATATAGAATTAAATTTTTATTTCTTATAGTTATAATTAAAAGAAAAAGTTAAACATTTTTGTATAATTTATTTCGCTTCTCACATCAATTCTATTCTTAAGAATTTATACATTCTATTCTTAATTCTATTAATTTTATTAATAGAATAAATAGAATATCCAATTATAAATAAGAATAAATAGAAGATAATATAATAGATATAAGATATACATAGATAGAATATAAGAATTTCTCACAAATTCTATTCTTAAGAATTTATGAATTCTATTCTTATTTCTATTTATTCTATTATATTTATTCTATTAATTCTATTAAATCTATAATTCTATTATTTGTGAATTCTGTTCTTAAGAATTTTTTATACTTATTTCTTAAAAATTCTATTCTTAGATCAATCTTCCTATGCGAGAAGTTCCAATCAAAACCAGTGTTTGCTTGCCAGACTCATGTCATAGTATTGATATAAAGAAAGATGTTAGTCACATAATTGATCTCATTTGTAAGCTATCTCACTTTTTTACTGTTAATCTGAGAAATGAAATACATTTTGTTTTTTAACATTTTTTAACAATATTTTTTTTTTCATGCAGCACTTCTACCTCTAGTCAAGCAGTATAAAGATGATTTGAAACTTACAGCATTGAAATGTAAAGTAGAAGAGCAGCATCTAGGTTTTACCACTGTTTTATTTCTGTAGGTATCTGTATTTCAGATAAATTTAAACAGATCAATTTGTTTTAAGTACTATAAAAATATCTCAATTTATAAAACAATGTTAAATCATTTGTATTCTAACAAAATTGGAAATATTGTGTAATATGATTGATATATATGTATATCCATATCTATTTATGTAACATATCAGTGGCATATGCTGAGTTCCATATATATATATATATATATATATATATATATATGTCAGATCTAAAAAAGGGGCAGTTGGAAATTATGAGAGTTATAAACGATTTTAAAAAGGGAACTCTTTTATAATAATAAAATAAATGAAAAAGACCCATGCTTGCATAACCTTTTGGAGTAATCCAGTCAAGCGGAAAGATATTTGAAGAATTTGATGATTAAGCGAATCAATATGAATTATTGCATAGACATGGAGCTGTCAACACCTTTCCACACTTAGTTTTGCCATAAATGAATGAAGGTGGTGCAAGTTCTGCTTTTAAAGGAAACAATGATTTAATAAACTTATTATTATCAAGAAAGAGTGTGTTCCATTCAACTTCACACCAGATCATGTCATATATATATGTGTGTGTGTTTATATAATTTGGGTAGTTATGGGGGTGTTTCTTTCCTTTGGTATAATAAAAGTACATATTAAATCTTTCCTCTATTATGATTAAAATTTTAAATGTATTTTTCTAGTAGGTTTTTTGTCCTAGTGTGACCGCATGTAATTATTTCTAAAAATAACTTTAAACACCAGTTCTTATGTTTTATATTTAATATAGATAATGCTTTCATATCATAAAAATGTTTGTTAAATCAGTATCTTTCATTGCTTTTATTTTTTTACTTCGAAATGTTTTATTATATTTTCTATTTCTGATGTGAAAAATTACCATATAAGAGTAAAAACAGAATCAAGGTTAAGATGTCATTATAAAAAATATAAGTGTTTACATAACATATACAGTAATGATTAAATGGATTTCTTTTATTTTAAAAGAATTTAATTTTAGGAGTTTTAAAAATTTATTCCTGTTTATTAATGTCAGTTTAATGATAGGTGAAAAATAAGGATATATAGTAAATTAAGTGTTCTCTAATGTGCTACCATTAAATAAATGATTTAACTCTTTTTTTTTTTCAGTTGTTTTCTTGGGCTTTATCTTTTTTTGCCTGTGACTGGAAGTTTCATTACAATTTTTGAATTACTTTCTAAAAATAAGAGTTTATCAATAACTGATAAATCTATAAATTTGCCATCTGAATGTCAAAGCATTTCAAATGAGGATTTGCTCAGTCATCTAGAAAATGAAGAATGTGAAGATGATCAAATAGATGTAAATGAAAACATTAAATGTAGTACTTTGAGTAATTCTGTAACAAAAGGTAAGTTACTTCAATGCTTATTATAAATTAATGATTATAAAATTTTTTATATCATCAGTAATTATAATTTGAAAATTTCCGGAGATGTATGTATTATATTTAAAAACAAAAATAGATACTCATGTTTTGATGTGGTGACCAGAGTTGGAAAAAAATCAGATTTATTTGATTTAAATCAGATTTTTTTTTTATTTAAATCGGATTTCTTTTCTGAGTACTAATTTTAATCGTTCTTTTTATGATTTTTGCAATATTCATAGAATAGTTTTGTTATAAGAAGTAACATCTATCTAGTATATTCTACACACTGATTACCTAAAATAAATATATAAATTTTAGTCTAAATACATTCCATTATTTTGCAATTGGATAGTGCAAACTAAATAAGATATAAATTTAAAGAACAAATTAAATATTATTTTAATGCAAACTATTTATTTAAAAAAACAAATCACAATTATTTCAATATTTTTAAGCACCAAATTATGGATTTGTTTCAATAAAAACACTAGCTTTGATGCTTTATCCACTCCTAATTGGTTATGAAGGATAGAATGAAAAATACCTAATGAAGAAAATTGTCTTTCCATTAGAGCGGATGAAGCCCCGGCTGTTGTTATTTGGTAGACAAACTGGATTAAAAGTTCTGTAATTCTCTCTTTACCTCCCATTACATAAAATGAATTCCACCAGTCATAATCAATCCTTGTACTACCCCTACTACATACTTTCTGATAACAACCCCTAAATTCTTGGAAAGCACAAGCTATCTATTTACACTTATTTACTTATTGGTATTACTGTGCTGACTGATTCCCAATTCTCCTGTCTTTGGAATATAGGTTTAAAAAAAGGTGAAAAAAAAAAGATTTAAATCAATGATCTTTTTCAAACAAAAATCAACTGATTTAAATCATGCCAGCTCTGGTGGTGACTAATTATTATCTAAAACATTGCCTCTTTCATGTTTTATGTAAAATTTGGATAACAGAGACAATGCCACAGGTAAATAAACCTCTATATATGCTTATGTTACATATTACAATCATATTCAATTGCCCTTGCTTGCATGGTTTTTAATATCACTCTTGATAACATTATTAGATATGCTAGAATTGTAACTAGAGCCACTATTTTCCAGAGATTTATACATATACTAGCTGATGATATCAACGTAACTAGCAGAAGTAGAGGGGTGATTGTGGAGACTTATTTCTCTGGGGTCTGCAGACAGAGACCTTAGATTTACCATAAAAAAGAATAAAATTTATGGCCATAACAAACAAATCTCTAATTTCCTCCCAGAGTAAGTAAATTTTTCTTTTTGATAATAGACCAGTTTACATATCTTGGTACTATCATGTTTAAAGATTATTATGTTAAATTGACTACAGATTATTTAAGACTAATAGACGCTATCATGGTTTAAAAAAATTATCAAAGTCTAAACTCTTAAATATCAAGACAAAAATAAATCTTTAAATAACTCTAATCAGACCCATTATATTATACTAGCATATGGCCCGTCATACGATGAGATCAGTAAAAATTTTTAATTTTACAGATTTGTAAAGTACCCTATGAGGCAGGTAAAAAAATGGTTTGTTTTTTGGCAGAGAATTATCTGGTACATGCTCAATAATTTGTTTATATTCATACTCTAAAGTCTCCCAATGCTGGGAATGCAGTTTAGAATCATATTGAATTCATTTAGAAAGATAATTCAAAGTTTTCTTAGCTATGTCAAAATTATCGTTAAGTTCTTCCCAATTTTTTTTGCCACAGTAATTAATGGAATTAAAGGATTGAAGCTATCATTTCCATTACACCCTGGAGGTATATATTATACAGCATTTGTTTTTAGAAGAGGTGTCCATGGTAGGCCTATATCCTCTTCGTAAAAGAAATAGATCTGGAAAATCAGAACTTATTGTTATAGAATTGAAAAAATAAATGTTTCAAGTCCAAATGTTATCAATAATGACAGCAAGTTGAATAGAACATAAAAGACAAAAAATACACCCTTTTCTGCAAAATATAAAGAAAATAATAAAATCCAATTTTTTTTTAATTATAGAGTAAAAGAAAAGATACAGCCAATCCCAGATTATACATATCCCCCCCCCCAAAAAAAAAAAAAAAAAAACTTCCTTGCATACATTTTTATGGAAAAAGTTTAATTTTAAAAAGCTGCACTTTTGATTCTCCCATTCAGAATTTCACCTAAAACAGGAATATACGATTAAATAATCATGTATATAAATTTGTTGTTAATACTGGTGATAAAATTTTCATTGTAACAAAAAATAATCAATGATTAAATTTAAAATTATCACATATCTACCTAATCTATTATTTAAGCCAAATATAAAAGAAAACTATTTACGTAATATCTAAGTTCAGTGATAAAACATATGAAAACAATGTAGACGATATTTAAATAATTTAAAATAAGTGATTAAATGAGATGGTAAAAGGAAAGATGTAATAATTCTAGAAAAAAAAATGTTATTTTTACCTATTTATTATGTGATAATTGTATAAATTGGGTTAAATTTAAAATTAGCACATACACTAATAAGCTAGGATTCATGTCAAATAAATACTAAAGAACATTAATCATGTTGTATTTGAATTTTAGATAATAAGGACTGAAATCATGCAGACCATATTTAAATAATATACAACAGGAAATGAAGAAATGAGATATTTAAAGGAATAATGTCATAGTGCAAGAGAAAATGTTGTTTTCATTTATTTATGATATCTAAAATTGATTGCCTATATTTAATCAGGGAGAATGTTTCAAATAATGGTATAAAAATATAACAACAAACTTGACATGCCTACCAAACTTCTCTTCTTGGTTTGGGGCAGTTTTCATTATATCTATACATAAACTTGAAATAAAATTTTCTAAAATTTATATCTTAATAAAATGTATAGCAACACTGTAGCATTTTTTTTCTTCTCATGGATAATAAATTACGAATTAAGTCATGTTTTTACACTGTAACCTTTAAAATAAACACAAAAATAACTTTCTTGTACTATTATTATATATTCATTGGGAATGTTAATATCTCTGGTTATATTACATGATAGATAGGCAGCAGAGGTTGTAATATCTACAGTGTTTTTTTTTTTTTTTTTTTTTTTTGTTAATATTAAAGAATGTTGTCCAAAAATTGGTGAATGTATGACAAACCATGTGGTTTCACCTAAAAAGCAATAACATACAATTAGACATTCTTTATGTATAAAGATTTAATAATGTCATTGTGATAGAAAAAATATTTTCATCTATTTATGACATAAATTGGCAGATTTACTGCCTGAGTTTAATCAAGGACAGTGATGTTTGAAATAATGGCATAAAACGTTTAAATAAAGGGGAATGGATGAATTTTAAATGTTTTAGTGTTGACATTTTCCACCTTGCTGTGTAGCATATTTATGCCAATTTTCCTTGAAACTGGGATAATACTTAAGGAGAAAATGTAGAACATACCTATATATATATATATACTCAAAGTGGCATTTATAAGATTTAATATGCTAAAAATTATTAAAAAATATTTAATTTAACAGGATTTCAGATAATAAGAAACATCTAAATTTAAAAGAAAATTGTTTTTGGTATTTGCCTTCTAGTATTGTACATGATTTATTTTTATTCATCTTTGGTACATAACTAAAAATTACATAAAATTAAATGTTTATATATGTTTATATAATGCAATTTCTTTTTATTTTATTAGAACATAATTTCATTACTTTTTCTTTCTATATCATATAGGCATGGTGGAAAAAGCTAAAAAACCTTTCAAATGCTTTTGCATTTTTACCAATGCATATCAAATTCTAAATACAGATTCTTCAAAGAAGCAATTTCCTTGTCTGCATGGAGTAAGATTTTTTAGCATGACTTGGGTTATTCTTGGTCATATGTACGTGCACAATATAAATTATATTGGTAAGATTTTGTTTTTCTTTTAATGGTTAATATATTTTTAACAGGTATATTTTAAGCTCAGTATTAAAGTTAGCCAAATTGTTCTTATGTCAAATCATATCCTGGAATAATATTTGCATGTAAAACATAAATAAAATGTTTCGAAATTGCTTCTGACGTTTGCCCATATAATACTTTCGTAATTGTACATAGTTTATACAATGATTGTTTTGTAAAACTAGCTGATAAATTGTTAGAAAAAGTCATTTGTTTGAGGATAAAAATTTGCATAAAATACCTGTACCAATAAACTAATGCAAGACGTTTTCTCTTAAAATTACTTCATCTTTTCTTGAATCATACATATTTTTTTATTCAGGAATTGTGTATTATACTAGTAAATAAATTAAAATCTTCAACATTGAAGATGTTCATAATTTTTTTTGTGCAGTTATTGTTCTTTTTATTAGTTCAATTTCTAACTAAACAAACCCGTAAGGTTTTTTTTTAAAGATTTTTTTAAAAAAATTTCATACCAAAATAATTTAAATATTTTTATATTGTTCAACTTTTACAATATATATATATATATATATATATATATATATATATATATATGCTGAAAAAATAGCATACTGCTGTTTCGTATTGGAGTGTGTGAATTTTAACCCCACTGCTGGCATGAATATTCATATCTGTTCAGAATTGCTTTTAAACAGTAGGTACCAGTCTCATTAGTTCTAGTATAACAAAATAGTGAACTGTAGCCCTTCAGACAAAATGAATCTGTAGTCTTTTAATTTATCTCTACATAATTGTATCATTTAATGTTAGGATAATAAATAGTTCATGATATTTTTTTTTCTATTTTGTCATAATATTCTTTTTGGTAGAAAAATGTCAATGAAAGTAAAGTTGCAAGAATATGGTAAAATAATGTTAACTTAAAAATGTTGCATTATGATTAAAGTTAACTTCTATTCAGGTCATTTATTCCTTACATAATAATTTTGTTGTAAGATTAATAAAGGAAAGGAAAAAACCAGCCTAAGTGGGAAATTCTAGATTACTTTCAATATGATAGTTTATTTTGAGGTTATTTTTTTGTTATGTGGCAAATGGTTGCAGTGCTCACATTGAACTATTCGTAACCTGAGTCCTGCAGACCAATTAATGAAGGAAATGTAGGTCTTGCAAAGTAAAAGGAGAAATTTTTCCAAAGTTGTGTCCCCATATTACAAATTTGCCCATAACCCTGCTAAAGTGCATAAATGCAAACTCTTGGTTGGACATTGCCTTTGGTCTGTGGGTTTGAATTTCATTGCTGGTTTACATATGTGTAGCTATTTGAAATTAGCTTTTTGCAGTAAAGCCAAAGTTCAATTAATCTTTCTTGTTGCAAACATTTCCTGCAGTGCATAACAAATTGAACAAGATGTCTGTATGTATACTTTTTCTTGTTGCATATTGATTTATTTTATGTTGTGTTGTTTAAGAGATATGCTTTATTTTTATACTCTTTGATTTGTATTTTTATTTAGTGTTTTTATTTACAGATAATTATATGGATTTGTTGAAGGGCATAGATAATTTTTCATTTCAAGCTATAATGCAAGGAACATTTTCAGTGGATACATTTTTTCTTATCGGGTATGTAATGAAATATTTTAGTGAAAAATCTATTTATGCTTATTAGTTTATGCAATTTATGTAGTTTTGTCTATTCTAGGATATAATTTAAAAAAATTAGCATTTAAAAAAATTATATATAGAAAAAACTTATTTTCTTTTTATATTAACTGTGTACTTTTTTTATACCAGTACAAACATGTTTGGAATATTTACAGTTTAAGAACCATTTTAATTGCAGTGGATTTTTGTTAGGGTATATATACCTTGAAGAAGCTGAAAAGAGAAGTGGAAAAATAAACTGGCTTGGCTTATGTTTACATCGTGTTTTGAGGTAAAATAAGCATTTTTAATTGTTTCCTCTTCATTTTTAAAAAATATTGATAGTTAAAAATTAAATGTATGCATATTTTGTAGTAATTGTTTTTTCTTTTAATGTGAGGGGGGATCACATAAAGTAATATAAATGATCATAATATTTAGAGCAATGTAAAAATCTGTAATCTCTAAACCAAGGAATAAAGCACAATTTTTTCTTACATTATTCTTGTGGTTTCAAAAATTTTATTTAAATGTATAATATATAACATTAAGTAAAAAATAAAAATTACATTTTGAAAATATGAAAGCAAATTTATTCATTTTATGTATAAGGTGAGGTGCTTTCTTTTACAGACTACAGATGGCGCATTGAGCGTGCAATTGGAATGGCTGACGTTTTCAATTGTATGATCGTTGCTTGATCATGGATATATTTAAGTAATTTTCTTTAAATAAAAGAGTTTTTGTATGTGTCGACATCGTTGAATCGATTTATTAGTCTAGTAAGATGAAATTTCTTAGTCATTTAATGTAACCGCTCAAGTTTAAAATTGCTTCTGATTTCGGATTTAAGATAGCGACGAACTTCGATGTTGGAACAATTATGTTATGACCACAAAATCATAACATAAGGTATTAAAATTTTACTGCAGTTACGTTTTCAATATTTAATATATTTTACAAAAATTAGGTTAAATTGGAGGTTTAGCATGAATGCCTACTTATAAACTAGTAATCTGAAAAATCTAAAGGTAATAAGTAGATTTTAATTTAGAGTACATGGAAGGTGAGAATTTTGAGGAAAAAAGCTTCAAATTAACTTTATACAGAAAAGCATGTGCTTAAAACAGTAAAGATTCACTGATAACTTAAGTTCTTACTGGTGTTTTTTGGAAAATTCTTTTTGGTGTGAATTTGTAACTTATGATTGAATCCATGGTAATTTTTCCAAAAAAAAAAAAAAAAAAAAAAAAAAAAAAAAAAAAAAACAGATTTTATTTAAAACCCTTAAAGTGATCTTCCCCTTAATCCTTTGACTTTCAATGTCTGAGACAGAAAATGTGTATGAATAGTCTCTGTAGTCCCACTAAACCACTAAATTGCATCTTAAAAACATATTAAGCATGAGATAATAAAAAAATAACATGAAGGGGGAAATGTAAGTTTGTTGCAATTCAGAATCACAAAATCACAATTCACAGATTGTTCACCTATGTTTTTATCACCAAGAGTGATATGGAGTGAATCTGTACATGTATATATTTGATAGGCAGATGATTAACAGATATAATAATAGGTATGATAGTTTTAAAAAAATACTATCTTTAAAATACTTAAGGGATTAAAATAATTTTATGCATTTTAAAACTCATAATTTTTATCAGAAATTTGCAGAAATTATGTATTTTTATGCATGTACATAACACCCCTGTGCTACAGCCCAACTAGGTGCCATGACCTACTGTGCCAGTCTCCATTTTTGAGACCAAGCATGTGCCTACAAGCATGTGCCAATATAATTTGTATTGTTAAATTTAATGTATGTATACATTTATTATTAGTAATATAATTAATACTGCATTGAGAAAAATATTACATTTTAATTTCTTTTCTTTATAAAAATTAGAATTATTTTTTTGTCACTAATATTTATTCTTAATATTATACAAACTTTCTATTCAAACTGCTTAATTGTACTAAGATAAAAACTCGATACTCATTGAAGTTATTTTCTTCCTACACATAAAACTATAAATTCTTCTTGAGAGGGGTTTTGAAACTGCCAAAATTGTATTTCTGAACTTAATAGTACTTTATGTGTACACAATTTCTTTTTTCCCCCGAAAACATTTCATATATTTGTATTTCAATATATATATATATATACAGACATGCCAACTATTCCGGATTCTCTGGAATTGCTTTAGAAAAATGAGAAATTGATAACTCTGGAAACTCCGAAAAATGCTACGAAAATTAACAAAACTTTTGAAAAGCTAAAAGATTACAATTCAGCAACTAAATACAAAGTTTTTTCAAAAAATACTGCTGAATATCACTCTGTCCACACAGTAATGCGACATATTAAAGAGTTTTCAGTACTGTGCGGATAAACCAAACTGTATTTAGGTCAAATTTAAGTAGACAAACTCTAGAATCCCTGATAATAGAAAAACATAAATATTTTAATCAGGGTCAATATTGCTAGAAGAAACACTGTTAACGCTAAAGTTGTTAAAGCTAAAAAAGGTACTCATATATTTTAAATACATAAATTTTAATTTACCTTTTACATATTATTACTGTTTAAATATTTTAAATTTAATTTTAATTTAGGAGCCAATAAAATATGAATTTATGAATTATCTGTAATTAGCATGTTAAAATTTCAAACCAGGCTGGACAAAAGTGCTTGAATGTTGGCATGTCTGATATATATATATATATATATATAATTACATGAATAACAGTGAAATAGTTCCACCATAAATCCAGTTATAATGTTATTGAATTTATAAATTTGGGATCTAATTTATTTTCTGGTAAATCACAAAATAAAGAACATAATATACAGTGTTTAGCAAATGATGTCACATACACTTTGGAAAACTCTTGCAGTCTATTTTGATTTTAGATAAATTATGGCACAATTATGTTGACATTGATATATTTATAATTATGATGAAACTTTTAAATAAATTTTGTTTCCCAGACCCAAAACTAACTATTTTTATAAATCATTAAAAGGTCAGTGATGTTTTACAAGTTTTTTCAAATGCTTAAATGAAAGTAATTTTCTGTGCTTTAAGATGGTATACACATAGTGATTCCAAAAGTAAGATCCTTTAAAAAACTTATAAAAAGACTAAACATTGCATCTCTGGGCATTCATTTGCATTTCCAAAAGCTTGTCAAATTGAAAATTCACTCATGCATTAATTATAAGAAAAACATTCAGATTTCTACAAAAAGATAGATAATTGTTATGAAGAAATATAATAAATCTGCTTCTGGATCTGTTCTGTAATTTTAGTGTGATGTGTTCGTAGGTATTAACAAATCTATCCTTTTATTTAGACTAATTAGGGATTATATTTGTTTTAATAATACACATTTATTTTATCATTATTATTGTTATTTTTTTTTTGTATATTCTTTCAGAATCACACCTGTTTATTTGTTTTTGATTGGCTTTACTACTCTTATATTCAAATATTTGGGTTCTGGACCATTTTGGGAAGAAGCAGAAGATGTAGCCACGTGTAAAAATTATTGGTGGTGGAATATTCTTTATATCAATAATTTTCTACCACTGAATTTCATGGTATTTCTTTAAAAAGTTTTGTTTTATCCATCATATGCTGTTCTAATATTGTTACTTTTGATATTGACTATGTAAATAAACACATGCATATTTTGATAATTTGTTGAGATCAGTCATAATTTCAAATAAATTTAAATATTATATAATTTTATAAGTAATGTGTCAAATGTCTTCCAATATATACTAAAATATTTTTTCTTAAATTAAAACATATATTAATTTTGTTATATATAAGTTTGTATGTATATATTTATGCACTAATGAGAAAATAAAATCAGAACACCACAGAGTTTTGCTAAAAAAAATGAAATTTGGTGTTTATACACTCATAGGATGGAATCTGTTCACATTTCATGCTAGATATAAATGTGGAGCCAATAGTACCACTATAAATATACAAGTTCTGATTTTCTTGTAATTTAAATCTTGTATTTACAAGATTTAAATATTTTAGCTTTATTTATGCTGTGGATTGGGTATTGTGAGCAAGAGTTAAGTTAATACAGATTTTATGCTAGGTACAAGTGAGGCATCATTAGTACCACTATGAATATGCAAATTATGATTGTTTTAAATATGTGATTAAAATTTATGAGCATTATATTTCAAATTGAGTGATTTAAGTGATATCAGTCAAAATACCTTTAGGCGATAAAGCAATATCAGTAGCTTGATGAATTTGAATGAGGTCATGTAATAGGAGTGTGAGAAGGGGGATTGTTATTCTTTTTTTTTTCACAATATTGCAGAAAAATCTAACAAGAATTTATCTACTTGCATATTTGTTGGCTGCATCAGTTTAGGAAAGGTACTGTTTCAATAAGGCAGGATCTAGCTGCACATGTGCCACCATTCAAAGAAAAAAACTAATGTATTCGCTTGTATGAATGTAGTCCATCATACTGCAACTGCAGTAGTCGTTCCATCTTTTATTAACACTTATATAGCAAATTATAAGAAATTACATGATAGACAGCTGCTAAATGCCCAAATGCCCTGAGGTGTGTTTTCTACTAACCCCAAATAATCACAATCTGTGACTTTGGTGGTCTCAAGTTAGAGCTCAATAGGAGTCGGAAGGAAGATTTGTTATATTATCAGATGAGAATTGTTTCTATCTTGATACCAGCTAGGGCCATATGTTTAGGAGTCCGAGAGAGCAATTGGATCAAGCTGTCTGCAATGTAAGCCTATTACTTACACAAGGAGTCTGGAGAGGAGTTTTTTATGAGACTAGCCATAATCTTACTATCCTATACAAGTTGACATAGTATTTGTACTTTGTGATTGACCATTCTTGAGCACTATTTCAAAGAACATTTTCTAGAGCTCATTCCCATATTGCATCTGTTATGCAACTTGCTGTACAGAATGTCAACATGTTTCCTTTTATTTTAAGGCAGTCTGTTCTTTCTCTAGTTGAGCAAATCTGAAAAGACATCTCCCATTATTCTCAACCAACATGGACTGTTGCCGATTTGGCCTGATCTGGTACAATAGACTTCATTTTACAAAAAGGCATACAACTCTAGTATGTTATAATGGATGTGCATTTGCTTGAATGCATTACAGAGGCTACTACAGGAGCTATTAATATATTACCTCTTCACATTTTAAATGTTTCTAACAGATACTTGTTACCTTGAGAGAATATCAAATAAATGCTACTTGGACAAATGCTGTCTAAATTTCATGTTTAATTTCTTGGTGTTGGAATTTCATGTTCTGTGTATTTATGTATATACATAGATTGGACAAAGTGATATGACAAAATCTTTATAGAATGATCCATCTCACTTTGTAATGTACTAAAATATTAATTTTAAGTACCTTTCAAAATAATTGTTTGGCTGTAAATAAATCCTCTGTAAAGAAACTACTCTTTTATTAATACTTAAATCAAATAGTTTTACTTATTGTATAGGGGAACTATACTTTAAAATTCATCCATTATTTAACTTTTGTTTATGTAAATATACTTTTCTCTAGCAAGAGGATTGTGTATAATTTGAATTTGAAATTAATTTTTTTCTTTTGTAGTGTCTTACATGGACATGGTACCTAGCTAATGACATGCAGTTTTTTATTGTTAGTTCCCTAATTTTATATATTTTATGGAGGTGAGTATCTCTTGTAATATTTTCTGGTCTTTTAACAGTTAAAAAAAAAAAAAAAAAAAAAGAAAACTAGTTATCACATTTTTAAAATTAAACTGCATTAGATTTAAATGTGTTAAGTTTTCATGAACACATTGAATTTTCAAAGTTTTATCATTTGTTTTCAGAAGCTTAAAGCTGTATGCAAAATTTAAACTATTTTTAATTGTTGTAGCTATTAACAACAATCAAATAAGCAATTTACTATTCATATAAAATAATTGAATGATTGAATGTTCATGCTACATTTGTTACATATTGTATGGTACAAATATAAATTTATTGTAGTAAATTATTTAGAGTCTGAATTATTTGTCTCTTGTATTATTCTTATCAGGATCAATAATTATTTATTTTTTGCAATTATTGAAATATTGTGATTCCATTTATAATAATTTTCAATAGTATTACTTTGATTTTACAAAGTGTTCCTTTTATAATCACATTCAGTATTAGTTTGATTTTAGTAGAGTTTGATATCAAATCTACTGTATATTTTGAAATACAAATTATTCTGCTATCTGTGTTAGGAAAGAGTATTAGCCTAGGAAAAGTATTTTTTAATATATTTAATATAAGTTTAATTTTTAAAAATTGAGAATGAAATTAATTTTATTGTTTTTGTTAGTTTCATTTAAAGTTGTTACAGTATTTTATCTTGTAGTTATTTTATATGAATGGGTGATTGGAACAAGGATAAGATTTTATTATATTGTGAACTAATATCTTTACTTTTAAATACTAATATCTAGTTATCTAATAAAAATACTGTACTTGTTCTCTTATTAAATGAACTTTATCAAAATATACATTTGACCAGTTAAAATGTTTCTGAAAGTTTAACAATTTTGCAACAAAACAGTTTAAACATTTATGAGAAAAAAAACCTGACTGGAAGTTTTTTTCTAATTACCCATTTACATTATTTGAATGTATAAAAAATTAGAAATATACTTCTTATTAGGGCATATTAAAGTAAAAAATTGTTATTATGAATTATTGTTGTTATATATGTTTTATATAGTGGTGTTTTGTCTTTCAGATGGAAGTATGTTGGAATTGGCATTTTTTGTTCCATTCTTGTTTTTAGCTGGACTATAACATGGTATTTGAGCTCTGTGTATGAAATACCTTCTCTTTTCATGGGTATAACTGAAGTAAAAAATTATACAGAATATCAAGGAAAGTAAGAACCTTTCACTTTAATTAAAATGAGAATTTTACACTTTAAATCCCCCCCCCCCCCAAAATTTTTTTTTTCAATTGTAATTTTATTTTTAGTAAATCATTTCTTATGTATCTAACAATCTATCAATTGTTATTTTTTGCAAGACTTATCTAAGTCAAACCATTAAATGGCATTTCATAGGAAAATTAAGACATTCATTAAATGACTTAATCATATCTGCAAACTTAAATGTTTTGGTTGTATAGTATACAGACTTTAATTGCACTGTAAGATGTTACTGTGTTTATATTTTTACAATTTTGAACTATTTCAAATATTTCAAAAAAATTTTTTCAAAATATGGGAAATTAATCTCTTGAGAAAAAAAAGGGGGGGGGAGGACAGTGCTGGAATGTAAAGAGGAGAATACTTAATCTTACCTGTCAATTTCTATGTTTTGATCATACATTATACAGATTTTTAAATGCTTTGTAAAAATTATGCATGTGCGCTCAAATTGCACAATTTTGAATAATTTCAAATTCATATTTCTCTGAGACCCTACTTTTAAATGTCAATTTTATATTAACTTTTATTTTTTATACTAATGCAGGGCACTTGCATCCAAACCATTGCTTCATTTTTTGCTCCCCATTTATTGGGTACAACAATAGAAACCTGAATATACTGATGCATAAAGCAGTATTTTTATATGTTATCTAGTTATCAATTGGAAGTTATTTGAAAATTCACTTAAAATTTATTTTTGCTAAACAAACTTTAATATAAGATAATTATTATTTATATATTTGAATGTAGTTTAACACCAGATGTTATTATTGAAGTTTTTATTTTCCTTTGAATCTATTTTAAAGTTCATTTTTACTTCTTAATACAATTCAAACATTCCTTTACATTTTAAAAAATTATTTTTCTCTGTTTAGATTAGTTCTGGCTTGGGATGTCATGTACAGCAAACCATATTGTAGAATTGGACCTCATATAATTGGAATACTATTAGCATGTTATATGTATTACACTTCAAACAGAAAATTTATTTCAAACTTGGTAAGCTTCTTAATTATGTAAAATATTTAAAAATTCTCAGCATTAACATTGACTAATTACTAGCTTAACTGCAGTATTTAAATTATACAATTAATTACTCAATAATGCAAGAGTTAGCAGGCAGTAGTAAGTTCATTATTAAAAATTAATCCACTATGTATATATATAAAACCCTGTGTATGTGTGTTTACTATGCTTTGGAAATTTGCCATTGCATAGAACGGACAGTGCAGCATATTTGGGGATTGTCTTAGAATCAAAATTAAACGGGAACAAACAGCTTTCTAGAGTCACTGAAAAAGTGTCAGCGCAACTGGGCCTCTTGAAGAGAATTGCTGGAATGAAGTGGGGGTCATCACAGGACATACTCACCACTACTTACAACTCATACATATGCCCAGTCATAGATTACAGAGCAGAACTTTTTATTTCTGCTTCGGATAGCACCTTGTCAACACTGGATAAAACCCCAAATCGTGCACTAAGGCTTATTACTGATGTAACTTTTTCAACCCCGTTTGCTGCTATGGAAATGTAGACCAATCTACTCAGTCTAGCTCATAGACAGTTGATAGCTGCCCTGTCTCAGGGTGAGAGATTTCTCTGCAAAGCCATCAATACATATACAAAGCCGCAGTGCCATTGTACATGTATTGATGTCACCTGCTTCCAGAAAAGGCTTCTAAGTCTAGAGTTTCTGCCATGATAGATACTGCTGTATTGACTTATTATTACACTAACTCTGATGTTTATATAATGATGTAAATATTTCATAATACTTCTAGGGAATGATCTGTAATAAAATTGGCCGCTCCCTCAGTAATTGAGAAATATGACCCTGAACACCAAAAAATGAAGACATCAAGCTGGTTGAGTTACACTTCATCACTAGCAGATGCAATAAGAATGACTATAAAATATTAATTTTAGTATATAGTCTTGAAATTTGCCACCTTTCAAAACAATTTTTATAGTATTTAAAAAAGGGCAAGTATAAAGCTATTAACATTACCTCAAAACTATTAATTTTAAAAGGGAAAGCAAAAAATGTTTCAATGCCTATAATAACAAAAAAGTTAAAGATTAAATTAACAAATAATATCTTTTTAACTAATTAAATTTTTTTTTCCATCTAGCTGTGCCATTTGTGTAGTCTGGCATCACTCAAACTATCAGGTATAATTTGCCTTTCACTACCAGAGATAAGAAGTGAAATCATGTGACACATGCCCAACATTATCATCTGAAAAAAATGAGAAATTTCAAAGTTAACTGGAGTCAGACCGTTCTATAAAATTTTAAATTTTTAAATGGGAAATAAGAGTAGGAATTTTTTAATTTCTCAGTAATAACTGCAGTTACTTATAATAAAAAAATTGTAAGAAATCATATACACTTTAAATAGTTTAAAATTGTATTCAAAAGTTTTTAAAATAAAGTATATAAGTAACCTTCTTTTAATGCTGTTCCCATTTTAAAATTTATTTTCTTTCCAGGGTGTACAAATTTTGGGTTGGTGTTTTGCCACTGTTTGTTCTATGAGTGTAATATATGGATTATATCATGCAAAGCCCAATTCAACTTTATTGAATGCTTATAATGCATTAGGAAGGAGTGCTTTTAGCCTTGGGGTTGCATGGTTAATTTTTTCATGCCTAACTGGAAATGCAGGTAACTTGTCTTCCATTAATATTTAATTTTTATTCTCATAGTATTTTCTGTTATTACCTGTTAACTTGTCTTTTTGATTGTATATTGTGTGGATATAAATTGCATTTTTTGATGCATGATTTGGTTTAGAGTGCTACGGTTTACTATTTTGCACACAAGGGCTAATAAGACCAGAACTTACTGCTTAAAGCCAATTCCGAACGGCTACGAACATCCTTGCCATAGCAGGATTCAAACCCACGAACTCCAGTACCAACGGTCAACGCCCTAACCAATCGGCCAGCGTTGCATTTTAAGATTAAATATTTCATTGTTAACATTGCACAATTTGGAGCTATTTCATATGGATTGTTTGATTTCAAAATAAAGGAAATATCTTAGAAATGCGTCTATCCAATTAAGATATTTTATAATATTTCTATGCCAAAAACTGATTTGGATGACTTATTATGCAATTATCTTTATAAATTTAAAACATTTTCCTCTATGTAATTTTAAATTCTCTGATAATGTAAAATAGCATCAGTACTTGTAAAAAAGGATTTTTTTAGCTTTAAAATGAGAAAATTGTATGAGAAGTGGATTTTAATGAAATTAAAAAAATAGTTCTATTTAAAAATTTACACCAAGTTTGTCATTTCAACAGAAAAAAAAAACTTTCTTTCTATGAAAGTTTGTCAAATTCTACCATTTTAGAGGTCTGTTGTAGGTTTATTTAAATAAAATATAAATAACTTTAAGGTTTACTTAAATAAAATATAAAATGTTCTGATATAATAAATTTTTGTTGTGTTGAGTTGTATAATTTTTCTTATTTAGGTTTGATAAACAAGTTTTTATCTTATAAATTGTGGATTCCTCTAAGCCGTCTTTCTTATTGTGCTTATTTGTTTCATCCTCTGATAATGAACTGGTATTTTCAATCACGGCAAGTTCCACTTTTCTTCACTCATACCACCATGGTAAGCATGAACTAAGAAATGTAATAATTAAAAAAATTTTAAAGAAAATATTAATAAAAAGTGCATTTTTTATGCTCTAGAAGTTTTTTATATATATTTGTACCAAAGAAGTGTCAAATATTAAAGGTACATTTCATATTCATAAAATCCTATCTTTAAATTGTATAGAAAAATATTGCAATAACTTTAAGCTAGGTGATAGGTGCATTTGGTGAAAATTCTTCAAGTCAGTTTTGTTTGTTTAAGTTCTGGTACATCTTTGCATTTAAATGCATATAAATTTTGTTAATTTGAATCTAAGGGTTAACAGAAACATTAATTTCAATGACAATTGAATAATACTGTAGTTCTTATATGTATGTAATCCAGAAATTCTAAAACAATCAGTTACATTTGATTATTGCTCCTATTATTTTTACTTGCCCAGGCTACTGGGCAAAGAGAAGCCTATGCAGCTATCCTAATTAATAATGTTGCAGTTGGGCAACATTAAAGAGAAGCACAATTTTGAGAATAACTTAAATCTGTATTGAGGGCTGTTAAAAAGACATCTTTGCCAGTAAACGATAGACAAGAGAATGATACGAAAAACACTTTGCTGGAACAGAATGTACCCCAGAGCGAGACATATAGAATTTTCCCAAAGGACAAGAAATTGAGCAAATTTACCTGTTAGATCAGAGAAAAAAATTGAGCCATTTGCCAACAACAGCTGGAAAATGTGAATGGACAGAAAATTTACATCTATTGCACAGAAAGCTTTGGGAAATCTGTTGGAAGAATTTTAAGCCTAAGACATTCATATATATATATATATATATATATATATATATATATATATATGGAATGATATTTTAATCAAACTAACCAACTTATTTACAATTGTATTCTAAAATAAATTTTTTGCGATTCTATCACTAAAACTATAACTTTTTACATAATATCTCTGTTTCTCCTGTAACTATGATATTCTTTGGCAACTTTGTGAGCACCCAAATTAATTGCTGCTTACCTCAACTATTATTCAACTATTATTCCTCAACCAACTAACTACTTTACTTAGCTTAGTTTTGAGTATTCTGTCTGCCATGTGATTAACTCTTAAGATTCTCAGTAGCTGTCTCACTTGTGCCTCCACACCTCAGTAAAATAAAAATATTAATATGCAAAATGTTTGGCAGGAGAGCATCAAATATAAAAATTTCTGAATAAACTCAACATTATTTCCAAATTTTCATGTCTACATTTATGGTCATATGACTGCATGATAGATACCATTCTAACTTTGTAGTGATTAAAACACCCATTACATGCACACACACACATACATATATTAATGCAAAATTTTAAAAATACAAATTTTATGTGAAAGTTATTTATTTCACTGTCAATGGCTTGATTAAAATCCAACGTATTTGCAAATGCCTTTTTTTTTCAAGCAGAATTTCTTTGCAGTAAGATTTTTTTTTACTCCTTTCTTTGTAGCTGTAATACATTCTTTGTTAGAGAATGTGTAGGAAAAATAAATTCTAGTCTTTTTGTCATATGAAGCTTGCAATTTTCATGTGTTTTTTCTTCTGTAAAATCTGGGTTTGAATTGTTAACAGTTTGCTCCCACATTTCTTTAATCTCATTTGTTGTTAACTCCTAACTCTGCAATTCCAACATTTTATCGACATTCCTACTACTGACTTCTAAATGTACTTGTGTGGTAACAACTTTTATAATGCCTTCTATTACATAAGCCAATAGTTCTTGAAATAAACTCAAATTTGACTTCATTGAATCTCTAATACATTTATACTAACTTGGGCATTTTGGCCATGCACTGTAAGATTATATGTTTCTGTATTCAGATTGTATGGTTGTGAAATGTGTTGTTTAACTTATTGAAAATAAATCTCATGGGATATGAGAAGAAAGTAAAAAAATATGTGAATATGCATTGAAAATGTTTCTTGGTATTTCTGTACATAACAAACTTTTTTGAATTGCTTGTTTATAGAATTCCCTCTGTCTAATATTAAATTACTTTGCTTTATATGACTTGTGTATTTAGACAAATTATGCATGCAAGAGAGAAAACATCAAGTTTAAAGGATTTTCTATAACTCTGCTTATGCTTCATGTTAAAGCTGTCATTATTTTTACCAAAACATTCAAATACATTTTCAGTATAAATAAACATTTCATGCATCTATAGTGAAAAACTGTAGATTTTAAGGAAATTTAAGGATTTAAGGAATAATATGTTAGCCTGTATGGTTATAATTATAAAAAGAAACTAAATAAATTATTTCTAATAAGTAGTAACACGTAAAATTTAGGATAAATTATAATAAAAGTTATGCATGTATTTTTAATTTCTGTGAATGTGTGATTGAAATATTTGTTTCCATTTATAGTATTTTTAAAATGTTATGTAATTGTTTAACTCTTTAAGGACGACAAGAGCAAATGATTTTACTACCCTTAAGTCCTAAAGTTTTCATCAGGTGAAAATGTAAAATGGACTGTCCCATTCTCCCCACCTTCTCCCTTTTCCCGGAAAATGACCCCTCCCCCTTCTTCCCGTAAAATGGACTCCAGAGCCATAGGGAATAAATGAATTATTAGCTCTAAAACAAAGAAACTCCAGAAAAAATAATCATATAAAATTGAGAGTATTATAAGAACAAAAGAAAGTAAACCATAGTGTATAATTCATTTCCTTTGTCACGTCCTAATTATGACTAATTCAGATTATTGATTTTTATTTTCACCACGTTATCAATAAAATTCATTTAAAAGAAAAAATTATAAACTAAATCAATAATAAAAACAAAATTGTTTAAATATAAATCTATAATTTTTAACTAGCTTATGTATATATAAAATATATTTAAACTGAACTTCAAAATATATATATCCGCATAATAAAAGTTTAGAATTATCTTAGAGAATAAAAAGAAAGTATAAATTCATTGCTAAGGAAAACACCTCAAAATGTGGTCAAGCTTTGCTATAGGCAGTAATCAATCAAACTGTCCACTGGTCATAAAGACGGGGTAGGTAAAAAGAGGACCCCTGCTAGATATACCTATCACCCCTATTTTTCATCCTTCCGGCCCATTCCGGCCAAGCCCGTCTTTAAGTGCTTCGGCCGGTATGGGCCGGAGTCGTCCCCAGGGAGTTAACTTAAATGGTTCAAATTTTATTTTGATTTATTTTTATAACATATTAATAATATGTATTTTCTTTTGCAGATTATTCATTATTTTGCATTTCTGATAATGTCATATGGGGTGGCATTCATCATCAGCATTGTTTTTGAAGCACCACTTATTAATTTAGAAAAAATAATTCTTAAAAGATGAGCTAACAGTACTATGGTTATACAGAATACATTTATTTAAATTGCAAAAGTTTAAATTTTTGTTAAACTCATTTATCATTGTTTTCACTGGCATTTTACTACATTGTTTTATACTGGCAAGCCCATGTGCTGTTTTAAATTAGTAGTATTTTGTAAAATTTCTGGTGCTCTGTGAATTTATCAGCTATCAAAGCATTTATTGTATTGTAGTATGTTTATGTCCACACTTTGTCCATTTTGTTTTGTTGGTATTTATAGATCTTTGTACTATACATTTATTATGCTGGATAATTACAGCATTATGACCTTACCAATACTATTACCAAATATTTTTATATTGTTGTGTGATGTAAATTTCAGTTTGGATGAAACACACAGTTATCAGCAAAGTGACTTTTAAAAATTTCTCAACATTGTGCAGCAATTAAGAAAGTATAGGAAAAACCAAACTACAATGTACCACAAAAAATTCAGCTTATTATCCTACAAATATCAGCTTTCAATGGTTCTTCAAGGAACCTTAAATTAAGTACAGGGTGTTTCATATTGAATGAGACAAAAATAATAGCGCAATGTGACTGCAGTAAAAGATTTATTCAGCTGAAACAAATTTATTCTGCAACTACAATTATACAAGTTTTATTTGGCTACAGGGAAAAATTATCGAATAACGAACTTGCCACTAGAGGCGCTGTTAAACAAAATGTCATCCATGCAGGAGAAAGCATACTGGGTTTTCGAATATGCCAAAACCTCCTCAATAACTGTTGTGCAAAGACATTTTTTTCTAAAAGACACAAAATTTTGTAAAGAACTGGCACATCAGCATAACAAAAGCAGGTGGAAGAAGCAGTTCCAGGATACTGGCTACTTATGCAAGAACAAAAGCCCAGGACGAAAAGAAACAAAACCTGCTATGCTATCATGAGTGTGGCAGGAGCTTGATTATTGTGTAGACATTTGTTGTTTCACCAGAGGTTCACGTATTGAACACCTGTAGAAACTTGAATAAATGTAGTTTTGAGGTAAATTTGAATTTTCTAAATATATTATTTACAACGTTCACAATGTTTTCTTTTTGTCCCATTCAATATGAAACACACTGTATATGTATTGTAACATAGTGGAGTGAGAAAAGATATTGAATGGAAAATAAAAAGTTAGCATAAGAAACAGCCTACAGGAGAAATCTTAATTCTTTCTATCTCATTAGATTTTATGTTTGTCCAGTACTAAAATGGCAATTTATAGAAAATGTACAAAATATGTATTAAAAAAAAAAGATTTCCAAACTGCATCTGAACTGTATAAGAAACCTTGATTGATAAGAAACTAATTTCATTAAAGTTGTC
>CM063501.1:78476685-78526685 GCA_032207245.1 Pardosa pseudoannulata | reverse complement strand
GGCAGATACCCTGGTTAGAAGAGATAGTCTAGAACAAGGATTCAAAACCTTTTTCTTTGATCCCTTTTAAAAGTTTTCTTTATCTACCATTGAGAAAGTAATTTATGATACTGTAAAGCCGAAATCAGCAATCACAAGATACTCTTCATTGTATAAGAAGCAAATGAGTTTAAAATTTATTTAATTTTTTGAACATTTTGTTTTGTCTCTGATCGATGACTCCTTTTTTGGAACTAGTTTCAGGTAGAAAATAAAATAACCTCAGTACATTGACAATGTATTTTTAATTTTTTTTAATATTAATATACTTTTGAACTTTTTAAAATAAGTTTCCTAGTAGTACTAGCAACAAGAGGATAAAATAGAAGTATGGGTATAATTTATGTATGCTATACAAGTGCATTCCTTTTTTCTACTTAAATCTGGTTGTCAGTTAAATATTTTAAAACTTAATTTGCTCCATTATACTCCTCTTGGATAACTACACCTTTTCTGTAAATTATGTAAGCTTTTAAATTATAATTCTAAGAATTATAACAATAGAAGAAATATAAAATTTTTTACAAGATTTTGCGTTATAATTCTAAGAATTATAACGCAAAATCTCGTAAAAAATTTTCCAATGTTTAAAAAAGCGTTTATATATATATATATATATATATATATATTTATATGCATATAGATATATATCAATACATATATATATATATGTGTGTGTGTGTGTGTGCTATGTTTCCAAAAAATTGCTCAATCGTTGCCAGTAGTCAAATAAATTTCTTCAAAAGTTCAAATCATTTTCAGTATTTAGGCATATAAAAATTTTTAGGCATGATATAGGCATATAAAAATTTTCCTTTTTCATATGTGGGTAGTTTCCTAAACGTCAGTATAAAATGTTTATTCTTCAAATGGTTAAAAGTTAGGGAATTAATTACCAAGAATTTTTTTTTTTTTTTT
Source organism: Pardosa pseudoannulata (assembly GCA_032207245.1). Classification (NCBI taxonomy): domain Eukaryota; kingdom Metazoa; phylum Arthropoda; class Arachnida; order Araneae; family Lycosidae; genus Pardosa; species Pardosa pseudoannulata. The sequence goes on along the minus strand of CM063501.1, from coordinate 78,525,728 downwards.
AGAAATTTAAACGTGTAAAATTTAAAGTGGTCATATTGTATGGTGTAGTGAGATATTTTTTCTTCCAAATTATTTCTAAATAAATATTTAAGTTGGCTAGATGCCAGTTTAATGAGCAACCGAAACTCTAGTTGCCATTTATTGACCTAACACTAGTTCCTGTTTTGTTTTTATTCTGTTTAAAGGTATATTAAATTGGCTGTTATACCGAGATGTTAATACTTTTAATTCTGCGGAATCCTATTCCTTTTAGCAAGATGTAGGTTATTTAATAATATATTTTTAAATTTAAACTGATAAACTTTAAAACGACGTTACATCACTAGATATCATATCAGTGATGGGAACGATAGCTGAATGGTAGATCGCTGCTCTTTGGTATCGGAGTTCGTGGGTTCGAATCTTGCTAATAACACATGGATTTTCGGAATCGGCTTTAAGCAGTAGGTCCCGGTTTCATTAACCCACCTGTAGAAAAACTGTAGCTCTCCAAACCAAACCCTTTCAGTGATGGCCGACCTCACTAAACTTAGTATTCTACCATTTCAAGATAAAATTCTGAAATATAATAATATAAGTGTATTTTAAATCGCACAAAATATATCGTAAATGAGATTTTTTTTTCCTTTCTAAAATGCGTTAGAAATTATTTTGAAAATTTATAATTTAAGAATTCTGTTATTAATTTGTAATCATATTTTACTAAAATATTTGTTCATCCTGATTTGGCATCTTCGATATTCATAATTAAATAAATGAATAAAAACAACCTAGTTTTAACTTATGAATTTGACCTTTTTAGTATTTTTGAGCATTTACAATTACATATTGTTTGTTAAAATATTTTATTTGAAATTCTTCGAATTATTTGTAATGGAAATTAAAGGCAAAATACATCGCAAGGCGGGTGGTTTGACTAAAGTAGGTGAAGCGAAATTAGTCGAGAGATTGGTGAAGGAGATTAGATGTAAGTTAGCACTCTCTATGTTTTTTTAATATCTGGTTGAGCTATTTTAATTTACTTATTTTAATACACGTTAATAATAGAACGACGATTTTAACAGAAGTTAATACAATACATGCATTTTCTTCAGCCTGATAGTATGATTCATGCTAGTGTAGATTATGAATGAATTTCTAGAGGCTTTGATTCTCAATAATGTTATTCGTTCATGGTTGTATCCTGATTATGCCATTGTTAAACGGATAATGAAAAGAAATAAATGGACTAATTTGTTCTGACGTTAATGGCAACAATAAACTGTTCTTTTCGTTGTCTTCTGACGTCATAAAGGCGTCATTACAATCCGTAACGCCGTGAAAAAGAATGAGATTATTTATTTATTTTTTTTCTCGTTTATTTATAACAGCGTAATTGTTAAAACGCGGTACTCTGAAGGAATAAGGCAGCAGGACACATCTCAACTTATTCAATTCAGGCGGTACAGATGCATTATAGACGCCGTGTCTTTTTCTTTCGCCAAACTTGGCAGTTTTATGGGGCGATTAGTGGTTAACTGCATACTGTTCAGCATACTATCTCCTCTTTCCAATTTACATCTGATATAAAAATTTATTTTACAATTCTTTTGTTACAAGGGGGGAGCCCCCCTCACATGTTAGATTTTTTTATAATATTAGTGCTTATTAAAATGATATATATTGTGTTTAAGCTGGGTTGATATATATCATAAGTATAAATAATCTGTTATTTTTTAAATAACGTAAAAAATTATAACTATTATGCTAATTTTATTTTAATAATGCTATAAATTGTAAATCTGGTTTTTTTATTTATTTATTTATTTATTTTTTTTTTTGAAAAAGTTTTGTTTTATTAATTGTTGTGTTTCAAATATGCCATGTGACCGCAGACTTGTTTTTTACTTTGCGATCTTTCAAAACACGCGTTTTTCTATATGTCGAAAAAAAAAAAAAAAAAAAAAAAAAAACGGCGGATGGGGCCGGCGTCTATAATGCACCTGTTCCATTAACGCTTTAGTATCAAGCGGAAGAGCAGTTTATTGTTTGCCTATTGGTTGTTGTAAGCATGAAATGAATAGGAAGAGCATTAACGTGGATCGTGACGTTGCACGAAATTGCTTTATAGAAAAGGTAAACTTAGGCATAATGGCATATTTTACCCGTTTTCTGTACTTACCAAAACCGTTTATAAGATCTATTATTTAATTATTTCTGTAAATCTACTCTAAAAATATAAATTCTATTTTAGAATCCACCTACGAACATTTGTATACAGGCAGAGGCGGATTTCTGCACACACGTGTTAAATGTGCACTTGGGGCTACAAATTTCAGATCTCCAAATTAAAATCAGTTCAGTTTTTTTATTATTATTGTTTTTACAATAAATGTAATTAAAAATTCAATTAAAATAAATTTGCAAAGGAGTAACAACATCTCAGATAAATTTAATAGCGACCCCATTGGACATATTTCAAACCACATGATATTTTGTTCCACTGGCGAAATAGAATGTTCTTACCGAGTTACGCTATTAATCCCTATATTAAAAAATAGTGTATACATTCGTGCGATTTTTTATTAATAATTTAGAGTGCTAGAATAAAAACATACGAGTGAAGTACAAACATTTCGGAATCTTTTCTTTAAGCAGCATGATTTTGTTTATTAAGTAGTTATATTTCATTCTATCAAAACCCTTTAAGAAAATTTTATCCTACGTAAAAAATGCAAAATTTTTTTTGAAATTTCTAAAACTACTTTAGACATCTTTTGGAAAATTTGTAAGAACACAACTGTATGATAAATTTTAAACTTGAATGTTACTAAAAGGTTGTCTTTCAAAATCACTTCAACATTTTTATTTTAGTTGAAGAGAAAGAATTATGGAGAATGATTAGGATTTATAAGAAATACTTGAAAGATTCTTGGTACATGGATGCTGCAATATTTTCCGAATTCTTGCACAATTCTCTTGGATTTACTGACGAATTTTTCATAAATAGAGGTAAGTGGGAGATTGGTAGTTAAAACTTTTAAAAATATCTTAATTTGTAGCGAAAGCGTGGAACAGTAAAAGTCTCCTCTATTCAAACACCATAAATAGGTTGGACTTTCTCAATAATTGGTTGTCCTTTACCGAAACAATCTAGAGAATTAAAAGGAGTTTACTCCTTTTTCTTTTTTGTAAAGCAAATGTGAACTATTGATTCCTAAAAGTACACCAAAATTAGTAATTGATGTAACTTGGAACCACTTTTTGTATGCATAAGACGGCCATATTTTCAAATAATAGCTTGGGGACAAAAAGCATGGCGTACCCGAATTCAAGGGAACAATACACAGTATATTTTTGGAACATACCACTTCTTTTCATCATCTGCCGTTATAGCTTATCGACCGGTCAAGGTCGTTTCTACAAGCTTCCTCCAATCAGGCTGTACAGTCCGCTAACAATTGATATTTAAAGTCTTGAGGTTTACCTCTACACGGATATCTTGTGCGAGGTCTTCCTTAAATCCTGGTTTCCTCTATTTTTGCAAAGGTCACAGGGTTCGAGTTGACACAACAAAAAGTATGTCAAAGCCATCTGATGCGATGAAATATAAAGAAAACATAACAAAGTAACATGGATACCATACTTTAAAGGTTTACTGACTTGATATTATTTTAAGTGAACATTAATAGCTTTTTGTTTCAACTCTGCAAAACTAGGAATAGTAATTGAAATTTCAATTTTGGGAACTGATACTGGATAATAACTTCAATTGAGTGGTTTACTAGATTCAGAGGGAATCTTTAAATTTATGGAATTTTCGCTATTCCATGTAGTCAAATGTATTTTTTGGGGACAAAATAAATAAAATCTAAATTTGGGGACTGTTCCCACCGAATTTCGAAGACGTATATGGTTATTTTATATATGCAGCAAATTAGACCATAGTATATTGGAGTTATCAGTCCAGCTATTGATTGAAAATTTTATTTTTTAATTGGAAGTTATGTTTCCAGTATAAATATATTCGTTTAAATATGAAACCATAACTTATAGAAGAATAAATATTTAAGGTATTAAAACTGTAAAATGTGCATATATATGTACATGAGATAACTTAATATAACGCCCACATAATTTAAAAATACTGTTGAATGTAGTAGCTGAGTAGATTGATGCAGACGTTCTCTTAGAAAAACATCTTTTTTATTTAGAACATCAGATAACACACAGATCCCCATAAGGGAAAATAACACAAAACGCAGAAACTATTTTGTATATTATATCGCGATCTCAAAGGAAAAGCCACGAAATCTGTGTGTCAGCCTATTTATTAACTACTGGAAGAGGTGTGGCAATAGGAATGATGGCATTCTGATAACCAATCACTTCACTTTAATTACTTCTAGTTTATTCTAGAAGATATAGTACGTCACAATGCGTAAGAAAAATGAATCAACGAGGCTGCTATTCTAAATTCAAGGTGCCAGGAAAAGAGTGTAGGCCTCCATTATTATGAAAAATGTGTTTCAGAATTTGTAAATAGGGAATCCAAGTTTTCAATGGGAAACAGAAAACATTTAAGTTAGGATTTTACTTTAATGGAAATTTATTACATATATATGTGTGTGTATGTGTTGGGTGTCTCTTATCAACTACAATGATATGAATGATATTCCAGCTGAATAAGGTGCAGTCGTTAGGCTATAAAAAAACTGAAAAATTTGAAAATAAAAATGTTGAGGTTATTGAGAAAATCCAGCGTTGGAGCTCTTCCGTTAAGACTTTTGACAGTCGCCTATGTTGTACCATATTTTTAATCTTACTGTTTATTTTCATACACCTGTTGACAGTCTGCATTTATTATAACTTATTCCCCTTTTTATTGTGTAGCTGGAAGGGGGAGAGACTCGAGCATCCCCCCTCGAAATTTTGGAATTTACTGTATTACATTTTAACCTTGAAATAAAATTACATTTTCAAATATAAATTCTTTTAAACTGAATTCTTAAAAGTTCTATCTACTTTTTATTTCAACATTTTCCCTTCATTTTTAATGCATTTAGTTAAATATATTGCACGACATTATGCAGGAACTTGATGTATGTATGTATATATAAATTGTAATAAGGCTTCTTGCCCTTTACGAAGTGGGGTTCTGGGCTGTTTTCACCGCCCTGCAATAGTAGAACCTCGCGATGAGAACGCAATCAAGACACTCGAAAATTCAATCTAACTTCGTTTATTCATCAACATATCAAAAGATCATACGAAATCTTATATGAAACTAAACCTATACGAAAACTCCGTCTAAACTTTATACTGAAAAATCATGACGGAACTCTAGACATTTGCTTAAATAATCATTTGTGCCGACCAGTCAGCTATTACTTGAAGTCACGTGGGTGATGTGACACACACGTTAAAGCTTTATTTTTAGGTATGGAACTGGAAGGATTTCTACTAGCGAACATTCGAGAGTATTCGCTAGGGTTCCTTGAGAACTACCGAAAAAATAGAATCCTGAATCGAAAGTGATAAAAATATCATTACACACACATGTATATATATATATATATATATATATATATATATATATATATATATGTGTGTGTGTGTGTGTGTATGTGTGTGTAGAATATTGCATTTTATTTAATTTTAATAAAATTACTAATATTAAATTTTGTATAATTTTTTTTTACTAAATTTTATATATTTTTAGTTAAAAGTATTTTGAAAGAGGGAGGAAACTCAATTCATTTTGAACCTCTTCCCAACTAAATTAAATCCTAGCTATTGCTCTGGTTAGTTATTCACAGTAACACTTACTTTTGTAGTTAGACAATCCAATTGGACAAGTATATATCAGTTGTAAAATATTTCTAAAAAATGTTAAGTAGTATTCTAATATAAGTTATATTTTATAAAATTTTGAGTTGTAAATAGCTTATTAGTAGTCACACATTTTACCGAATTTCTTCATCTATCGTTTTCCAGCATTCATCGTTTTTCATTCCATCCCCTTTGAAAACAATTGATTGAGGTTCACTAAATCTGCTTGTGAAATTATAGTAGAAATGGGTTATTTTTAAAAACTTCTTAGTATTATTTAAACTAAAGAAAATATCTTAAAAACCCTAGAATTTAAGGTTTGGAAGTCCTTAAATTAGGTTAACCGTCCTTATATTACGCTTTGTTTTTCAGTTTTTCTTGCGGCTGACACTAACAACGATAACCGTATAGAATTGGAAGAATTTATAAGGGTTGTTGCCACTATGCTTCGAGGATCCAGAAAGCAGAAGTTAAAATGTAAATATGTTTCCATTTATATATTATTTTTTTTAACTTACCTCTATTTTCAAAGCTTATTTATCGTATATCTACATATCTGTGTGTGTACGCGTTCGTTCGTAAGTGTGCGTCTGGAAGCCAGAGCAGTGCGTTCCTGCAACGTGGGCAGTTGATTTAGTATTTGTTTTTCTGTTTAGTTTCGTCATTCAGTCTCAGACATCGAATTTATGTCTAACGACATCCTTAGACAAACCGAAACCATATGTGAATCAATCATCCACATGTATGCATGCATATAATATCCGTTTGTTCAGATGATGGCGCGTCAGATTAGGAGACTAGTAAGTAGACATCAGAAGGAACAAAAATTTCATTGAAATGTTGTGTCACAAACCATGCTTATTGGGAGAAAATTGCAACGCAATGGTTACTGCGACATGGACCTATTGCTGTTTTGATTCTGTTGACTACGAGCATCTATGCCTGCACTGGTTTCAAACCCATATAATTCGGTAAAGATAGATAGCGCCTTATTTGCGCTATCTTAGTTAGTCTCATTGTAAGTATGGTTGGAATACTAGAAGGTGTCTGAACACCTTCCTACATTCTCAGAGAGCTTACAGAATAATTATATAGTTCTAAATGTCTTCTCATTAGGTGGTTTGGCGGGAGCTAGAGATGTACGGAATCGTGGGCAAAAATCCCTTTCCATTAGATTGATCAAAATTATCGGTAATAGCTGGTGTGCTATCAAACCATCTGGTTAGGCAGCCTGCCATAAATTAAAATAGAGATTCGAAAGTCATCCAGAAAGTAATCTTCTCAAGTCTCGTAAAGTGCAACAAAACATTATTACTTGTAAAGATTTATTCCAAACGATGTAGTAATATTTCAGCTACGTTTGAACATAATAACCACCGGAATCGTAACACTTATCATATCAAAAGGATAATTTTTTGTAATCCAGTGTCATATAAGTCAACCACCAGGGACCAGTATATCACAGTTGCTTGCATGTCTTAGTCAGTAGTGATTAAAGGGGAATTCATTCGGGTACCAGTAAATGTGATAGTACTTGGTACTACAGGGTTGAAGGTATTCATTGAGGACAGATGGCCGGTCGCCTCTCTGGACATTTTGCTGACTTTCATAAAGAACTAGGAACCAAAGATGAACCATCTGCTTGTTCATCACATTCAGTCCATAATTGACGATGGATTTCGATGTGTGCTATTTGTAATGCATACAAATATTGTCGGAAGAAAAACTAGAACCCCTATAATAACTCAATATAAGAACGTTAATGTAAGCGATCGGAAATTTACCACTGACACATGCGATAACCACAGCCATAATATGCCATTGTATTTCATGTCTTTTCCAACTCTATTTCTTAACTATGTGTGGAAACTTACCTTCTGGATAATCTTTGAAGACTGCAATATATTTGGTTTGTTTCAGTTGAGATTTAAATAATATACGTAAGTTTTTTTACTTTCATGTTTTCATTAACTCTTCAGTTCTAAAAGTAACTCTGTTTCACAGTATGTTTCACTTGTTATGATTTGAGTGACAACAATGAATTGAATAAGGAGGATATCACCACTCTCCTGATAGAAGCCATGACGGAGGTATATTGAACTATGTTATTTCAGTATCTAGATAATGTTATGATGGGGTAAATTACAGTGGATTTCGATGTAAAATATAAACATTCGCAATCTGTTTTACAGAAAAAAGTGTAAAAACATTTTACACAACTCGAAACAACCATAATAGTCAGTTTACTTAATACAGGAAAGGAATGTTTGATTTCAAAATTAAATATCTCTAAAAAAAAGATCCAGAGAAAAATGCAACAAATGGTATGTTGATCTTGAAAGCTGTAAGAAATACAGACGCTTCAAAATAGTTACAAAAAATTCTAACAGATGGTATTGTTTGCGGTACAGCTCGTACCAACATGTTTTCAATATTTTCTGCTTGCTGGAACGCTTCAAAACATTAGCTCTGCAGCAATTTTTTCTACAAATTTTTTCCGATTTTTCTGAATATTTCCAGAAATATGACGACATTTCTCGGAATAACTACAGTTTACCTGAGGTTAACATTCTCCACTGTTTCATGAGCTATGCCTCTTATCCATTGAAATTTGGTGAAAGTTTGCAATTTTTTTTCCTTTTGGGTCTGAGCAATATTAATTCCGGTTTAAAAGTTTGACTTGATATTGTAAAAACTGTGTTGTACCTCATGATCAGTAGCAAAAAAAGAAAAAAATCTATTCAGTGGTATACATGATTTCACCCTCTTCCTTCTCTACTATATTCTCTTTTCAAGCTTCATTGGCCGAAAGATGGCCGACTGGTTAGGGGGCTAGCCTTCGGAACCGGAGTTCGTGTGTTCAAATCCCTCTGTGGCATGGATGTTCGTAGCCGTTCGGAATCGGTTTAAGCTGTAGGTCCCGGTCTCATTAGCTCTCGTGTTGCAAAAAGTAGACCGTAGCACTCCAAACTGAACCAAATCAAACCAAGCTTCATTGAGGATGCTTTTGGTTGCTAGTGGCTGGGTATTACGACGATTTTAGCGCCATCTGCCTTATCTTTCTGTCTTCATTCTGCCCATCAACCTCTTCCTTCTGTACTATATTCTATTTCCATGCTTCATTGAGAAACTGCTCTTGGTTTTTAAGTGCTAGGTGCTGGGTATTACGACGATTTTAACGCCACCTGCCTCTTCTTTCTGCCCATCAACCTCTTCCTTCTGTACTATATTCTCTTTTCATACTTCATTGAGGAACTGTTTTTGGTTTTAAGTGATAGAAGCTGGGTATTACGACGATTTTAGTGCCCTCTGTTATAGATTTATGTAACTATTTCGAAACTTATAAAATTTTTATACCTTTCATGATAAACATACTATCTGCCGCATTCTTAAAACAATCTCTATTTGCGAGATATTTAATTTTGAAATCATGGACTCTTTGTTAGACATCCAGTATGGGTTACGAATGCATGTGTATTAACTTATTTTTAAAATGTAACCTAAGTGCTATTTACAGTTTTTCACCTGGCAACGTGTTGCTTTCTAAGTAGAAGTAGAACCTTATATGTATAAAAAATAAATACAATTACTCATTAATGATCAACGTCTTTAAAACTATACAGTAGATGTAGCTACATTAATGAAAAGATTTAAGGATTTTTTAACACTAGATTTACGGACCGAGTCAATTTGACCCATTAAAAATTTGATCACTATATATATATATAACTTTAATATCACTTTTCAAAAAGATACGTTGGTTTTTAGTTAAGTAATAAAATATATGTAAACTTTCATTCCTCTTCCCCGCAGACCCCTTCATTTCGCATTATCAAATGTGGTATACCTATTTTCACGGTTGTGAGCCAATTTGACTCATAGAATGTATATGAAAATAAATAAATATAGTAATAAATATAGTATAAAGTAAATATAAAGTATAAAGTATATAAAATATAGTATAAAGTAAATATAGAGAAGAAGTCGAGAACACTTCCATTCCAATGACAGAAATTCATGCTACTGACGCACGGAAAAATTGTCAAGTTCAACAATCATGCAAAAGAAACAGATGTAGAAACCATTGTGCTAAATGTAATAGAAATGTTTGCGGAAAATGTGTTTCAAAAACAGATTTTATATGTAAAAAATATTTTCTATAAATTTTTTGATAATAAACATTTTATTTAAATTAATTTGGAACTATTTTCTTTGCAAAAAACTTCAATTTTCTTGTATGAGTCAAATTGGCTCACTTCAGTAAAAATAGGTACATGATCAACATCCGTAAATCTAGTATTAAAACTATTTTTTGAGCTGATTAAAATTCCAATAGCGTCAAACAGAGAAAATACCCCGAAAATCCAATTCGCCACTAAGTAAACTTATGCAAAACGTGATATTTGAAAATCTCATCAAAATACCTCTTGTAGTGTAAATATTTTTTGCTTAAATGCTTAATTACCTATAAAGGCTTTTAAAAAGTTAAGGCGAATCTGAATAATGATGTGAATGTTATTACTTTAGAGCTAAATAAAACTATTTACTTTTGCAGTCACCTTATAAAGAAGTTAATCCTGATACTGTTCGTGACTTGGCTGAAATGATGCTGATGAAAATGGTATTTTTTCGTCTTTCATTTAGTGTGACTATATTTCCTTATCCGTAAATTTGTTATGCTAATAACATCAAATTTTAAAGGATGAAGACCGCGATGGTGTCATTTCTTTTGAAGAATATCATAAAGCTTGTATGGAAGATTGGTTATTGACGGAAGCTTTTGGACAATGTCTTCCAGATCACAGAGTAATGCTTTTTAAAAAATTTTTAACAATAAAACACTATTGTGTATATTTAAGTAAATAGTCTGAAGAACTATTATGAAACACAGTAGAGCTATGCACAGTTCATTGGCTAGTGCTATACGAGGGGTGATCAAAAAGTAAGGCTACAAGGTTGATATTACTGAACTTTTGTTTGTTAAATAGAAATTAGTAGTATGCAGTAATTCTAAAACATGCTGTCAGCAATCGTGCATAGTTTCAGCCATCTGCGCTAGTTGTAAGATTAACACAAATGACGACTAGTTTGGAAAATTGACTTCGCAAAGAAAACCGCTCTGTTATTCGATTTCTGTTGGCGAAACTTGTAACCAGATCTGAATTTCATTGGTAGCTGGTAGAGGCTTGCGGAGCGACTGTAATGTCTAATCAGCATGCCACAGAATGGCGTCAGAAGTTTATAGCCCTTAGAGAAAGGGTTGGATTGCTGGAACATCTGCACAAACCACTCTTAATCCCGGATCCCGGATCTCCCTGAAAGCGAATTTCCCCTCTTTCCTTACTTGAAGGAGAACATAACTGCCCGATGATTCACTTGAGTTTAGGTGATAAAATAGTTCGCGACAACGTTGTTGAACACTCTTGGATAGGATTTTTCACTAGGAATATTCAAACTTATCCCAGTTAACGTCTAGTACCTTAACCGATATGGAGACTATGTCGAAAAGTAACCTTATGTTTGTACTAACAATTGATTGTATTGGTTGTATGAAATAAAATGTACACGTTTCACTGCAATATCTGTAACCATACTTTTTTACTAGGAGGTAATATCCAAACTCACCCCATTTAGCGACAAGTGCCTAAACCGATATGGAATATGCTGAAAAGTGACTTTTTTTGTGTGTACTATCAGCTGACTGAATTGGTTGTATGAAACAAAATTTATACGTTTCACTGTAGGGTTTTTAACCTTACTTTGTTTATTGGGAGAATATTCAAACACATCCCACTTAGAGGCAAGGCCTAAACTGATATGAAGATTATATCGGGAAATAACCTTATGTACGTTGTAACTTCATGAACAAAAACCATGAGAAGCAAGTTTCTCTCAAGGGAGTAGAAACAGAAAGAAAGAAGGAGAAAACAAAAATAGTTAATATTTTTGAATACGGCTAAAATGTTTGATCCTTGCACTGTGCTGTTTTTGATTTAAATATATATTGTTGATTTTTCCTTCTTAGTTATCATCTTTACACAAAGCTATTCACATAAATTTTACCAATTAATTTAAACAGGAGTGACATATGTACTATCAGTTTGATGTATTGGTTGCATGAAACAAATTGTACACGTTTTATAGCAGGTTTTGTAATTTTTTCTTTCTGATCATCTCTCGTATGAGCATTTGAAATTCAGAACTTTCTATGTAATGTTTTTTTTCTCTCTGAATTGATCTACGTTTATGATTTTAGTATAGAGCCGCATTCTTAATACTTCTGGAAACAGACCAAGAGGCTAATTCAGACACCGATGCCGTAGAAGAAGATAGCGACTGATAAGAACTCACCCGGCGAAAGATAAAAATAATTTTATGCTAGAAAATCTTTAGGAGTGTCGAAGTCGTTTGCATAACTGCAGATATATTTAGTGTTGTTGTCAGCGGTTTCTATTTACTATTACTGTCATTATTGGAACATGAAACTCCTTGTAATGTACAATGACGTTACCAAAATTTTCGAAACAGTCGTTTATAAAATGTCTCTAAAAATAAATACACTTTATTCCAAACACAATATTGCGTTGAATTGTTTTTAAAAATGTTTAATATTTTGGTTGTAATGTTTTGTTAGGAAAAAAAGATATAAATTAAAAAAAAATTTTCTTGATAATACTTTTGTGTAGTAATTGGAATTTACTTAATTCAAACAAGAGCTTTGTCAACAAAGGGGCACAGGAAATTGAAATAAATTATAACAGCCCTTTTTAATTCATTATATTTAGTGTTAGATATATTTAGTGTTGCTATCAGCGGTTTCTATTTATTATTATTGTTATTATTGATAAAGGAAACTCCTTGTAATCTACAACGGCGTTACCAAAATTTCCGAAATAGTCATTTATAAAATGTCTCCAAAAATAGATTCACTTTATTTCAAACACAATATTGAGTTGAATTGTTTTATAAAATGTGTAGACTATGAGACACAAAGTTCTAAAATATTTTGGTTGCAATGCTTTGATAGAAAAAAAAGGAAATTAATTTAAAAATATTCCTTGATAATACTTTTGTGTAGTAAGTGGAATTTAATTAATTCAAACAAGAACTTTTTTAACAAAGGGAACATAGTACCTATCTAGACATAAAAAATTTATTATTATAGGAAATTAAAATAAATTATAACAGCCCTTTTTAACTCCGCTTTAAGTAACTGTCCTGCATAACTGCCCATATATTTAGTGTTGCAGTCAGTGGTTTCTATTTATTATTATTATTATTATTGAAAAAGGAAACTCCTTGTAATCTACAACGGCGCTACCAAAATTTCCGAAATAGTCATTTATAAAATGTCTCTAAAAATAGATACAGTTTATTTCAAACACAATATTGCGTTGAATTGTTTTTAAAAATGTGTGACCTATGAGACACAAAGTTCTAAAATATTTTGGTTGTTATGTTTTGTTCTGAAAAAAAGGAAATAAATTAAAAAAAAATTCTTGATAATACTTTTGTGTAGTAATTGGAATTTAATTAATTCAAAGAAGAGCTTTGTTAACAAAGGGGACATAGTACCTATCCAGACGTAAAATTTTTATTATAACAGGAAATTGAAATAAATAATGTAAACAATATTGTGTTATTGTTTTTAAAAATGTGTGAACTATGACACACAAAGTTCTAAAATATTTTGGTTGTTATGTTTTGTTCTGAAAAAAAGGAAATAAATAAAAAAAAAAATTCTTGATAATACTTTTGTGTAGTAATTGGAATTTGATTAATTCAAACAAGGGCTTTGTTAACAAAGGGGACATAGTACCTATCCTGACATAAAATTTTTATTATAACAGGAAATTGAAATAAATTATATAGACAATATTGCCTTAAATTGCTTGTAAAAAATGTGTGAACTATGAGACACAAAGTTCTAAAATATTTTGGTTGTAATGTTTTGTTAAGAAAAAAAAGGATATAAATTAATAAAAAAAATTTCTTGATAATACTTTTGTGTAGTAATTGGAATTTAATTAATTCAAACAAGAGCTTTGTTAACAAAGGGGACATAGTATCTATTCATACTTAAAATTTTCATTATAACAAGAAATTGAAATAAATTATAACAGCCCTTTTTAATTCATTCTAAAAAAACTGCTGACTTTAAAACGATATTTTTACAAGTTTTTCGGTGATACTCTAACTTTTAAAAGTTTTGTCACTTCATGTCGTATCATTTTTAAAGTAACATAGATATGTACACCAAATGAAAAAAACATGAAGTTTATTTAAGATAAATTTTGAAATAAGTATAATCGAAACAAAATTTTATATGAAGTTAAAGTAAAATATTTTTTTATGGTATGTAAACTAAAATTTTAAAAGTATAAAAGGCAATACTTAAATATTTTAAAGTTTAGTAAAAGTTAAAGTTAAAAACTGTTTATAAGTATTATCACTTCGTGAAGAACTAATCATACTAACTAAACTTTCATTTAAGCATACGTTTTGACAAAATTTTCATTACACTATACTTTTTACACAAGATTTTTCTTCAATTTGTCTATATTTTAATGTAAAAAAACTCGCTGTAAACAATTTTATCTTCACGTAAATTACTAGTTGCTGTTTCAAATTAGATAATCTACTTTTTTTTTCACTCGACTTAATCAAAAGATTTATTGGTTGATTTAGAACTCTAGAGTTTACTTTTTTGGTACACGAAGGCTAATAAGATTGAGTCCTACTGCTTATAGATATGTATCATATATATATGTGTGTAATAATAAAATTCTAAAACGCATCTTTTTATATATGGCAGCGAACGCCCATTTTCTGGCACCTTAAATGTAGAATCGCAGCCCCATTAATTAATTTTTTTTCGCGCATTGTGACGTAATACCTTCTAGAATAAACTAGAAGTAATTAAAATAAAGGGATTGGTTACTGGAATGACATCACTCCTGCAGACACTCCCCTTCGAAAAGTTGTAAAAGGCCTATCATAGAGATTTCAAGGTTTTTCCTTTGAGAACGAGATGTAATATATCATCAAATATTTTGTGTTTGTGTTCTTTTTCCCTAAGGGGATTTGTGTGTTATCTGGTGCTCTACATAACAGATGTTTTTGTAAGTCTGCATTATTCAACTCGGCTACATTATTCTACAGTATTTTTAAATTATGTGGACGGTATTTTAAGATATTATATATATATATATATATATATATATATATATATATATATATATATATATATATATATATATATATATATATATATATATATATATATAAAATGAGCATATGTATATATATGATACACACACACACACATATATATATATATATATATATATATATATATATATATATATATATATATATATATATATATATATATATATATATATATATATATATATATATATATATATAAACACATGAAAATTGTCTGTTACTTGTGGTTCAATCAATATATGTGTAATGTACTGGGTTTCAATTCTCTATCTTTCTGTTCTGATTTACTCCATAAGAAAGAAATACACACAACTTATAATAACGACAAAATTTTATTATAACATAAAGGAAAGAAAAATGGATAATTTTTTTGATAATTAATAATCGATCAAATATATACAGATATAACTATATATACAGATATAAAATACTATAAATTATATAATTGTGCTTGTGAAGTGTATTTATATAAGGATATAATACTCAATAAAATACTAAAACTTCAAGCAATGAAACGAAAAAAAAAATATCATGAAAAATATCTAATTACAAAATTTTTTTCGAAGGAATGATTTTTGTAGTCTGAACTTGCCGGCAGTTACTATATATATTTATTTCTTTAGATTAACAAAAGTTAAGTTTTAATGTTTCTTTAATTATCATAAAATTTATTTCATTCCTTATTAAGACTATAGGTAAAATAATTAAGAATTATTACTTAAAGGTTTTGAAAATTTTTTCAATGAATAAACTTTGTAAAAACAGTCAACAATATAGTCGCTTTAGTGAAAACTGCATTTTTTAGGCTGTAAAATTTTGTTTTACACGCTCTTGTAGTTATGTTTTCACGTGTTGCATTAAAAGTATATAATTAAATTAAATTTAGATTGTGTTTTATCTATTTATATATGCAGTAGGAATATATATTAGATTTTAGTATTTTTATATATATGCTTGTATATATACGGTATTATAGTATGAAGAGTAGTATAGCATTTTCATCATATACAGTTAAACCTGAAGTAAACTTAGTCCCTTAAAAATAATTTTTTTATCATCTGTTTGCTTTTCATAAATATAACTTTTTTATGTAAAATTATTATAAACTGTCATATTTCAGAAATTTAATTTATTTCTTTATTTAATTGCAAAAGATATATCAGTTTTTAATATCGACATAAAAAAAAATAGTTTCAAGATTTATGCAGTGAGTTAGCGTAGATTACGTCGGCAAACGTTATTTTGATTTCAAAAAACATTTTATTAGATTATGGATAATTATGAGATAATTCGTGATCGTAGGATCGCGTATAGGCTAATGTTAAAATTACGGTTAAAGCTAGCTTATTAGTAACTTGCCGCTTCTGCACATGGAGCTATGGAGAAACTTTTAAAGCAGTGCAACGTCCTCTACTTTTGTTTCAAAGTACAGTATAACATTTGATTATCGATATAAAACAAGTAACAAAATTCGCATGATTTTTATCAAGATTATTCTGCAGCCCAAAATGAGACATAAAAAATTGATTTAAAGCTGCATTTATTACTTTGATAATGAATTGGATAACATATACATATGAATTAATGCTTCAATTTAGTATAAATAGTAAAGATTGAAATGTTCACAATTTCATTCACAGAACAGCGCATACCGTTTGAAAATATTTTGCACAACAAACTTAAAAAAACTTTCTCTCTTGATAATGTTCCTCTTTGGATATACGCACTGTAATTTTTTCCCATTCTCTACGATTATTGTCCGATGTTGCATGATGAATTAAATTTGATGGCAACTGTAACATTTTATCACAGAAATTTTCTTTATATATACTTTTTTTTATATATATTACATATTATAACACTTAAAACTAAAGAATAAAATAGTATGTGCTAATAGGAAAACTATAAATAACACATTTTGCGATACAAAAATAGAAATTATTCGAAGAACAACTAACAAGGAATTCAGATCGTTCTATAAATGGATGACTAATATACATTAAATAATTTATATGAACAAATTATGCAGTGTTTCCAAAGCCATTCATCACTTGTCGTGCTTTCTCTTTGTAGTACTGAAATGCATTCTTTAACTACTATAAAGTATTTTAATGAAACTATTATCACGGATTAAATGATTTAAATTGTAAATATATAATTATTTTCACCTCAAAACAGTAAAAAAAGTAAAGTGTTTTCTATCACTATTATATGCACAAAATGTGAGATGTTATAACTTAAATTCAATTGTCACAATATGCTATACTTGTTTTTTAAATCATAATAAGATTCAAACTAAGGCACAATTTATAGAATGGAAAACCGTATAGTTTTTAACTCAGCCGTAACACATTAAAAAAAAGCGAGATTTGTGATAAAAGTTTTCGTTTTTATCTCAAATACATTTCGTTTTTTTTATCTTAAGTAAATATATGTGAAGTAACCAAAGAAACAATATTACTAAAGCATTAAAAAGGTAATTTTCGGTTTTGTTTATCTACTTGGTCATTTTATAAACTTTTCGTATTTCAAGTATTCGTCTTTGCTTTCTTATCTGTCTTTATTTGTGCATTATTTTGAAGCAAGTTTATGATAAATTTTCGCTGATTGTCTACTATGAAACAGTTATGCTACATGTAAACATGAATAAGTCGTATACACATCATGAATGAGATGAATATATGTGTGATTATCTAGCGTAATTAAAATCACAGCTACTACTTGCCCTTAGGCACACTTTATAAGTGTCTTTTCAGACATTTACATGAGGTAATTTTAGCAGTTCAAGCATGTATGTGGACTGAATATTCACCTTCAAATTCCTTTCACTGGCATTACAAAAACCTTCAACAAAAATACGTGAAAAGATTTGTGAATAATGATTTTATTAAAATTAAAATTTGAGAAAATATGTTCAAATTTCTTTACGAATGTATCCTCTATATAATTTTTAGATTACTCAAGAATTCTTGAATTCTTGATCATTCCTAGTTTCAAGGCGGCGTTTAGAACTAATCATCAGTTTGAAATTGTTTTGATTGTTTATAGGTATATTTTTAATACCAATGATTTCCTTAATGTTGCTTAATACAGTGAAAAATATGCTTTGGAAATTCAGAGATTTTTAAAAATACCCCCAATGCTCAAGTCTGTGAAATGTGCCCTCATATTTACTAAGCAGACATATTTTAACACAATTGTTAAATTTCGGGACACATTTCATAATTTTTGTTATTCATTATTTAGTTGGGAACAAGTTTAATATGACACATGACGCTTGTAATGTTAAAGTAATTCCCTACACAAAACACTACAATATTTTTATTCATTTTCGGATCTAGAGCGCCAAAGATATAATAAAAATAAAGATAAGGGAAAATATAATTTAAAACACAATACTGAGTTACTGGATGTGTTGCTATTAAGAAATACAGAAAAGAAGGTTTTAAAAGCCAAGGAACTGGCAAAATAACAAACTATTTGAAATTTTTACCAGCGTTGTGACTGAAGGAAAAAAAAAACGTATTTTTAAAACTAAACTGTTATGATTAATTTTAAAAAATAACGGTGATTAGTTTTAAAGTGGTGATCAATTTTATGATTAGTTTTAAAAATAAATGTTATGGTTTACCTGAATATTAAGGCAGTCATTTGTGATAATAGATTTAATTTTTTTAACCCAATATATGGTATTTTACACTGTTTCATTCATTTTATGTTTAACATATATCATACGTTGTACTTTGTAATTGCTTTCTTGGTCATTTATTGTGATACGTATCATGTCATTTAAAGTTATATGTCCGAATTATTCAGAATTTTCCCGAAATCTCTGACAAATGGTGTTGGAGTTTATTCCTCGATATTAATGAAAAATTTAATGATATACATATTTGATTATTATATGTGCTATTGTACAGTGAAAACGTACGGCATCATGGCAGTCAGCTCAAGACGAATGTGCAACCTTTTTATGATTTAAAATTTTGTGTTTCTGCATTTCTTGCCATCATTTAGGCGTCCGAGTGACGTGTATAAATATATACACGCACATCAATTCACGACGAGGTGAATGGTCTCGAAAACACTGCTCACTATAAGCGTGAGCAATATATAAAACTAACAAAACTATATAATCAGTCAATTCTCTTTCAAAGTCATAACATAAACTGATTAAGCTCTGGAACTTTAGGAAAGTATAAGAGTCCGTGAAAATATGCTCAAACTATTGCAACCATCAAACTATACACATGCGATATAAGCGAAACGTAAAGCTTAAAATCATGCAATTGTGCATGTCGGAAAAAAGTTCCTCTAACATGTTCATTTGGCACCACATATTTTTTATTTTTACGTTTTATTTATTTATTTTTTTGGCCAACGTGCCTCGATAGTTAAAATTTGTAATGAAAAAGAGAAGGAAGGAATGATTACTCTCGGAAACAGAAGATGTAATTAGATGAAACACTCCAGTTTGGCAGCTAATTTGTATTCGGCCTCAGCGTTGTTGTAAGAATCAACAGCCTGCAAAAGAAGTAAGCACTATGTTAGTAAGAATATAATTGACATATCAATAATTAATGCTTAGATTTTCTACCTCCTTTTTAGTCATTTCTCGTGTTGCCACTGTCGTCTTTAAAAAATAAATATAAATTTCAGAAACAAAAGAATAGTATCATGAGAAAATTTACTTAAAAGAGAGTGAATGGTAGATCGGAGCTGATTGCAAAAGGCTAGTAACTTCTTTAATCCAAATTATTGCTATATTATAAAACCTGCAAATTTACAAATCTTGGCGCATACCGAATGTTATGTACCTCTTCACTTAAATGAGAGTGATCGATAGATCGAAACTGATAACGAAAATTTAGTAACTTCTTTAAATGAAATTACTGATAAATGATAAAGGCTGTAAATTTTCCAACCTTGACATATCCCGAATGTAATAAACCTCTTTACTTAAATGAAATTGGATGGTAGATGGAAGACAATTACCTTCAAAGTTTAGTAGCTTCAGCCTGAATGAAGAACAGGGTTCCCCCGCTAACTTGGCGATAAAGCTCTAAGCATGGTAGTCTAACGTATTCTCCTGATCTCGCCGTGTCCAAACAATCTGTATCTGTATTTCAATTTATATTATATTTGTATCCAACTCTTCTTGTGGAACTCATTTCTTATATATTAAATGCACGTAATGCTTAAAAATATTAAATATAATGAACCGTTAAAGATTCACTATGGCTAATTTTTAATAATTTGGAGATGTTGGTTTTGTAAACTGTTAAGAGATTAATTTCCCATAAATGTAAGTGCCCGCTTCCTCAGTGGCTTTGGTTAATTTAGAAAATGTATATAATTCTATTACAGTGGTGCAATCTACTTCAATTAAAGTCGTCAAAACATTGTTCGGGTGAAATACGTTTGTGTTTTAATAAACATCGCCAATAATTTCACCAAATTTTCCAAAGGGCACTCTATTCTTCAGTAGTACCAAAAATAAAGATACATTTCAGTAACAAAAGAATAGTATCATGAGAAAATGTATTTAGAGTGAATGCTAGATCAGAGCCGATTGCGAAAGGCTAGTAACTTCTTTAATGTAAATTACTGTTAAGTTATAAAGCCTCTAAATTTATAAATCTTACAGAATGTAATGAATACCGAATGTATACTGAATGTAATGTACTTCTTAATTTATATGGAATTGTATAGTAGATCGAAACCGATTACGAGAAATGAGAAGGTTCTTTCTTTCAAACTACCAATAAAGGATAGACAATGCAAATTTACAAATCTTGGTGTATACCGAATGTAATGCACCCTCTTTACTTAACCCTTTCTGAATTAATTTACCTGATTTAATTAATCCTGAATTAATTTATCATCAACTTTCTTACTGCATTTTTGCATCATTAGATAAATTTTAATGGAGAATAATCATAGAAAAAAGAAAATTAATTTTTACTGTAATTTTGCAGCTGGTACCCTCTAGTACCAACATATATTTTTGACTCTATGATAAAAAAATAAAACATTAAATTATGAATAAAACAAATGAAATGCTTACCTGCGAAATATAGAAGTCTCTAAAAAATAATAGTACCAAATAACTGGTAATAAACCACTAAATTTACTCAATTGAACAACACGTGTATCAACTCTACCACAAAATGACCTTCAAATGCAGCAAGCCAATTATAAAATCCCTACTATGCGAATAAAAAGGATTCCTGATTGGTGCTGTCATTTCTTTTCTGCTTTAGAGACTGCATCGTTCATGTCCTTGTGAGTACCGTCAGGAAAAACGGCTTTATTACGAATATATAGGTGTTTGATTGAAGCGGTACTTATAAGTACTGTCAGGATGAAAGTGGTCGACAAATCATAACTGATTACGAAAGGTTAGTAACTTCTTTAAATGAAATTACTGATAAATAATAAAGCCTGTAAATTTTCCAACCTTGACGTATCCTGACACTAATGAACCTTTTTACTTAAATGAAATTGGATGGTAGACCGAAGCCAATTGTGTAAGGTTAGTAGCTTCTTTTATTCAAATTACCGATAAATGATAAACAATGCAAATTTACAAATCTTGTCATATACCGAATGTAATGCACCCTCATTACTTAAATAATAGTGGTCGATAGATCAAAACTGATTGCAAAATGTTAGTAACATCTTTAAATAAAATTACTGA
The DNA here is from genome assembly GCA_032207245.1 of Pardosa pseudoannulata. NCBI lineage: Eukaryota > Metazoa > Arthropoda > Arachnida > Araneae > Lycosidae > Pardosa > Pardosa pseudoannulata. Next base: position 78,503,986 of record CM063501.1, on the reverse strand, counting down.
TAAATGATAAAGCCTGTACATTTTCCAACCTTGAAGCTACCTGAATGTAATGAACCTTTTTACTTAAATGAAATTGAATGGTAAATCGAAGCTAGTTACGAAAGGTTAGTAGATTCTTTTATTCAAATTACCGATAAACGATAAAGTCTGTAAATTTACAAGTCTAGGCGTATACCAAATGTAATGCACCTTCTTTACTTATTAAATGAGAGTGGTTGATAGATCGAAAGATTGCGAAAGGTTAGTATGATCTTAAAATGAAATTAGTGATAAATGATAAAGCCTGTAATTTTTCCAACCTTGACGTATCCTGAATGTAATGAGCCTTTTTACTTAAATGAAATTGGATGGTAGATCGAAACCAATTACGAAAGGTTAGTAACTTCTTTTATTCAAATTATCAATAAATGATAAAGTCTGTAAATTTACAAATCTAGGCGTATACAAATTTATTGCATAACTTTTATTTAAATGAGAATGGATGGTAGATCGGGACCGATTGCGAAAGGTTAGTAATTTCTTTAATAATTGGAAGCTGATATTGACACTGAAAAGTTAAATTTGCTATACTTACAATTTCTGTTTCCTTGGCGAGATCCTGAAGTTGTTTCTCGTGCACCTTTTTTAACTTTTCTTTTTCTTTACTTTGTTTCAGGGCAGCTGATTTACGTTCTTCAATGAATTTTTTTGTATTGTTGCTGTTCTTTTCTCTCAGTCTCCTATAATTATGAACAGAAATTCACAATATTGTTTACTAAAGTGTTTTCAATAACTGTAATTTTTTTGGGGGGATGAATTGTTCTTTTCGAAAATACATATTTATTTTGTCTTAAGCATTAAACTAAGCATTAAAGTTGCTTTTCGTTTTAAAATTCAATTAAAAGTAAATTCTGAAAATTAAAGGCTGTTTGAACAGCTCAATTTATTAAAACTAAAATTTTCAAAATCTTTTTTGAAAAGGTTTTAAAATTTTTATTATATTTTCAAATATAAATGCTTTTGTTAAAACATTTGAGATAGTTTAAAGCCTTCTCCACAAGAATTTACATGGATTTCCTGATATCTGTAAAACTGTATTTTATAAAACGTATTAGTACCCTAAATGTAAAAAAACAATGAAATTTAACAGTATAATTCATATGCTTGTACATCAAAAAGAAGTTAGCAATACATTGATAACTTCATACACAGTTCTGTTCAACAGATTATAGAAATCCTGTATAAAAATATTTCCCTCTTGTATCTTAAAGAGTTAAAAGTCTTAACATTTTTATTGGGTAGATTTTAAGAAAATACAAACATGGGATAAAAAGCATTTACAATTTTCATTTGTTACAAAAAATTCCTGTAAAAAATATTTTTATAAAAAATTGCCTAATACATAAATGGTATTTAAAGTATTGATGATAATGATTTTAAATTTTGTTCACATATGTAACACGATTAGAACTGTAATTTCAGGTAGTAAAAAATCGATAATTAGACTATATTCCATTATCATTAAATTTTCATTAAATTTAACAAGATTTTGTTTTATAGACAGCATAATTATAAGTTATGATTAATAATTAAACTTTATGAAAGCCCTCTATTTTTAAGTGTGGGAATTATAAGCTAATTTCTATGGGTTTATGTATTGCTATATACATTAAATATCACTGTTTAATGCTCAATGTTTAATTTTACTTAAATTCTAACCCTCATAATATAAACTTAAAATTGTTATTTAATGTACGTTTATCTAGTTCAAATATCTATAAGTATGTAAAAATTTCTTAAGTAAAAATGCATGTAAATAACAAGATAAACGCCAGATATACTTAAACGTAAAAGAGACGGGACTCTAAAAATATTAGAAACTGAAATTTCTAAAAAAAAAAAAAAAATGTTTTAAGTATTTGTGTTTGTTTTTTTTAAATTTCGATTTCAAACTGAAAATACTTTTATACTATCGTCATGTCATGGTAAAAAGACAAAAGATGTCGATTTATTTAGCAATTAAACGAATCAATTAAATAAATTCTTGAAGTGTGAAGTATTGATGTCGTTCTTTCCAAACTAATCCATGTGTAACGAAAGCTTTCATAGAGAATTACATTCCATGTCGCTTACGTTTGAACGCATTGAATTACAAAGTATTTTGTTACCTTTCACGCTCAGCTTTGTTCCGAAGGGTTTTATCACTTGCTACTTCTCGAGCAGTTTCAACGGATACTTTGGCTTGTTTGCCCTTCATTTCTTTGTTCTCTCTGTAAAAAAGGAGGAGTGACTGGATAAGAACAAATAGCTCACACTTCATGTATTATATCATTTTAAACCAGTTGTGCGATATTTCTGTCTGGTATAAGCTATTCGAACAATTGTATTTCCTGTTGCTTAGATGTCATGAACGCTTGCACGTAAAAATACATTGGCTTTAAACACGAAAAACGATTGATATCGTTTTTCAAGTTTTTTACACATCTTTGAGTTGTGTGTTTTTGTTCCGTATGGTATTTAACCCTCGGTTAATCGAAGTATTCTGAAGATCGCAGTTTATCTCTCAATATTTCCTTCTAAATGCATAAGAAAGTCTATTTCTGTTTCTTTAGCAGCAATTGCCGAAAGATGGCCGAATAGTTAGAGTGCTGGTCTTCGGAACCGGAGTTCGTGGGTTAGAATCCCACAGTGACATGGATGTTCGTAGCCGTTCGGAATCGGCTTTAAGCAGTAGGTCCCAGTCTTATTAGCCCTCGTGTTGCAAAAAGTAGACCGTAGTGCTCCAAACCAAACCTTTAGCAGCAATTAACATTTATATAGGAATTCGATCTACTATTCTGTAAGGTGAATTAAGATCACTGCCGTAATTTCGCACGTATAGTCAGCACCATTATATAGTCCACGGGTTGCGATTTTTTATTTAAAAAATTTCATAAATCATCAGATAGTCCGCACAACTAGATAATCCACGGACTATACGAGCAAAAATATGTATTTTAGTATGACAATATTAAATCATTTTAAGAATAAAAACCTAAGTACAGTAGAGTGCCGAAAAGTCTAGATTAGACTCAATTAACTCCATCTTTAAAATCTGAAATCATTTCTTCTGCCATAGCCCTCGAGAAGAAATTTAACGGAAGAAACTGAGCGTCCTACATTTCTCTGTTTGAGAACCCAGCTATGTAAATCGTCTTCTAATGAAGGCCATTGTATTTTTCCAGGGCGATTGGATCGCTTTCATCTCAGATTTTTAATGTTTCCTTTTGCTTGCGCCAATTTCTTCCTGCTCTCTCGTCGACCTCAATGCCGACCTTCTGAATTACTTTCAGCTTGAAATCAGTAGAAACACTGCGATGATGTTTTAAAGATGTAATTAATGATCAATATTACCACAAATCAAAACTCTGAAAACAAAACACTGTTACGAGTGATCCTCGTGGTGAAATGACCTTCGACCATCAACACTTTTGATCTTGAATCAATCCACTCGGTGTTGTGAAACGGAGCTGTAAATAGTGACGGAGCTGTAAGTATCGATATTTTTCCGTACTCCAGAACACAATTTAAGATTGTGCTAATTGCTACTACTGATTCGTTTTGCTTTATGGATTGAAAATTTTTTCATAGTTTATTACCGATACGATACGATATTTTCTTTACGTCTCGTGAGTCGTGTTTTTTTTTTTTTTTTTTTTTTTTTTTTTTTACATTTGATCATCGGCCGTTGGCGCTCCCCCCCCCCCATCTTCTGATTTTGATGATTTGCGCAATGATCAACCAACAGATAGTCTGCGAACTATACGTGCGAAATTACGGTGTTTTTTACCGTCAATGTAGTTGCCGTGGAGAAACCATGGTTGTGAATTTCTTTGGCTTGATGTTTGGCTTCAGTGGCAGGAAAGGGAGGGAAAATTCTACAATGGCACCTGTTTGGAGATTTGACAGGTGCCAAACCTGTTTTGTTTATATGTGAAATCAAATACACATAAACGAAACTCTTGATTAGGCAACTGACAATTAATTTAAAACTCTAATGAATCTTGGCTGTAAACAAAATTGTTAAGAACATTAATAAAAACAATAATAAACAATAATAAATAAGTAGAGATAGTATATAAAATATTAATTCAATACCGATTCACTGGAGTTGTGTCGATTATGGTTTTGTATGGGGTTAAGTTAAAAGTAGTATTGACACTATCGTTTGTTATTGAATGTTTTTAACTAAAGAACCTGTGACAACCTTCGTTGGAACCTAAAGGATCATTGAAAAGTTTATTGACTGGCTGCTCTCAAGTTCTCCACCTTTTCTAACTAAAAGGATATGAACAAAGAAATACAAGAAAAATAGTTTTCAGAGAAATATATTTTAATTAGTCATATTTTGTTTTCAATTTCAGACTTGACGCCATCATTTCTTTCTATAGCCTATGTAAACATGAAGTACAATTAGTATAAAATACTCGTATCTTTCATGTTATTTTCACTTAGTTTTAAAAGCTAATAATTGTAGTGAATGCATTTAAAGATTTTTTAAGTACCTCACCTCTCAAATTTGGCCTCGAGCTGTTTCATTTGCGATGCTTGCGCAATCTCCATCAGTCTCTGTAAGATCTCCCGTTGCTGAATGAGGTGATTTTTGAGCAGCTCCCACTCCTCTTTGCGATGACGTTCCATCATGGCTGACCATTGTTTCATCTGTACAACAACCAACTCGCGGATTTCCGGATCATTGGCAATGTCTTCACTACTGCATTAGGAGATAAGTACAGACAATAAATATAATGACTGATACAAATTGTGATACAAGTTCTCGAAAAGTATTTTAAGGAGGTCTAAGATACAGAAATTCTTTTATTCAAGGGTATTTTATTATAAATATGTATCATTAAATATATTCTTGGATAGAAATTACTTTGCATAGAATAATTTTACTTAAATTTGATTTAAAAAACTAAATAAGTTAATCATATTTAAATTTTAATATAAAATTTATGTAAAACTTATGAGTCAATTTTAATATAAGATTCACGTAAGAGACTCTTTTATTGAATAAGTATTTTCACCTTTGAATAAAAATAACATTTCAAATTTATTTATCGAAATTTTTTTGAAAATTTGTAATTTCGTAGTAAAAAAACATTTTTTTAATAGTCATCCTTTGTTGAAGGATTAATATTTTTAAAAATATTCCCTCTAATTAAATTTTTTTAAAGTTAAATAATTTAATTAAAGTTAAATCTAAGACAAAACAACAAAGAATACTTGTACGAAATTTCAGAGATGCAGCTTGCATAGAGTTATATAAATACAAATTGAAGGTATCAGTTAAAGAAAAATATTCTTGCCTAGATAAACGGTCTTTAAGTCTTGAGAAAGTGATATGTGCAATTAGTATAATACAAAAAAGAAATTCTGCGTATGCGGTCAAAACTTTTACGCAGAAATATACGTTGTGTATTATTTGATTTGAAAACTGTAGAATTACTTATGACAAAAATGCAAAAATCTGATTTCTTTTGCTTATCCCAGGCCACTTTAATGTATCATAAATATTTTTGTATACAGTTGTCCCTGCCTAGAGTAAGAGAGAAAGCAAAGCATTGTTAACAAATCTAAAATTTTTTCGAGAAAAGCTCTATTATCTAATTTGCTGATTTACTTTAGACTTCAAGTCGACAAATGTAGATATGTAGTTGATAGAAACTGTATGTAAATATTTTTGCTTGACAATGACGAAGGTTTCAAAGGCATCAAAGGTGGTAATGCAACTGGACCCTATGGGCCGAGCCCGTCAATCCAGAGGCTTCTGTCAGTAAGCACAAAAATGACAACGAGCGAAAAATAAACACATAAAAGAGCAAAGAGTAATTTTGCCATTTCTAATATGAGAAAGCTCTTAAATATTTTAGTTGTAGTTATTCACGGGGCGTGGTCATAGCTTCCGATTCCTACATTTATAAGCAAAATTGCTTTTATGAATAACAAACATTTATGACTTTTTCCTTATATATTATTGTTAGGATTCAATATACTAATGATTTTTATAGAAATATAAATCGAACTATAATATTTGATGACACTCAACTATTGTAAATTTTACATGTCTTTAAAATTTTTTTCTTTTGGATAATTATTCTTATGGATTTTAGCATCAGCAATTTATAAGGTGTTACCAATATGTAGTCGTGAGTGAACTCTCAAATCGACAATGAACAACTATCACCGACACTTTCATAGTGTAACATTTAGTTAAGAGCAACGCGTGGTTTCATGTGCCTAGGAGTTTATAATGAGTTTATTATTAATTTTAGTCTGTGCTGCAATTTTTTGGTTTGTCACGGGGCTATTTTATCTTATTACGTTTGAAAATAGGTTTCTGAATCAAGATTGAGTTATTGAACTGTTTCACCTACTGTACATCTCATACTTACCCTCACCCAACACTTCTTTTTTCCTTAACCTAAAGTGTCTCCGAAAGAGCAAAAATTTATACACATTACGGATATTCAAGTTGCTGTGACACGGAAATTAAGGGCTTTAGTGGTGGTGAAATTTCGGAGACCTTTCGTCGATTTGTACATACATTATCAGTCTTATAATGTATAACGAGGAATAGTTTAAAGCAATGATTCTCAACCTATTTAAAGCTGCCGCCTCTCTAAGGAACAAAATATTTTTCAAGTCGGATGATGTGAAAGTAGCTGCTTTCTAAATTGTGTTGGTGAAGAAGCCGTAGAATTCTTTAATACATTTCAACTAACTGCCAATCAAAAGATTAATTTAGCAGCAGTTTTAAAAGCATTTGAAGACTAAGCAAATCTGAGAATAAGTATAATTGTGGACAAATATATATTTAATACTCGCTGTCAAGGACAGCATTAAAGCATGGGTGAATTCGTAACGGAAATAAAAAAGCTCGTAAAATATTGTGAATATGGAGATCAAAATGAAAGTGTCAGTAGAGATAGGATTGTTCTTGTTGTTTTTGACAAACTATTGCAAGAAAGGTTATTAAGAGAAGGAGATTTAACCTAGCAGACTATTGACATCTGTAGAGCTTCAGAAGTGAGTAGAAAGTAAATTGAATTATTGCAGTGCAAACCGAAAGTAACGGCTTTAATATCAATACAAACTGTTGCAACTCGCGAAAACCAAAGTAAAAATTCTGCGGACTGCGCCATGTTAATCTGGTATCTTTATTAACGTATTAACACACAATTGCAGTTACAATAAAAACAGAAATACACTGTTACAAACACAGTTATAGACAACATCCCCCCTTATAGTGAAAATCTCGTTATATAGAGTATATGGAAGTGTGGGTGTAGAGGGTTATTGAATTATAAAAAGCAAATTGTTTGAGTAATTTTCTTAAAAAATACTTTACAAATTTTTTGATTCAAGTGATATTTTCCCCCAACAGTTATTAGCAGTCTATTTCTGACAATTAAGACTTCTAATGCAAAATATAAAGACCAAAGCATAGCCATCGCTCCTTAGTATGTTCTAACCGGCCTCCGGTGGACAATAACGTCCCATTGAGAACCAATAGTTTAAAGGATAGTAAACAGTTTCTACTTAATGTCAGTTTCTACTTAAGCCTACTTAATGTCAGTCTTATTTTCTCATTCACCCCACTTATTTTTTACACCTTGTATATAAATATTACAACTCTACATTTTACCGGGATACCTGTCTCGAGGGAAACTCATATAAAGAATGTTGGACGAAATGGAAATTTTATTATGTTCTTACTTTTTGATGTTTTTCATCGTTTTGTCAATAGCCGAGCACTGCTGCTTTTGAACCACAGTCTTTTCCTTATGGTGCTTTCTCCGCTGAGAATCTAATTCTTTCTGTTGCTTTCTTGTTAACTTCATGAAAGCCTTCTCACTTTTCAAGGTCTCTGTGGTAATGGGCTCTATTTTGAAGTCATCTGAAAGAAATTGTAGTTAATTAATTTCCGTAAAATCATTACAAAATAATTTACAATTTATAACAACAACATATGAATTACAAAACAGAACCCTGCGATAGATTTTCTTAGAATGATGCAAGTCTTTGAAATGCCGCCCCTTTAATGTTCTGATTTTGCTTCTTATGTCACCCCTTTACGGTCCCATCATCCCTGTATCATGGCACGGCCCCACCCTGTTTACCATTACTATATTAATAATAATAAAAGAAAAACTACTAGTAAATTATACTCAAACTAGCATATATCCAGTGATATGATAGGATTACTAAAATTTTAAATTTGTCACCAATGGCTAAAAACGTCGCCAAGAAGGATAGATACTATTCCTGTTCCATGGATCCGTATATAAGTCGATTCCTCCACTTATGGTTTATGAAAAGCCCCAAAAATTCTTGTGTTATACAAGGAAATATACGGTAACCCAAAATTTTCCCTATGTACATGAAATTCAACTTTATAGTAAAAGTGTACCCGATTGACCTGTAGTGTAAATTTTTTTAAAAACGGTTATAATCTATTATTTATCATTCAAAATCATATTTATTTTTAAGTTTTCAATTGAAAGTATGTTACTTTTAAAATTTCTTATGACCAAGAAGCAAAATACTTTATTATCATCGCTCAGTAATTTCTGCTATATTACTAACTTACAAAACGTAACATGTTTTAAGAAAACTATACTTATTTGATCTATATTCTACAGTATTAAACATTTTGAAAAATAAACAAAAAATCAAAATTTAATTAAAAGTTTGATCTTATTTTTGAATTTCGCTTTAACTGTAAAATATATAAGTATTAATTAGTGCTAAAATATTTTGGTTTAGTGGTACATTTTGGTATAAATAATTAAGTATATAGCAGTATAAACTATCTTAGAACTCAGTTATAAATATTTTGCTTCACATTCATAACTTTACAAAAAAAAATTTTTAAATTTAAAACCTTAATTGAAGAACGGTTTTTACAGGTTTAATTAATAGTGGGTTTTAATTATTTTCCATATTTTTTAATATTTTATTTTAAAATGAATTGCATGCTCATAAATAGATCACCAAATAGGCTTCTTTTATCCAAGCAGCGAATGTTGCATTTCTCCTTTGAAATAAATTACAAATTTTCGTCTTACTTCATCTATCAACATCAATTTTCTCTCCTTTTCTAATTTCATTATATGAGCAGTTACCAGAATAAAAAAAATAATAAAAGTTTTACGCTAAAAACTTATTTTTTAAATACGAGAATAAGTGTTTGCTTTATTAGAAATTTGGCACAAATTTGTAATTTTTATTGTGTTAGTTTTTTGCCCATAAAAATTCAAGTGGAAAACTAATCAACGACATAACTGTGGTGTCAATTTTATCAAGTGTTTTACTTTTAAGATATTTTAGGTAACAATAATTAAAAGCATGGATATTAGACTAAAATATAATTGCTACAGTGGTTTATCAGATTGGTTTTATTAAGAGGTTTCTCGAAATTAAAAAACTGTATGTAAATGACCCAACAACATTTACCGACTTTGAAACGGAAGGTAGTTAATTGAAGTATTAGTAACTTTTTTCTAATTTTGGGGGATAAAAACTTTTAATAATTCTTAGGGAGCTCTCCAAAGTACAGTTTGTGTCAGGCAACCACACTTGTAACCGCAACTAGCTTTAATCGAAACTAAATGTAACCGCCATGGACAGTGCCATGTGCAGAAAAAGTCGTAAACATAAAAGCGTGTCACTCCCCATCAATTTTTAATTGTAAATACTAGTTTTCTCTTTTACCTCTTCTAAATGATAAACATTTTACTAAAGTCTTACTCCTGTTAAAGTATCGAAGATTTACTTGGAAAAAAGAAGAGTTTACAGGATCACGAAAATGTTCCTAAGACGATCCGATCCAGACCACGTGGCTAGAGGCTTCTGCATCGGAGATAAGAAAAGGTCTTTCTGCCTCTCTTACACTGCGTATCGTAGATATCTTCTTTAGAGCTGCAGTAGCTCAGTCCGAAAAGGCAAAGCTCTCGTAATTGGAGGGTTGAAGGGTTCAGAGTCCAGGCCAGCCTCAGATGCGCTGTGTGAGTTAAAGGTGATTTGGACAATTGAAATATGTTCATGGTTTCAATGTTCTTCAAGTTCTCAATCAATACCTCTGGGGATGGTAGACCAAGTCTATGAACTTTCTGCTTGGTCCCTGCTTCAAAATTATGAGGACCCACTTGAGCAAAAGTAGTACTTTCAGCCTTGAGGTTCTCGTTAAAACGAAAGGATGCCCTAATACAAGTAGCGTATGGCTCAATCGTGCTTGGTTTGATTAGGTGGCATAAGAAACAACAACAACAGATATCTTCTTGTTTTGCAAGTTTGGATACTACCTGTCTTCAAACAGAAATTTTGGCTGAGCTACTGAGCAGCAATATGAAGTTTCTTCATCCTATAATTGTCAAACATCATTGTTTATGTAAGATTGTAAAAGTTTGGTTCTTACCCTTTTTGTCTTCGTCCTTCTTTGTGATGGAATTGGTGGCCCCCAGCTGCAGGTCTTTGGTTTGTATGTCAGCCTCTTCGATGCCCATCGCTCGCATCTGAGCTAGACGCTTCTCTTGTGCGGACAAAAACGCCCGCGGGTCAGACAACGCGTCCATGAGATCTGCAAATAAGGAATGCTATTTAGCGTTATAGAAGTTAAGGTCACAGTAGCTGCTAAGACGGAAGATATGACCGGTGTGCAAAAGTTTTGATGTATATACCTCATTGAATTGTGAAATATAACTAAGACTAAGAATTGTAGAGGGTGTTTTAATATTCATCCCCTTAGGATTAATATAATTATTACCATGACAGATAACATGTTTATTGCCAATAACTACTTTAAACAGTTTATTAAACGAAAATATTTGAATTTTGCAAGATTTGAAATACTATAGGTGCATTTTTAACCGTCATATACTTTCAAAGTTTATCGACAATTTACTTTGTAAATTAAAAGTTAGTTGATTTGTTTCAAAGAGCAAAACTCTATCCTTTATAAAACGAAAAGAATCATTCTGTAATATTTTGTAAAGAAAAAATGGATATTTTGACTAATATGTTTTCTTACCTACATTTACAGCAAATTCTTACGACAACAATTCAGTTTCATTCGAAGTCTTAAAATATATCCCAATAATAAAAATGACCACATTATACGTAAAAGGGATAAGCACGGCTTTTTTCATTAATGTTTTTTTTAAATCAATTAATAGTATCTATTAAAATTTCCAAGATTTTGTCTTAAAACTGTAAACACTTGCACATGAATACTCTACTGCAAATAACATGAAAATTTCAAGCAGATTGGTTAAAACAAAATAAAACATTTTTTAAAGTTAACTGACACCTTAAAAGCACATTCTCATAATTAACGTTTATCTGTTTTAGATTTTACTAGACTGCAGCGCCATCTGTTGTGGAATATTGTAACTAATTTTGAAAGATAGTCTACCTGAAAATTTACTATTGTCCCAAGAATATTGCAATAAACTGTGTATTTCTATAACAGTTTAGTTTTTATTGATTTTTCAAATATACCGGTGATTTTTGAAACACCCTGTAAGACAAAACATCCCAATAATGCATTCAGTATTATCTAGTCTTAATGACTTCATAAACAATCTCTAGTATTTTACTTAAAGCCTGATTAGTGTAAATTTGCATACATTAAAAAATGACCGCCATTATAATGACCATTAATATAACACGCCATCTATCATGAACAAAATCCGATCTACCTCTAAATCTATTCGTGAAAATCTCCAGTTCTTTTTATGATCGTTTTAGTCATATTAATAAACATTTTAAGACGTAGCAAGTGTTTGGTACACCCGGTACATTATATAAATATGAAAATGCAGTAAAATGACTACCATGAATACTTACCTCCCAGTCCATCGGGAACATAAATTTTAAGCTCAATGCAGATGAAAAGCATTGCTAAGGACATGTGAAAATTCCCTTCAGTTCTGAGAGAAACGTGACGATAGCCTGAAACGAGTAAATAATTAAATAATGCAGGTGAAGCAAATTTTAAATTATTACAATACATTTTTAAATTGAAAAGAAAATTAACCATAATTATAGATCAATGTATAACTGGAGAATTAATTTATATAATCCTCCCCTTTTTCTCTTGTACATATGTCACACACAAGCGTGTATGTGAGAGAGTGATTATAGATGAAGCAGGAGAGGGACTGCTCAACTCCTCCAAGAGAGGGTCGAAAAGATGATTTATATGTTTTCTATGGAAGACGGCCTCGTTTTTTAATGCGTTGTTTGTCTTAATAGGTAATATTAACAGGTGTTTGCTTTTCTATTGATTATTAATAATTTAGTCCTGATAATGAGAACTTTACTTGGGGGTTCGATCGGTCATCTAATTTACTCTCCTAGCCAATCTGTTTAACTTTTTTAACTTCTACGAATGTGGTATATTTCGATAGTTACCTCCGATTCTTTGAACTTACGTAATTTTGAAAAATGTGACCCTTTATCAAATCTAAAGTACTTGTATAGTCTTCAAAATTGAATTTACCATGCAATGAGAAGAACACACACACACACACACACACACACACACATATATATATATATATATATATATATATATATATATATATATATATATATATCAGGTCTAAAAAAGGGGTAGTTGTAAATTATGTAAGTTAAAAACGATTTTAAAAACAGAACTCTTTTATAATAATAAAATAAATGACAGTGACTCACGCTCGCGTAAGCTTTGAGGATAATCCGGTCAGGCGGAAGCATTTTTGAGGTATTTGATGAGATTGCAAACAGATAAGTTTGATTTTGGCGCGTGGACATGGAGTGGTCAACACCTTCACGCATAGCTCCGCCACGAACAATGAAAATGACGCATGTTTCTTTCCTTAAGAACGATGAGTTAATAAAACTTATTATTATCAAGAAGACTGTTTTCTATTCGCCTTATCTGTTGATCTCTCTCTTACTCACACATACACATACACACACACACACTCACACACAGAGTCAGTTTGTAAACTTTGAGTGTATTTTATTGTGTTGCGATGACATATATACTTCAACCTTCCTACAATATAAGTTAAATTTCAATAAATTGTGACTGGAAATCATTTTTTATCAGTCAGATATGTATTAATATAAAAGGATTAATGTTTTAAAACGGTCGAGTTTTAAGTATATTTTATATCCGAGGATATCTCTAATATGCTTTTCTGACTGATTGAAATTAAGGGTAATCTTTTAGCATGCTAAAATGGCTTAATATTCACTCTATCACTATGTTCTGATAATTGAATTAATGTCACAAAGATTTTCTACACACACCTGCTATATAAAAACGGCATACATACATACGAATCAGATGTTTATAGTAGGAACAGCTTCATCTATTTTACCAAAAATGCTGTACACAAACTAATATTTCATATTTAGATATTACAAGTCACTTGCCACACTTTCACATAGATATTAGTTGTAGGAAAGTGTAATGGACTCTCCGCATAAAGAAAAATGGTCAGTAATAGAAAACCTACCTGCCTGCAGACCATCTAATGGAAGAATTCTCTGCCCCAACATTTTGCTGTTTTCATCATACACTGCTATACGAATGACGGCCAAATCCGGGAGGACAACCTATAAAGAATAAGCTCACTTTTACAATGTCATGGTTTACAATGCCATACAAACATTTTAAACACTTCTTAGTCGAAATATAAATCGGAAAAATATTACTGAAATTATATTTACTGGTTTGTAAGCATACAATAACTCAAAAACGTAACCAAATAGATAAATGAAAATGTGTGTGTGTTTGTATATCTTTTTGTTTATGCGTAATCATGATAATTTAACTCATACGTATTAACGTAAGTGGCACATAGTTTTTACACTAAATGGTAGATTTGTATCTAATTTTGGATCCAGTCACTCAAATAGAAAAAGATGATCTACTTAAGTGCATTGTAAATTTCATAAGAATATGTTCGAATCGACCATATTGTCAAATTTTCACTCTCGTCATTTTTGTTGGGTGCTTTAGTTCAATGTTTTAACAATTAAACCTGTACACTACAGTTTATGGGTTTGGCTGCTTCTATGATTGAGATTCGAAGTTGATTTACTCATATTAAATCCATTATTCTCATCAATTGAAATAATATTCATTTATGTCATCTTTACAAGATGCACCCTATTTCTTTGAGTGTGTTTCTTATCTACAACAAAGTGTATACACACATAATACATAACTACATAAGAATAAAAACTGTATACAAACAGAACAAATTCTAATAAAAAAGATGTAAAACCAAAAAATAAACTTGTTTGAAATGCATTGAATACTGTATTTTTTTCATTGGCTTCACTGAAATTTGTTCACTTTTCTCAGATTTAGGCTGATATCTTAGAGAAAAAAATAATCTGAGCGACGACTAGTAACTAAAACTCGTATGTTGGGGCACTGTAAGTCAAGATACTAACTACTACATTAGAGTATACGGAAAAGTAAATCGGAGAAGACCTTAGATTTGTCTTTTATGGCATAGGTTTTCTATGCCAACAATATCATCAAATGTTTTACCTCTGTACAATAGGATGCTTTCAAAAGTTACATTTTTAGCTTAAAAAATGATATTGATAAGGAGAAAAGTAGACAAAATTAGAAGTCAATCAAAGGTTTCGAATTAAAAGTTAGTGCTATTGTGAATTACTTATTGGCTTTAAGTAAATTTTAATCAGTACAGCAGAATACTTTCATATTAGTCTCTCATCAAAGGTTTCGTATTTGGATTTAACGTTAGAATGTGGACTTCAGCTTCAAACCCCTTTTAATCACTACAGCAGAAATTCAAACACCAATACAATTTGATAGCAGGAGTAATACTGTGAAGTTTTATTCTTCAGATTTAGTGTTATTACGCTACTTATGAACTGGAATTTCAAGGTTTTTCTCGTCCATATTGAATTTCTTTAGTTCTATACTAACCCATGGAGAAAATTGTTCTATTTGTAGGTGGTTACAACTTACTTGCTTGAAGACGAAAGGGTCTTCATTGTAAGCGGGAACATTAGTATTGATATTTAAAGCTACTTATAGACTTCAGCCTCAAGCCATTTTCAATTACTACACTAGAATTCTGTTTCGATTGGTGTTTGGTACTACAACTTACTTTCTTGATGACTAAAGGCTCCTGGTTGTATATAAAACAGTTGGCGGGAACGTTTATATTGATGTTACCTCGTCTTATAGACTTCCGTCTCAAATCTATTTAAACTACTGCACTTGAATTCTGTCTAGATTGGTGTTTAGTACTATAACTTACTTCATTGAAGACGAAAGGTTCCTCGTCGTAAACGGAATTGAATCCATTGTCGGAAGCGTTTATATTGATATTACCTCTTCTTATAGACTTCCGTCTCAAGTCTATTTAAACTACTGCACTTGAATTCTGTACAAATTGGTATTTGGTACTACAACTTACTTCCTTGAAGACAAAAGTTCCCTGCTGTAAACGGGATTGAATCCGTCTGCGGGAAAGTTTATATTGATATTTAACGCTTCTTATAGACTTCATCAAGTCCTTTTCAATTACTACACAAAATTTCTATCTCTCTTGGTGTTAGTACTACAACTTACTTTTCTGAAAACGAAAGGCTCCTCGTTGTAAACGGGATTGAGTCCGTTGGCGGGAACGAGTCTCGTTCTAAACTCCTTCCGGATGGTGTCGGTGGGCAGCCCGTACATGTCCACTTCGACGTAGGTGCCGACTTTCTTGTCGGAGAGGAACTGACCCGAGATGACGCGCACCGAGCACTGCGCCGCTATCACACCGTCCACAGGAGATTCCGCGAACGGATCGAACGTCTTGTCCGGACGGCGCATGAAGTCCGGCTTCAACAGGTACCTATGAAAAGACACCCCGAAAACAGTCTTCATCATGGTGGTCTTAGAATCTTTGAATAATAACTTTGTGTTCGGAATAGATGAATTATACGCCCCCTTTCGTGACTGTTTTTCCGTTGGCGACCTTTTGGTCGCCAACGGAAAAACAGCAAACGGATAATGGTAATCATACTGAGCATTTTTATTACAGATTTAAAAACAAAATGATGGTGTACTTAACATATTTAGATCACTTTAAACATCGAAATATTATGTTTATCATCATGGTCAGGTAACGTATTAATTTAAATTCTCGGGTCGATGCTTAAACTTAGGAATATTATATAATGAAATGATATGTTATCTAAAACCGCCACGTATTTGTGCCTCGCGCAATTGCTGGAGAATTGGTAGAGCGTCTACCTCTATTAAAAACTTCTTTGGGTGCGTGCATCAGAAATTTCCGCAATAAAAGATATTGTAAATGTTTGAATTTAGAAATAAATTTATAACTAGTCTTACCATTGATATATTTAGTTGATCTTGAATGTATTTGTACTTAATTCTTTAACATGAATTTTTGATGTAAAATAAACCACTTGGAAGAAAATATGCTTATTTGTAATCGTGATAGAAACATGATACTAATAATTACCACAAATTAAAACACAACGAATTTAAAAATAAAGAAAAAAAATAAGAAATATACAGAAATCGTATCAAATCTGAAGTACGCTAATAGAGGTGTATAACGTATCTGTATTGTTTGTTATGATACATATATATTGATTTCGAGAACATTAATTTGTGTGTACTTAGGAAAGGAAATTCTCAAACTTTACTCTTTTAGCTTAAATAATACTACAAAAATTTTAAATTGGGATAATGTAAACAACGTGATTTTACAATATGTAGCCAATATAATAATAATATAAGCAGATATTACTTTTGTTTTCATACACTGTGACTACGCATGTCACACTTCCTAGCAGACGTTAAAGTGTGTTTATATCAAATAGATTTTATTTACAATTTGTTAAATTAAATTTAGTTTACCTCAAATTATTATCAAGTAATATGTATCTATCTAGAGACGTTCTTTTATGCATTATATTGAAACTGACTCCAGGATTTTGATTACGAGGAATCTTTTAAAATATATTTTCCCATAACAAACCCCGTGAAATGTGATTTGTTTTTTATTTTATTAATATCTTAGCTCTTAAAATTAGAAATTCAGCACCTATACTAGGTGCTTAAGATTCAACACCTTATTAAACATTGTCTTAAATCTTTCAAGTCTGAAAGCAGTTGAGAAGTTTGCTTTTATAATACACGAGTTTGAATTAATAGCAGTATATATATATCACTAAAATTAAAAATTCACTAGCAAAAATAGATGTTTAATATTCTTTACATTAATAAACTTTGTTTTAAGCCCTTCAGTTTTGTGGACAGTTCTAAAGGCTTATTTTTAATAACATATGTATCTGAATTAATAGAAGTGAATATATTTTAATAATAATATACGCCGTGGTATAGGAAAGTTTTGTATAACACATGCAGGATTCATCCTCGTCTATTGTGTTTGGACGTTGTAAAAACGGGTGAGTTGGAGCAGAATTGTTGATGAAACAAACAATGGAATTCAAAATATGGAGCAATACTTACCCACAACCCCCATTATATTCGAATTTTCCTTGATTAAGCTGCATTGGTAAGTCTGGAGTTTGAAAATTTAGAGCTACCATTTGGCAACCGGCATTCCAGAATATCTAAAATGACGAAAAACAGGTAAAACACACTCACAGGGATAAATCAAGTCAATTTCAAAAATCGCAGTCGCGTGTTTCCAACTACAAAATGCGAAATTCGGAGAATACAGTTGTCACTTGAATACAGTCGCATTCATAAAATATGTGCGGGTCAGTTTTTATCACTCGTGTTGCTGTAACGCGATTCAGAATAAATAAAAATCTCTAAAAGAATTGTTTTGACTTGTTTCGAAGTAGCTATAAAAGCCACTTCTCCACTTAATTTTAGAAACATGTTTGACCGTTAAATTACGGAGATTCTTTATGAATTTTGAAAATAGCATTTTATTGCAATATCATTTATAACATATCGTTTGAAGTTTGACCAAATATTTAATTGCAACATCTTAAAAAAATAAGCTTTTGTGATTATTGTGTTTATCGTATGGTCTTATATGAGTATTTAAAGCAAAATGGTTGTTTATTTGAAATACGTATATCAGATTAGGAGCACAGTTGTTGATAGCTGCCTGTATGGCGTAGGTGTGCCATTGAAAGGAAAGGGCGAAGTACGTCATCTAAATCTCCTGATAGTGTCAAGTGAGAATACCATTCCATTCCATTATCTATGTTCTATCTGACCATCCTATTCCAAGGTCAGTCTTTAACATCAAAGTCATTTCTTAAAGCAAATATGATTATTAATCAGCTTTGTTTGTAGGTTTTTTTTGTCTGCCTGAATTACCTCCTTGCTTAGTTTTGTTTGCCCATATCCTGACATTTTGAGTCTCTTTGCCACGTTTCCATTTTTAGACATTTGCTTGTTGAGGCTCCAATCTCTATTTTGTGGCATTTTGTGCCTCTTCTCTATTTCTTTCAATTACTATTTTAGTCCTTAATCTTTCTCTTTGATTACTACAAAAAAGATGATTATTAATTAGCTTTGTTTGTAGGGTTTTTTTTTGTTTGCTCTGAATTATCTTCTTGCTTAGTTTTGTTTGTCCATATCCTGACATTTTGAGTCTCTTTGTCACGTTTCCGTTTTTTGACATTTGCTTGTTGAGGCTCTCATCTCTATTTTGTTGCATTTTAAGCCTCTTCTCTTTTTCTTTCAATTACTATTTTAGCCCTTCGTTTTTCTCTTTGATTACTACAAACAAAAGATGATTATTAAGCAAAGATGATTAATGATTAGCTTTGTTTGTAGGTTTTTTTTATTTGTCCTGAATTATCTTCTTGCTTAGTTTGTTTATTCATTTCCTCACATTTTGAGTCTCTTTGTTACGTTACCGTTCTCTTACATTTACTTGTTCAGGCTCCCGTGTCTATTTTGTCACATTTTAAGCCTCTTCTCTTTGATTATTGCAAACAAAGATGGTTATTAATCATCTTTGTTTGTAGGTTTTTTTTGTTTGCCCTGAATTACCTTCTTGCTTAGTTTTGTTTGTCCATCTCTTCATATTTTGAGTCTCTTTGTTACCTTTCCGTTCTCAATCATTTACTTGTTGAGGCTCCCGTGTCTATTTTGTAGCATTTTAAGCTTCTTCTCTTTTTTTCAATTACTATTTAAGTCCTTCGTCTTTCTCTTTGATTACTACAAACAAAGATGATTAATAAATAATCAGCTTTGTTTGTAGGTTTTTTTTTTAAATTTTTTCCATGAATTCTCCTTTTGTTCAGTTTTCCCTGTCCCTTTCTTCAGATTTCGAGTCTCTTTGTCGTTTGTCTGTTCTCTCACACTTACTCGTTGAGGCTTTCGTCTCTTTGGATTTTAAGCGTCTTTTCTGTTCATTAATATTTTAATCCTTCCTCTTTCCTTTTTTGCCTTTTCTGTCTTTTCTCCTTAACATTCTTATTTACTGTTTGATTATTTCTTCACTCTCTCCTCTTTTAAGTCTTAAAATACATCTTAGTTATTTACTTTTACTCTTAGTATCGCTAATCTCTTTTTGCCATGGTAGTCTCTTTTCTACGGCATTCATTTTTCACTTATCATTTTCTTTCTTTAGTTCTCTCTTTTCCAGTTCTTTTTATTTAATTTACCCTTGTATTTTTCTACCTTTTATTCTTAAATTTAGTTTTTCTCACACTTTTTGAATAGTTTATTTTCTCATCTTTTCGCATTTAATGTCTCGAATTTGAAATAAACCTTTCT
The DNA here is from genome assembly GCA_032207245.1 of Pardosa pseudoannulata. NCBI lineage: Eukaryota > Metazoa > Arthropoda > Arachnida > Araneae > Lycosidae > Pardosa > Pardosa pseudoannulata. Next base: position 78,484,197 of record CM063501.1, on the reverse strand, counting down.
AATATTTGATCACTCGACAAAAACTTCAGAACGTAGTCAGTATATTTTAGACCGGAGGTCTAACAATGCAACAAATATGAATTTGAAGAGGAATGTGAAATTCTTAGATTGAAAACTAATATGAAATTTTTAGATTGAAAACAACCTACATTTATGTTGGATCATAAATTTAATTTATTCCATACTTTATATAATATCTGTTGCTGATTGAAATTATTACGATTAAAAATTCATTCACTAAGCAATTAGAAATTATTATTTTACTTTTAATATTACTTTTAAAATTTCAGACTATAGGATAAATATATTTCTTCAATGGCAGTATAAACAGATATATATGTGTGTGTGTTTGTGTATGGATATTTATATGTGTGTATGCGTATATTCATATATATATATATGCATATATATATGTATATATATTCATATATAAATATGTATATATATACACATGTATATATATAATATATAAATATGTATATATATACACATGTATATATATAATATATATATATACATATATATACACATATATACATATATATATATATATATACATATATATATATACATATATATATATATATATATATATATATATATATATATATATATATATATATATATATATATATATATAATATATATATATATATATATATATACATACATATATATACATACATATATATATATACATATATTTACATATATATACATATATACATATACATATATATATATATATACATATATATACATATATATATACATACATATATATACATATATATATATACATATATATATACATATACATATATATACATATACATATATATACATATACATATATATACATATACATATATATACATATACATATGTATACATATATATATATATATATATATATATATATATACATATATATACATATATATATATACATATATATACATATATATATATACATATATATACATATATATACATATATATATATACATATATATATATATATATATATATATATATATATATATATATATATATATATATATATATATATATATATATATATATATATATATATATATATATATATATATATATATATATATATATATATATATATACATACAATACAGGAAGGCGGGCAGTAGGTAAAAGACAAAGTATGTGTAAAGGTGTATTTATTTCTAAATTAATATTTGCTCTGGTCTGTTAAGCCTATTTAATAATTATTCATAATATACTTCTTCATTTATACATAAAAAATAAACAATTAAATATGTAAGTTGTAAATTTAATTTTCCTTTCACTAATATTAACCAAACTAATTAAAAAAATAAATAAAACGCATTTTTTTATTGTTTTGTGACATCCTACTCAAGCTGGCAGATTTGTTGAAATTATTTAATGAATCTACGTTAAAGTAATTCTGTTTAAGCACTTACCTGTGGAAGATAATTGCTTGAATCCGCTCTCGTTCCCTTAGGATAGATTCGGCTTAGTTGGCGCTTGTTATAACTTATAGTTAAGGAAACATTTAGAAAACAACTTGTAGATTAACAAAAAAACATGTGGACTAATTACTGCACAAAATAAATGTGGGATAAATTCAATACACAAAATAAATGTGGGAACAAAGAGACTGTTAAAAGGAAAGGAATTACACTGAAAGTTTAAAAATAAATATAAGTAAATTATTAAAAAAATGATATGCGTATGTGGACTCACTTTTTAGCTATTAGTAAATAAGAAATTTAAATAACTTTTAATCAACAATGAGTATTTTGTTCTTTTTAATAACGATCTTGAATACTACATAATGAAATTTTCTTTGATATGAGTTAGACTTAAATATATTTAGTAGGATCTTCAGGTTTAGAATAATTTTCATCTCTTTAAGTTCTAAAATATAATGAAGAATTAAAAATGCATCATTAGTGTCTGTTGCAACTCAGTAACCAAAGTAACAACTTATGTTAAAACATCTATAATATTACTTTTAATATTTCAGACTATAGGATAAATATATTTCTTATAATGGCAGTATATACATATATATATATGTGTGTGTGTTTGTGTATGGATATTTATATGTGTGTATGTGTATCTATCTATATATTTGTGTATGCGTATATTCATATATATATACATATATATGTATGTATATATATATACATATATACATATATATATATATATACATATATATATATATATATATATATATATATATATATATATATATATATATATATATATATACATATATATATATATACATATATATATATATATATATATATATATATATATATACATATATATACATATATATACATATATATATATATATATATATATATATATATATATATATATATACATATATATATATATATATATATATATATATATATATATATATATATATATATATATATATATATATATATATATATATATACATATATATATATACATATATATACATATATATACATATATATATATATATATATATATATATTATACACACACACACACACACACACACACATATATATATATATATATATATATATATATATATATATATATACACATTAAAGAAGATTTAAGTACAATATGTGATTAAATATTTAACAGTAATAAACGTATGAAGGATACTTGACGAACTCTATGGCTTGCGACTTCAGGTAACCTAAGGCAGTATTCTCGGCGAAGGAAGACATATTAAAATGCAAATTCTTTTCTGCAAAGAAAACAGCAACAACAAAAGTAAGAGAACAGATGTAATGCAATTTTAAAAAAATAATAATTATTTTGCTATCTAATTAAAGAAAAAAAATTAAAAGTTTCGCCCATACTTGAAATGCTGCCGTTTTTCAAATTTGGTACATATTTATGCGGGTATATATATGTATATATATATATGATAAACATTTCCTTTCTACACTACTAAAAATCGGTCTTTGCATATATGAAAAAATTTTAGGTGTTTAGTAAAATAGATAAATTAAACATTTTGATAGGTTCATTGTAATTCCCAGTACACAGGTTAACGGCTGGCATGATAAAAAATTAAAAATTTTTTATTTGTATAAAAGAAAATGTATAAAAGAAGCGACGTGATTCTGTAAGGAGAAAAGCCTTTCGTTTTAGCAGTAAAACTACAAAAGATTCGGCAGTAAAATATGATTTTATTCTCAAAATGCATTTCTTTGAATTGCTGACAGGTTTAAAATATATTAAAGAGTAAGTGCCTAATCAGTTTTACTTATTAAGAATCTATTTGAAAACTTAACATGTTAATATTATATTTATATAAGTGAAGTTAAACTTTAAAAATTTCAATTTTTTTATTTGAATAGGAGAAAATATATAAAAGAAACAACATGATTCTGGAAGGAGAAAAGTCTTTCGTTTTAACAGTAAAACTACAAAAGATATGGCAGTAAAATATAATTTTATTCTCAAACTGCATTCCTTTGTATTACAGACGCGTTTAAAAATGTTAAAGAGAAAGTGACTAATTAGTTTTACTTATTAGGAATCTACTTGAAAACTTAGCATGTTAATATTATATTTATATAAGCGAAGTTAGACTTTAAAAATTGCTTATTAAAGCTTTTTAATAATTTAGTTATTAAATCTTCAAAGCTGATTCTTGAAAAATTCTCCTTGAGCCGTAATTTGTATGTGGTATGACCATTTTTATTCATAGATTATCTTTTACACCGTATAAGAAAACTCGATTCTTACCAAGCATTAAAAAAAAACTCGATTCTTACCAAGCATTAAAAAAAATATTACCTATTTTTCTGTACAAAATATCCATAACAGATTTTCTTACTACATAATTAACAGATTGTATAGCTCAAGATATATAAATTTTGATTTTTTTCCTGTAACAATTCTGATATAATTAATTGAGCATTGCTTTTTTATAAAAAAGTTAATGAAATTGAAGTAGAAAAAATTCAATATGGCTTATTTTGAGCTACATTTTATCCTCTTTGTTTGTATTAACGATGTTACATTTTAAAATTTATCTCTCGTAAAAAAATCATTTTCAGGAGATACGTTAAATACTTAGTTCATATTTTTATAACAAGTCCATTTTATAATAATGATAAATATGTAATTTCGCAGTACTTCATCAAATAAGGTATGAAACGGATATTTTATTCCGTAAAGAATATTTGTGTGAAATACCCAGCATTAATCAACAACCATTTATCACTTGGCACAGTTCCTTTGAGCGCTACATGATAGTCGTAATCTGTAAGTTTAGGGTTAGGAAGTAGTTGTCAAATATATATAACATTTCGCAGCTGTTTTTGGTTAACAGAGATTAAAAAATATTCTCATTAAATGCAGTGTTGTATCGTTAATTTCATTATATCATTTGGAAACGAAATGTTAAAAAAAATTTGATTCTACAATAAAAAGAAGTTATATCTTTAATCATATCCAGTTACTTTGCAAAGAAAAAAATGCTTGTAATGTATAACCATTAGCTTTGTATCACGTTACATAAAAAAACTTTAAAAATATTGTAAAAATCAAGAAAGCAGTTAATGAACTATTGATTATTGAAGACATTGTTTAACAAAATACCATAAATAACTATTTAATTATTTGGTATGATATTAAAAATTTAAAAAAGCATTTGTAGATTTCATCTACGTTTAAGCAAATTATGATAGTTACGGTGTTTGGTACTTTTATGCGTTTTGTAGGTACGGTGTAGGTTTTATATATTTTATATTTTCATAAATTACAGTACCTTAAAGTCCCTACGAAATTCTCAGAATTGTTTTCTATTCAAAATCTTTAAAAAAAATATTATATTACATCTTTTAAAAATATAATAGCAAAGACAAGGTAATTAATGCACAAAATGAAGTAAAAGTTGAAAAGAAACTGCTGTCTCATTGCTACGAATGAAATACAATAAGTCAAATATAAACTTCGTACGTTATGTCTTTCTTGTTCAATTATGTTTTTTCTATAGATTTTAAAACTGATTTTTAAACACAAAATTTATTCACATTATTTACTTTAATAATGAATAAAACTATTAGTAAATGGTTTTACACAAATGGAAAATTTTAAGCTTTGAACAGTTTTTCAACAATTTAGCCCATATTTCGATGGATAAGGAAACACACAATCTAAGTAACTCTTGTACTATACAAAATTCTCAATTTTAGAAAACTTTAAAACCCGGTTTTTCAAAGTTAGGTTTTGTTAAGTATCTGATCTGTTTTCAAATGTGATGGCATAGAACGAACGAGAATTTCACAATAATATTGACCTATTTGATCCTGTTCTTTTAACACAGATATTAAGTTAAGAGTTACAAATTTTTGATGGCTTTAAATTTTTTAACAGGAGCTTCAGGACCTCACAGGCCCTCTTTAATTCCACCCGAAGTTATGATGGTACTGGTAACTCCCCTCCTAAACCATGGCTTTGGTGATTCCGAATGGCAATACTTTAAACTAACCTTTTAGTGCACTTCTATAAAGACACTATATAAATATACTTTATAAAACTTCTATAGACAATATAATACTGTTGTAATGTACTTACAACACAAACACCAGTGTTTGATCTCAAAGGGGAAACACAGTAAACATATACGCTATGGAATTAAAGATAAATATCTTATATTTGAACTAAAACATTTATTATGTACACTATTTATTCACAGATATTTTTCTTAATTAATATATGACATTCATTACTCGATATTCATCAATGTACAATAATTCATTACAATTTTCTTTTTTTATACGTTATTTCTTAATCAAAATATTGAATTAATTAACTGAGGCCCAAGTAACAATCATGAATATGCTAATTCTGTTTACCTCCAGGCACTCAAAAGGGAAGCAGTGTTCCGTGCAGGGCTCTAGGCAGGATGAAAGTCGGGACGGGAGTAAAGGTCGTCACTTGTTTCAGATGTGGGCTGAGGGATCGGGCAACATTTCCGTCTGCTATCCCGGGCTCTCATTGGCTTCCTCAAGGGCGCTCGATGTGCAAAGCAACTCTTGAATCCCGACCACGACTTCTTTACCAACTTTCTTTCCACAACTTTACACATCGGTTCAACGCCCCTTTTTTTCTCTTTCCCAATCACTTTTTGGTGAAATTTTCCCACATCTGCACCTTATCAGGGTGTGCCCCTCGATGTGCCCAGCAACTCTTCAATCCCGATCTCGACCCCTTTCCCAACTTTCTTTCTACAACTTTACACCTCGGTTCAACGCCCCTTTTTTTCTCTTTACCAATCACTTGTTGGTGAAATTTTCTCACATATGCACCCCCTTAGGGTGTGCCCCTCGATGTGCCTAGCAATTCTTCAATTCCGACCTCCACCCCTTTCCCAACTTTCTTTCCACAACTTTACACCTCGGTTCAAAGCCCCTTTTTTTCTCTTTCCCAATCACTTGTTGGAGAAATTTCCCCACACCTACACCTCCTTCAGAAGTGCAGTTGGGCTCATTAAAAGGCCCCTTTGGGGAAAGTTGAAGTTATTGCTCAGCCCTTGCCCCCATATCTCACGGCTGCATCTCCGCCTGGGCTTGACCATTACATTTGTGCCACTCCATGAGCTATAACTCCTTCTCAGGGGTCCGCACTAAAACTCGAAGTCAACAGCTGCACCTAAATTCTTCTTGGAAAATTATTCCACAACTGTGTATGCACGCGCTGACCACAGTGGGAAAGTACATCGGTTCATATATATTAACTATATTTATACCATTATAATAAAAAATATTATAGACACTACATAAAACTTCCACAAAAAGTCATGCATTACCTTCAGCAACATCAAATCCTAGGAACTTGACGGGTTGTGCGTAGTTGACTAGAGAAGATAGGTAAGGATGCACGTGTACAGTTGCCCCCGTATATTTGTAGTTCGCTATGGCTTCGTCTAGTTGAGGCGCTTCCTGTTTGATAAGTAGGTATGAGAAAAGTTAGAAATCTGTAAAACAAGATTTCGCTGAGGTATGGCTTTGTGAGATTCCAAAACAGCAAAGATTCATTGTTGGCAAGGTAAATTATCCAAACATTAAACAGTGCATAGGTAATGAATGCACTGAAAAAAAAAGTTTAAAGGATTCAAAGAACTTTTATAATATTAAAAATTCAATTCTTTAAAAAGGATTCTTCTTTGAATAAGATTTTTGTCAGAAGTTCTGCTTTGGATAATCTTTAAATTACAGGAATTATTTAATTGAAAAGTTTTACAATGCAGAAAATGTGATAAATCTAAAAGGTGATTTTAATTGTTTCTAACTTACTACAGGGAGAATGTTTTGTATAATATGATTTAGAAATTTGAAAATTATAACTTTTTTACTTCACTGAGACAGAGCTTGTCTCAAAAGGCCATACCTCATTCATTTATTTATAATTAATAAAATTAATGTAATAATTGGTTTAATTATTACATTAATTTGGCTTTTATGCATATCGGTC
>CM063501.1:78406685-78471685 GCA_032207245.1 Pardosa pseudoannulata | reverse complement strand
GATGACAGTATTAAAAAAAATCAAGAGTATATTTTACAGCAGGAAAGTGGAAAGCACGTATGTTTAAAATATATATATATCTCAATTTAAAAAAAATACCCAAACAAAATTTTCGAATAAAAGAAACTAAGAATATATTCCATTAAAAATGATACGGTTTATAAGCTTTTTTCAATGCTTTACACTGTGTTTAGAGAAATTAAAATTTGTGAAAATTCCAGATTACTTTTTATAAGAAAGCTGACATTATTTTAAAAAATGAATCATGATTTAAAAGTTTATAGTATTTCTTAAATATATTTTAGAATAAACGAAACTTTGTAATTACTCTGTAAAAAAAAGACGTGATTTTGTCTGATTTATCGCTTTACAGAATTTAGATTTACCAGAATTAAAAAAAAATCAAGAGTAGATTTTATAGTAGAAAGTGGAAAGCAATTTATTTAAAAAATATATATCTCAATTAAAAAAAATATCCAAATAAAACTTTTGAATAAAAGAATGTATTCAATTAAAAATTATGTTATTTATAAGATTGTTTTAATCTTTCACAGTGTTTAGAGAAAATAAAATTTGTTTATAAGACTACTTTTATAAGAAAATTACTTTTTATAAGAAAGCAAACGTTATTTTAAAAATAAATCAGGATTTAAAAAGTTATAATTTCTCTTAAATATATTTTAGAATAAACGGAACTTTGAAATTACTCCGTAGAAAAAAAATGGTGTGATTTATGTTAGATATATAAATATTACACTGCAGCACAACAACATATGAAGCGTAATGCTTAGATTCTAATGCACATAAAATGATTTCCTTTGCAACATAACAAAGCTGAATTACTTTTCCTAAATATCTCACCACTTTACGAACTTCGGTAAGTCTCTCTCGTGACATAAATCCAGAGGAACTGGTCAACAAAAATTAGGTTCATAAAAATTGATTGAGACGAAAACAGGTACAGTCACGAGTGGAGCACACAAAAACCGGTAAAGAAAACAAAAAGTACAAAAAACCACCACGGGGTTCATTCCATTTCGGTCCAAATTCATAACTAAAACAAAATCTGAAAAATAAAATATGACACAGGGTTGTTTACAGTGCACTAAAAATCAATCAAATCACAAAGGAGATATACTTAAATACACACAGTGTTCCTCTTTCGATTTACAAGGATTATTTTAAGGAGAACAAAAAAAAAGACTATTGGAGAAAACTTGGTTCTGGTAAAAAAGATTATTTTAAAATATTGAGAGATCAAAATAATAACAAAAACATATGTATATGAATCTCAGTTGTTTTTAAAAAGTCATGCTTAACGTATTTATAATTAATTTTAATTAGTAATAATTGGCAAATTATTTTAAATCAATGCTACGCTTTTATTAACCTTTAAGCTTCGGCTGACTGCTGACTTGGGTTTGGACTACAAATCGGCAGCATTTTCAAAAATTCCTCCCCCCTCTTTCCGTTTTCTCAAGAGGGAAAAATATTTTGTCCTATTGTCACTCTCTGGGAGTGGAGGATGTTACAATGCAGGGTTGCTCAAAAACCAGTCTGAAAGTTGTTATTTGACATCTCACTTTGAGAAAGACCGTTAAATTTTGGAACCATGATCAGATTAAATAAAAAAATAAACGACGAAGGAAAGAAACTTTGACTCGCTTCCAAACGGATTTGGTTCACAAGACAGAATGAATAGTTTACAAACAACTGCTGGATATGGACAAATAAGCGCCAGTTGTTTCACATGTCGCCAAACAAAATCACATTCTTCCCTCCCGTTACTGATGCACTCAGCAAAACTTCAACAATAGGGAGGGACTGGCCAAATGACAAGTGAGTAATGACCCCGTCCCTGCAAAAGGGGAGAAATATCTACGGTACAACTGTTGTACCCTAGCCAACTTTTGGGTTTCTAAATATTTATGGTACAACTGCTATACCAGCCGAAACCTAAAAGTTAATAGTTGTTAGAAGAGATTATAGATCGAGTACTACAGTAATATAGGCCTTTCTGATACATAAGAAATAGTCCAGTAGTCGGCAATTTATAGCATACATAGAACTTTGTGGAACTCTGTGGAAGGTAAAGTAATTTTTGCGAGAATTATGTAGAATTATCCAATTTCTTCAGATGAATCGTGAAGTCGTATAATGTGTAATATCTTAACCCCTTGCCCAGTTCTGTCAATGCAAATACGCCAATTTTGGAATACCCAACCTGAGATCGGGCAAGAGTAAAAACGGTATTTCAATTCCGTTAAGCCCGAAATCAGTTCATTAAACGCATAATACTTATTTTCGCATTTTCCCAATAGATATAGGTACTTTCCTAAGAAAAGTTCGGTAGGTTTGCGTCATTTGTCACTATTTCTCAAATTCTGTAAAGGATTTGGGAAATTCAAAGGAATCTGAGGGACATGGAATTCATGACAATTGATGTAGATAACACTATTGTTTCATTAGTTTATTATATATATCCAGAAAATTATGTCATTTGATTAATTTTTCTGTAATTAGAGAAAAAATTACTGTAATGATTAACATTTTCATATATGTGAAAAGATTGAATATAGTAGCTATTTCATTTAAAATTTCATTTTTTTCGTAAATAATCTATTTCTAACATTTTGATGATAATAACGAAAAAAATTAAAGAGAAAAATTTTTTCCATTTTTGGCACGTTTTTCTCAAATATATTCCACAGGCAAAGGGTTAAATTAAAAAATGCATTTCATAAGTTCAGTATTTTCATTATATAGAGATAATTATAGGCAATGTTTTTTTGATTGAATTTTGTCACTGAAAATTCCTTTTGATATTTTGTATCGTTAGCCGCATGTTCCATACAATTTTTTTAATCAGTTTAACCCCTTCCGGTAAAATGACGAGTCTAGCTCGTCATTAGTTTTTCATTCCATACCGCACAATGACGAGCTACAGTCGTCATGCGATTAAAGTTACTGTTAAATATGATAATTAATTTAGTTTAAAATTTCTAGTGTACTGAATTTGGCAACACTTTTATCACTTGTGAAAAACACAAGTCACTATTGCATATTGTTTACTTAGAATTTCTTGGTACAAGTCATTGCCAAATTAATGAGTCAAAATAAAAGAAAACCTACTAAGAAATACCGTGTGTGTTACAAGAATCAAATTAAAAGTGAGACTACTTGGCGGTGTAAACAATTAAGAATTCCTTTGCACTTTGTTTTGAAAAGTACCACTAGCTTGAAGACTATTATCTGTATACCTTATTATATGTACACACATGACTATTATATGTACATATGACTATAAACATATGACTATTATATGTACGCACACACACACACACACATATATATACATATATATATATATATATATATATATACACACACACACACATATATATTTCAAATTGAAACATTTTCCCTGATTTTTCAGCTTTTAACATCTTTTGTTCATCCTGATACTTTTTGCAATCTTTGATATTATTTTTACTGCAAGTTTCGCAAATATTAGTTACTATAGAGAAAATTATTTATTTAAAGTGTAGAATATTTTTTTCGTTGTAGAATAAAAGGTTTTGCACTTAACCTTCAGACAGTTCATTTAAACGCAACATTTTACTAATTAAACCAAAAATTCCAATTAATTTACAAATGTTTGCCGCTTTTCCCCTTTTATTAATTACATTACGTTACAGCGAAGTTAAAGAAAATAAGACCAAAAAATCCTAAATTACTGCAAAAAAGAAAGTGATCTTATATTTTTGCAACATTTCGAAAAATTGTCAGGCACGAAAAAAATATTAGACCTATTTTACGTTTTTAGCTAAATTAGTTCTACATAATCCTTTAACTGTATACATTTTCTTTGAAATTTGCATTAGTGCTTTCTTTGTTTGAAAAATATCGAAAATCTAAGTGGTTTTATAAATTTTTAACATATGGCAGTTATGTAATAATAAACTATGTAACAATTTTAAAATAATTCCATTATGTATTAATTGTTTAAATTGGAGTAGTAGACAATTTTTCTTCAACACGAGGGCTAATTAGAACAGAGCCTTTTGCATAAAACTCATTTTCATCATCTATGTCAACAGTGGGGTTCAAACCTCCGAACACAAGTTCCGATTGTCAGTGCTCTACTAATCCCATATTGTTTGGATTATTTAAATTAAAGTGATAACATAAAGAAAATGTCAATAGATTTTAAATTGAATTTTATAATAAAATTTTTTTCTTTCTATAGCAGTAACACAACTCTCTCCATCCGGCAGCATAAATTCAAGCTGATGCTAATTCTAGCACGTACTGTAGGCTTGATTGACAATTTTGTGATTAGAGACTCAACTACGCGATTCTGTTGCCGACCACTGGATTAATGAACAATAGAAAAAAAAATAGAAAATTTATAGAAATTTATATTAGATTTTGGCCTTAATTATTCGCAAGAAATTTGCTTCTAAGTAAAATGATATAATTCCATTTTCTTTTGTTTCATAATTCAAAACATTTTCTGTTATGTACTTAAACTACAAATAAATAAAAACAACTAAAAACAACAACTGAATTTTTAGAAAGAATTTAAACTCAAACCAATATTAAATCTGTAAAAGAATTCATTTTACAATATATGCATAATCAATTGCTTTTGATATGTTAATATATATATCAGATGTAACATTTAATTTGCTGTAAAAATACTATTTTGCTGAAATAAAGTAATGTTAGAAAATTATTAAAATGTACAAAAAATTATTTTTTAAAGGAAGTGAAGAATATAAACAAAACTATTTGTATCAATTTATTAAAATATTTATTGTTTGTTAAATATATCAAATACATATTCCAAATTTTCACAATGAAATTTTATTTTAAATATTTAGTATAGTTAAACAGTTATTAGTTTTTATTTCAGACTGACTGACTTTCATTTCACAATGATAAAAGCTCTATATTTTCTATAGTTATAAAAAAATGTTCAAAGTTTAACACTTATAAAAAAGAAAAACGTTGTAGTTAAAAAATTAGCGTTCTATTTAATAAAACACCAAAAAATAGTTAAAATATTTAATTTTATTGGTTTTTGTTTAAAATTTTAAACAACTTTTAATTATAAGATTTCTTTGTATAAGTTCACATACTTTATTTTGATACAAACACAGTGAAGTTAAATAACAGAATTTATTTTTATATAAATAGATATAAAATACTTTTGAATTTAAAAAGCATAAATTCTAAAGATTGGTAATCATTTTCAAATATAGCAATGCATTTTGTTAGAGTACTTTTCATTTGATTAAACATCTAAAACTCATATGAACAACTGTCTGCAACCAAGTTTTATTTTATCTGTGACTTTCACAGATTTTACATAGATATTTATTTTTACAAATGAAATATTAAAACTAAAATAATTACAAATTATTTTATAAATGTGTGATTTCTTATCTATGTTTTTCATTTGTGAGTGATTGACAGCATGCACATTTTTTTTTCATGACTACATTTTATATTATTCTAACATCAACAAATATAGAGAAGTCTTAAATGTTTGAATCTTTTAACACGTGATGGTAAATTTTGAGCTTTTACATTTTTGATTTTTGTTACAATTTAGTCCTTTAACCCTTTTAAGGACAGTGGTTTCGTAAAGAAACCACCTGTTAATACTTTTTCTCTGTTTTAAACACATTATTTTTTCTTTGTTTTTGACACTTTAAACTATAAATAGATGGTATCAGTACAATTAAATACAGTACAATTTATCAGTACTTTGAAATATACTTTTTTGAATTTGTTTTACAGGGAAGACCAAGAATTCGATTTTTTTCATAATCTCATATGGAAATACTTCCCTAAAACATTACTTATAAATATTTAGCTATTTATTAATTATATTATTTTAAGGGTAATTATTCACTGCTTTCCAAATTTAATTAAATTTTTAAGAAAGATATATTTTCCTGTTGTACAAGGGGAGATTTTCACAGTTAAAGCACCCTCTCTAAATCTCGACCCCCCCCCCCCAAAGAATGTAAAAATATTTTTTTTTTCATATATTTCAAATCTATAAGGCTCATAGATAAAATTTATAACCAAATTGCATTAAATACCAAAGAATTTCTAATCGTGATCGTCAAAGGGTTAGTTTTGTACATGCAAGTGTATGCTATTAAATAATGCATTATTCGTATTTTGTTAATATAAAAATGACAAATAGATGCATTTATTATTTAAGAGTTACCATGTAAGTGATAATTTGATAAATAACTATTGGTATCATAAAAACTTAATCTTATAAACGATTCATATCACTGCATAAAATAAATAAAAAAGGCATTTAACTACAGTTCAACGAAAACATATATTAAATGAAATTTTAATAAAGCTAAAACTACTCGGATAGTTATTATTATCTATTATTCTTATTCAATTTATATATATTCATTATACAAATTTTGATTGAAGTTCATTTCCTATTTATCTTGCTTACAGCTGTTCATACTTTTGAAATAAATACTACATTAGTCATCGTTCACACTATTAAAACGATGACAGTTTTTAAAAAGTCTTTAAAAATAACTTTATAGCACTCCCTCTAATAATAGGTGTCTTTAGTTAGATAATAGTTTTGCTCTCTTGTGTGGCAACGAGGTAACTTGCCAGAGGAAAGTTGCCAACTATGTATTCCATCTGGCAGCAATGAGAATTTTTAATTGTCCTCAGACGGTATGGAGATAGCAGTTTGTGATACCAGAATAATAGAAATAAAGATAAGGATTGTCATACAAATGACTTGCATGTTTAGAACACAGAGAAAATATAAATTACCTCCATCTTGAATCGCATCATCAGTGATAAGATTGAGGTCAAGGGCAGCATCTTCTTTTTCATCATCGTCATCGTCATTCTGTAATTGACCTTTACGCCACAGCTCAAGTTCCTCTAGAGTGCAAAGAAGAAAAATACACCATGTAAGCTAAGAGAGTAAACAATAAGCTATTTAGGGTTATTTTGCTAATATTAAATTTTAACTACTCTGTTAACACTTTGACTGCCAAGCCAAAATTGCAAATGTTCACAATGGGGCAAACTTTTTTTTTGTGTAATTTGTATTTTTTCAACATAAAACTATATATAAAAACAATATTTCAAAACAAACAATATTTTAAAACAAACTCTCTCTATTTATATATATTCTCTTTTTTGTTGCATGTTCCAAATATTTAATTTTTCATAAAACTTAGCTCATAAAATCGTCACATATACCAATTTGCGCAAACCACGTATACCTAACACATCGTAGGGATCCCAACAATCAAACTCCAATACGATTTTCATGTAACTGATAACATCTTTGATAGCCATGGCCTGAAGTGTTAAAACACCATGGCTATCATATCGGATAGCCAGTGTCTCAACGGAAATATCACTGGATATCACATATGATAGCCATGGCAGTCAAAGTGTTAAAGTTTGTCATAAGTACTTGGAATAGTCAATAAATGTTTATTTTAATATTGCAAATTTTTACTTCAGTTAAAATGTGTGGATCAATGGCACAGAAGAGCAATTTTGTGACATTGAAAGGTGCTTTCACTCCTTCGTTGATCGGAGCTGTACGGTACAGTAGGAAGTGACATCGTCTGACGAGAATTTCTTTTACCGTTCTCTTCTCCTCAATCGATAAATGGAATATTGAAAATTTTAAATATTTAGACACATTTACGTTGACCACTCTGGTGACAAACGTTATTTCTCATTGTAAATCAAGAAGGATACGGATAACTTAGACTGTATGATATCTGACTCTTATTCATTTCAATAATAAGTTGTTCCATAGGTCTGTTCCTAATTGTACAAAGTGGGTGTAAAAATAATGTTACGTTGACCTACTGTTTGGGAAAGAAAAAATTAATACTCATTAATAAACACATTGACAAATATGTCTTGATTCAATGAATTTAAACAATTAAATAAATGCCTAAGGAATACAACTGTAATCAACTTATCATTTGTAGATATCGAAGACTGCTCTCGAGTCGGTGCCGGCCTAAAAAACAATATGGGGATGATTTTTCTCAAAGGTCTATACCTCAAGCTGCGGATGCCAGTAGCGTTCACCTTCTACTCTCCTCTGGTCACAACCTTGTCCTCTAAAAAAATCCGACTGCCTCGCGGAGAAAAAACTGGGGTCCACTCCCGAACGGAGGGGTCAGTAAAAGGTCAAACCAACGGGTTCTTCTATTGGTTGAGAGTAGTCCAAAGTTTCTTTCTAGTTCAAACCGGTCCTGTTCTGGTATGTTTTTGACGATAACTTACGGGAAGAGGTAGAAAGCTGAACCGAATGTAACTTATTGTTACAGTGGGTAAAAAAGTAATGCCTCCTATACCAGAAAAAAATTTATCAATGAATCCGTTGAATCAAAAGTTATTGCAGATCATAGTCTTAGCTGTTCTCTAAACAAATCTATCGTTCAACACTGTCATCGAGAATTCGTAAATATTTGTGTTATTTGTTAACACAGACATCAAAACCATTTTGAGAAAATTTAAAGATTTTGCTTCTTGATCCATAATCTTACAGTTATTTTAACATTACCCAAGTCATTGAAACTAAAACCAAGTAGGTTCTTTTTATAGTTCCAGACAAGTAAAAATTGAAAAGGTCCAAATCAGGGTTGTAGGCGTCTGGCTTCTAGAAAAAAATTATCAGCACGTTTCTAATTTACATATATTATGGATCAGTCAGGGGTATATTTAGTAAAATCCCCATATTTATCAATGTTGTTATTAAATGATATCACAGAACATATTAAAAAAAAGAGTGCACAATTAACTAAATTCTTTCAAAATGTTTTTCTTCAATATATCCTACAAACTTTGTAACTTATATAGACATGATAATAATAATATCAAAATTTGTTTCAATTTTTTTCTATGTCTATAATTAAAAAATACATTTAATAGTAAAGCCCAAATTTTAACTTATGTTAATGTTGATATTATTAAAAAATAATTTTCGTGTTTATAGTCAGCTTAAGAGTAACCCGTGTAATAGATTTCAAATCTATACATACAACATACCTTTTGATATGCACGTATGTTGCAAAGACTGCCGTTTACTTAAAACAATTTTATTACATCTCTGTGTCACTATATTGGAAATATGTTAATTAATTTAAGGCAAATATATCGTATTTTTTTGCTCAATATTTGTTTATGATCATTAAATCTCATTTTTTAAAGTTAAACAAAATGCAAAAAGTACAGCATTTGCAAATGTTGAGAATGAAGTTAAATTACATTTAATATTTTGAAATATATTAATAGCAATAGAACACGATATAAATAAAGATCAGAATTTAATGATGTTATTGGTGATTTTGTTGAAAAAAAAGTAAAGTGACTAAGTGCTGATATATTACACTAATACACTTTTATTTTCATCAAGGATTAGAAGGAGGGGGGCAACACACGTGATCTTTACTATACAACACTATATCTTTCTATTTTGCTTAATCTTTTTGTAAATGATTCTTAACCTTTTGGGGATGAGAGGTCAATATTTCAACTAAGCCATGGAAGCAGGGTCTGTTTTATTTTTGTAAAGTTATTTTAACATCCTTTTAACTTATTTTAACTCTGAAAATACAGTTATTTCATTCCTACTGGTTATTGTTGAGCAAAGCGCCAACATCAAAGAAATTGCTTATAAGGGAAAGCAATAAATCTAACACTCCCTTCTTTATTTTCACAAATACAGTGCAACATCCCGTCATGAAAGGATTAATCCGAGAAAATTTCATTTTTATAAAAGTTAAACAAAAACGCAAACAGTTTATTATTTGCAAGTGTTGAAAAATAATTAAAATTAGCACTTTAAAAAATATTACTAGCATAAGAATATAAAAAAAATATATAAGATTTAACCATGTTATGTGTGTTTCTGTCGAAATAAATCGTAAAAAGTCATTAAAGGCTAATATATCATACTAATAAGTTTCTTTTTCATCAGGAATTGAAAGAATGGGGATATGCCCTTTGTGTCATTACTTTGGAAATGTTTTAACTACTATATCTTGTAATATATCTAGTAAATATATCTTGCTATTTTGCTCAATATTTTTGTATATAATCCTTAATTCTAGGAAATTTTCTTGCGTTTAAATATTTCCGAATATGGATAACTAAGACTAGACTCAAAATGTTACAAACAATAATCTTCCAAAAGAATTGTCAAAAGGCTTAATACAGTTTCTTCTTCGTCAGGAATTGGAAGGGTGGGGATATGCCAATTGTGTCATTACTTTGGAAATGTTTTAACTACTATATCTTGTAATATATCTAGTAAATACATCTTGCTATTTTGCTCAATATTTTTGTATATAATCCTTAATTCTAGGAAATTTTCTTGCGTTTAAATATCTCCGAATATGGATAACTAAGATTAGACTCAAAATGTTACAAACAATAATCTTCCAAAAGAATTGTCAAAAGGCTTAATACAATTTCTTCTTTGTGAGGAATTGGAAGGGTGGGGATATGCCCTTTGTGTCATTACTTTGGAAATGTTTTAACTACTATATCTTGTAATATATCTAGTAGATACATCTTGCTATTTTGCTCAATATTTTTGTATATAATCCTTAATTCTAGGAAATTTTCTTGCGTTTAAATATTTCCGACTATGGATAACTAAGATTAGACTCAAAATTTTACAAACAATAATCTTCGAAAAGAATTGTCAAAACCGATTATAAAACCAGTGGGGGTCCCAATTCTCATTTTTGCACAGAACCCCTCTTTTTTAAGTCGGCTCTGAATACTATAACGATTTTAATTCTCGAAATATATTACATCCCCTTTATTCAAAGAAACGCCGCATTCTTTCATCAAAGCCGCATTGTCTCTGAACGATGATAACTAGGACACTGATTCAGGTAATTTCATAATAATGTCCTCTGTGTTTTATCGCTATACGATCTTACAACAAATGCATTTCCGCAGTGAATTGCGCGTCTCCCTTTCTTCCGCGGTTGTGAAAAATGGAAACACAAAAATGACTTTAGGGAAATTGAATCTATTTTTTCCTTTTCGAAAGAGAGAGAGTGAGTCCGTCTGCGTGGGAAGATCGAGAGAGAGGTACTCACGCTTTTCCACTTCAGGGCGTAGTCTCTTGTTTTTAATGATGATCTTCCTTTTCAGATCGTTTGGACTAGGCAGAGGGACGCCGGGATCCATCTGTAGGAAAAAGAAGAGAGAGAATCAGTTTCACTACA
Source organism: Pardosa pseudoannulata (assembly GCA_032207245.1). Classification (NCBI taxonomy): domain Eukaryota; kingdom Metazoa; phylum Arthropoda; class Arachnida; order Araneae; family Lycosidae; genus Pardosa; species Pardosa pseudoannulata. Next base: position 78,460,400 of record CM063501.1, on the reverse strand, counting down.
CTCAGAAATAAGAAAAGAGAAAAATATATTTCGATGTTTGTATATTTATTTATTTATTTACTAGCATATAGCCCGTCATATGACGGGATCAGTAAAATTTTTAATTTTTCAGAATTGTAAAATAAACTATGAGGCAGGTAAAAAATAGTTTTGAAGCGCTATCTACTTTTTGCAACACGATAATGAGGGGGATACTGCTTACAAGCCTATTCCGTACGAACATCCATGATGATTTTATTTAAACGAATATATAAAATACTTTATTTAAATTTCAATATTGAAAATTATTTATTATTAAAAATTTTTTTTGAGTAAATGTCATATAATTTTAAAATTTATTTAAAATTTCTTGTAAATTCTAAATACAAAGAAAAAATAATCGTTTTTTAAATTTTTTTTAAAAAAATCATAATGTAAAATCTTTATTTAAAAATTTAAAAATAAATTTATAAAAAATTACTAATTATAATATTAATAATTAAAATTTATTTTCTATATGAGAAAATAAAAAAAAATCTATAAATAATTACTATTCAATATAAAATTTTAAAAATTTTTAAATTTCGAATTATAAAAAGAATAAATATAAAGTTTAAATAAATTTTTATTTTTATAAAAAATCATTAATTTAAAAAAATATTTTGATAATTCGAAAAAAAATTTTTTATTTATATATATCGATAAAAATATTAATAAAAATTTTAAAATAATTTTTAATAATTTAATTATAGAAAATAATTCATTATGTTCTTATTGTTTGTTGTAAATTATGAAAAAAAAAATAATTATTCTTAATATTATTTTTATAGTTAATAAAAAAAATTATTTAAGGAAATATAAAAAAAATTCTTTTTAATATATATAAGTTTTAATAAATATTTTGTTTCATCACGAAAATTCGAAAAAAAATCTTAAATAGATTATAAAAATTTTAAACATTAATTTTTTTCATTTTTTTTTCAGAATTATTTTTTAATATATATTTAAAAAATATAAATATAAAATAGTTCGATTAAATTGCCCATCTTCGAAAAAAAAATAGATAATTATTAATTGAAAAAATATATATATATATATTTATTACAAATTTGATTATTTTTAATATCATTATTTATTTTATACATTGTTAAAAAATTGAAAGATTCTTATTAAAAAAATTCGATTTCAACTATAAATATAAATATAAAAAATAAATTATTAAATAAAAAATAAAAATCAAAAAAAATTCAATTTAATTCCAGATGTAAAAAGCTATCATGATGCAGGTAAAAAATAGTTTGTTTTTTGGCTGAGAATTATCAAGCAACAAAAATAATAATAATAATTATAATAATAATAATAATTAAATTTAAAATTATCACATATGTACCTAATCTATTATTTAAGTCAAATATAAAAGAAAATTATTTACGTAATATATAAGTTCAGTGATAAAACATAACAGTGTCATTATCATCAAAATGTTACAAATAGATTATTTTTGAGAAAACAAAATAACTACTATCTTTATTACTAGCATATAGCCGTCATATGACGGGATCAGTACAATTTTTAATTTTCCAGCATTGTAAAATGCTATGAGGCAGGTAAAAAAATGGTTTGTTTTTTGGCTGAGAATTATCTTGCAACAAAAAATAATCGATGATTAAATTTAAAATTATAAAATTATCATATATGTACCCAATCTATTATTTAAGCCAAAAATAAAAGAAAATTATTTACGTTATATCTAAATTCAGTGATATAACGTATGAAAATAATGCCGGCGATATTTAAATAATTTAAAGTAAGGAATGATTAAATGAGATGGTTAAAGGAATGACGTCATGATGCTAGAAAAAAATGTTATGTAGGGCCAGTATCACCAAAATCGTTTAACGACTAACCACGATTAATCTCTGTTTAAATGGAGAATCACGTCCTGCCATTGGTGGCGATATGGGTTAATCACTGTTAGCTGTTAAACGTCTTTTTATAATAGGTAAGACCGGATCTTACCTATTATTATGTGATAAATTGATAAATTTAATCGCCAGCTCTTAACCAGGGAAAATACTGTTTGAAATAATGGCATTAAACGGTCGGAAAGGGGGGAAGGGGTGGATTTAGAATGTTTTAAAGATGACAGTAATTTTTGCTGTGATATGAAGCATATTTATACCAATTTATTTCAGAATCAGATTGATAGTTTAGAAGATAAGCTTTACTAGCTTTGAATTTTGCTAACCCTAACTCATCAAGAATCCAATATGGTTTATTTTAGAATCAGATTGATAGTTTAGAAGATAAGCTTTACTAGCTTTGAATTTTGCTAACCCTAACTCATCAAGAATCCAATATGGTTTATTTTAGAATCAGATTGATAGTTTAGAAGATAAGCTTTACTAGCTTTGAATTTTGCTAACCCTAACTCATCAAGAATCCAATATGGTTTATTTTAGAATCAGATTGATAGTTTAGAAGATAAGCTTTACTAGCTTTGAATTTTGCTAACCCTAACTCATCAAGAATCCAATATGGTTTATTTTAGAATCAGATTGATAGTTTAGAAGATAAGCTTTACTAGCTTTGAATTTTGCTAACCCTAACTCATCAAGAATCCAATATGGTTTATTTTAGAATCAGATTGATAGTTTAGAAGATAAGCTTTACTAGCTTTGAATTTTGCTAACCCTAACTCATCAAGAATCCAATATGGTTTATTTTAGAATCAGATTGATAGTTTAGAAGATAAGCTTTACTAGCTTTGAATTTTGCTAACCCTAACTCATCAAGAATCCAATATGGTTTATTTTAGAATCAGATTGATAGTTTAGAAGATAAGCTTTACTAGCTTTGAATTTTGCTAACCCTAACTCATCAAGAATCCAATATGGTTTATTTTAGAATCAGATTGATAGTTTAGAAGATAAGCTTTACTAGCTTTGAATTTTGCTAACCCTAATTCATAAAGAATCCAATCTGGATGCCGCTATTCATTCCAGGTCCAACAGCTTCATAAATTAGAGAAAAGACTGACAGATAACTTAGGCTATTATTATATAGGAGATTTTCGAAAGATACTGCGAATATGAAAATCCCTGATACCACCCAGTCATTAGTCATTATGAAACAAAAAACAAATATTATAATACACGCATGCATGTTTATACATATATTATACAGAGATATCTCATTTATATATATATGAATTTACAACGATAACAAAAAGACATGAATAAAAAATCATAACAATGGCCACTAGGGGGCTCTGACCCATCTTCCCTGGTTTAAACACATTGAAATCCATGGCCAGCACTCCTAATGACATATTATTACGAATCCTGCATTTAGCTGAATCCATAATTAAAGCATTATATTGAAAAAACACCAAACATAAACCAAAACTTAGTAAAAAATTAAAAGTTGAATCCATACAGTGTTAAGCCTCAAGAAGTATGAAACAGTTAACTCAATAAGTGTAATGAAATTTGGTGACAGTTTCAAGAAAGTAAGTTTCCACTTAAGCAGTTGTTTTATGCCCATTTTCATTTTATTAAGCTTCGCATTTAAATGTAATTTATTTATTAGCATCTTAAAGAAAAAAAATTTAAAAGAAATTCAAACAACTTAGATTATCTTTAGATTATTTATTGGCTGTTAAGATATAAAATAGACATCCGATATTTGTCACGCTGTTGAATAAAATGTTTGACAAAACTCTTTGAAGGATGTTAATGTGTCTCCAAGTTTGACATCAGCATGCTTGCAATTTAAAAGAACACTAAGAGTCGCTTGAGTAGCACATGCATTATTCATATTGTAGAATTATAGTAGTAGAATAATTATATTGTAGAATAATATTGTAGTAGAATAATTCATTGTAGAATAATTATAGAAGAATAATGGTTGTTGTTGAATATTCCTTTCTTTTTATAGTCCGCAATAACCTTTGACCGGTTCTTTGGTGGAACAGTATGGCGGCAGACACGACTCACTATCCTCATTTGGAATGCTCCAGACTCTTTTAACAAAGAAAAATTCAAGTTCACGAAAATAAAAATAGTCCAGATCAGTTGATAGCTTAAAGGAATTTTATTATAGATTATTCCTTGCTGACTTTGTCAGAAAAATACTCGTCCCTCGACATGACACAAAAATCAAAGAAAAAGGAGCAAAATGGCTCAAAAGAAATATTTTTTTCTTCTTAAAATGATGCGGGTGTTCTCTCCCCAAATTTCGGCCAGAATGATGTCCATTCAACACCGCGAATGGCGAGGTCAGTGGAAAAATCCCGCCAGCGGGAACCCAAGACGATCGCCAAACGTAGCTTGAGTAGGAACAACAGCCTAGGAATCTTAGGGCGCCAAGCAGCGCTCAAGCTGGACAAAAGATGAAAGATGGGGAGAGCAAAACAGCAACCCACGGATGGTCAGCGCGGGAAATTCAAGGTGACTTGGACATGGACAAGCCCCATTCCATAAAATAAGGGGTCAGGAGGCCGGCAATTCCTGGCATTCCCTTTTACATAGAATGTGGCTATACCACACACGCACTGAAATACAACGATAAAATTAGTTGGCCCGCATCACGAGAGAGGATGGATGGAAGAGGTTAATACCGACAGTGACTATTTGTAGGTATTAAAGGATATCTGACTCAAAATTCGGAGACTCTACTACGTACAGTGTGGATTAGTATAAAAGCTCACGAAATAACATTCCCTTTTATGTATAGAGACTAGCATATAGCCCATCATATGACGTGATCAATAAAATTTTCAATATTCCAGAATTGTAAAGTACCCTTTAAGGCAGGTAAAAAAATGGTTTGTTGTTTGGCTAAGAATTATTTTACAACAAAATATTACCTTAAGAAAATTATTTACGTAATATCTAAGTTTAGTGATAAAACGTATGGAAATAATGCAGAAGATATTTAAATAATCTAAAATAAATGATTAAATGAGATGATTAAAGGAATGATGTCATAATGCTAGAAATTTTTTTTTATTTTTACCTATTTATTATGTGATAAATCGATACATTTAATCACCTGCTCTTAAAATGGAGCTTGATATAATAATGGTAATACGTGAATTTAATAAAAAAAAAATCATAAAAATTTGAAAAATTGTAAAAATTTAAAAATAATAAAACAACTTTAGGAGTAAGAATTCAAAAGAAAAAGCAGAAATTATTAAATTAATTAGACATTTAGAAAAATTCGGTTACGTCGGGGGCAGAACCATTAATCTGAGAAGTACGACGATCAAATGGGCAGACACTCTACTCCATGTGCCAGCTTACACGTGGTGAAGGAAATGGTTAGAATATATAAAGGTCAAGTAAAAACAGTCCAGAAATTGAAATATTGCACTCCACCCTCGCCAGCCTATAATAATGAATTTAATATAGAATAAGGCTTGAAATAATAGCATTAAATGCTCGAAAAGTAGGGGATGAGGTGGATTTCGAACTCGCTTTAAATTTCACTAACCCTAACTCATAAAAAATCCAATATGGATGCCTGTATGTATTCCAGGTACAACCGCTTCATAAATTCGCGGACAGACAACTTAGGCTATTATTATATAGGGGATAAACAAAAAAAAGTTTATTTTTAGATTTGAAACTTCATAATGTGTCAGTGATCGAGAGACAGATGTATTTGGAAAATTATATTACTGTTCATTTTAGAGTATGAAGTTACAGAAACATACATGGAATGTAAATAAATTAATTATACAAAGAAATTAAAAAAAAAAATTGTTGCCGTGTGACACATAGTCAAACCAATCACGATTGAGTCGGAGGTTACTCGTATTAAAACATTGTGTGAGGGTACATTTAGCAGCGGAATTATACCGGGAGCTGGCGTTTTGCTCGTAAATTTAGTTATTCAGTTAAATCTCAATAGATAGAAAATTATTTAACTTTTTCACCAACTTTTCTTATTTTATATTAAAATATATAAACAAATATATAAATAGAAATATATAAATAACAACCATAAGATTTTTGTACACAAAAATATATTTTTTAGTGGATAAATTTATAATAGTACCGTAAATATGAAAAATCAAATAGAAATAGTTGTATACAGTTTTAGGTTTTTAGAATTATGTTATATATAAACATTTTTAAATTATAAAAATGAAAGACAAGAACATTCGTTTTCTTTTTCCTGTAAATACCGTTATTTTTGTACCCACAAACAAACCATGCTGTTACACTAACCCTTACTAGTACGTGACCCACGCTCAAGTATCAATTGACAGAAAACATACTACTTAGAATTATGCAAGTCTTTGAAACGCCGCCCCTTTACGTGTCCCGCATACAATGTGTTAAGACAAAGAGGTGCGCCTTTCGTTTTTAACAAGCACCATAAGGTGAAAGTACGATTTATGCTCGTGGATACTCGTAATTTTGAAGAAGAGACTAAGAAGATTAATAGACTTATTCATTGAGAACTTTGAGGACGTTGTGACCATGAACACGTTTTACGTGCCCCAGTCACTTTTAATAAATATAGGGTCTTAGGCCGGCTGGGGAGCCAAACCCGCAACTCTTCAGTTACGAGAGCGTTGCCTTTGCCGACTGAGCTACCCCGGCTCTCATTAAAAAATTAAAAAAATACATTAATAATTCTAATTATTCTGCAGGCCTTTTTTGTATTAATAGTTCTCAATAATTAACCCGCGATAAAGTAGCACTGGATAAAGTAGCACCGAGCTGTTTTCGTTTATTGTTGAAATTTGGTTTTTAAAGTCTTCATCATTCTATTATCTGAGTAATATACTTTTCTTAATCACTAGTACTGATTAAAAAAAATCTAAAAGATCCTCAGTTTAAAATACTCTTAGCGAGTATTCGTAGTGCAAAATTGGGTGCGAGTACTTGCTAGTTAACTATACTATCTGATAGGCTCATTTACTATTACTTTAAAAATTAATTATTAAATAGGATATTCTTACTGGATAACTTGGAAGTGGTTCCCGTAGCAACAGGTCGCCGAGGCAATCATCGCAATATTTCGCTAGTTTGTACTGCTGTTTTTTGCTGAAATACATAAAAGTGAGTAAGAAACATTACTAAACAACTTATTTTAAAGTTAAGTATAAATGAGCTTAGAAATAAGATGTTATGTACATTCATCTCCGATCTATTAAAGCTAGAATTTTAATTTTTTATATTCATCGGAAATCCAAAAATGTGTTTGTCTCTTAACAGCTATAGAGGGAAAATTTACACATCCTTTACAAAATATGGCTGTTTCTACATTAACAAAAAATAATTAAAAACTCACAAGGGAATTTTAAATAAAATATTTTTTACATAATTATACCTAAAAGCAAAGAGATATTTTCAAAGTTTATATAATCCCTTTTCAATTGTTAACGTTTAGATTTCATAAATACTGACCGTATCATTGTGTCTGTCCTTAGCAAAAATAAAGTCAATATTTCTGATTTTTTCTCTTTGTTTAACGTCATTATGGTGTGGTTTGGGTAGTTTGGAGTACTGCGGTCTACTGTTTTGCAATAAGAGGGTAAATGAGACCGGGACCTACTGCTTAATGTCGATTCAGAACGGCTTCGAACATCCATGTCACAGTGGGACTCAAACCCACGAACTATCTTACCGAACATCAGTACCCTAACCATCATTCGACTAATATAATTAGAAAATAGATAGATTTCTTGTACTAGTTATCTTTTTCTATTAAATGCCATTAAGTAATTGATTCGTGTTCTTATTTTTTAACATCTAATAACCATTGCTACACTTTTTTGTCTCTCTTAAGTTATAAAACTATATTAAAAGTATAAATTGACAATTAAGTTCGATTTAGAGGTTTGCTGGGAATTGTTAAATGACGGCTCTTAATAGTAGAACACTCGAAAACAATATTTAGTTACAGCGTTACACAGAATTGTGTGGGAAGAAACAAATTTACGGTGTACCGAAGTTGTGAAAGTGCAGAATTTTTTTTAAAAACGGTTATAATCATAATGGAAAAAGTGTAGTGTTGCCTGAGTCGAAAGAAGGAAGGTAAAGAATGCAGAGTTCTCTTGGACATTGGCAATTTTTTTTTGACGCGTAGCACGTGGAGTGCTCCTTTTACTTTTTAATTTATATATATATATATATATATATATATATATATTAACTAATTTTCAAAACATAACATGTTGTAGGAAAATTATCGTTTCTTCTAATTTAGAACATTGTAATATAGAACAGTGGTGCTATACTATGTTAAAAGCAATATAAAGCAACGGGGTTATCAATGTCTTCGAAATGACAATGCAATGTACTACACCACAACAGAAGTAATATTACGGAAGGGTTAAAAAAAGATTAAAAAATGTAAAATTAGACTTTGCAAAATATAGATCAAACATTAAAAAGTAAGTTATCAGAAGCTAAATAATAACATAAATTATAAAGTTATTAATATTCGTTTTAATCTAAAAGCATTAAATTTCAACTTATTTTATCCTTAAATGCTCTGTGTTGCCTTTTGGAATAATTTCATTTTAGTCTTCCAAAATACTATTAGATTAATACTGAAGTCTTATGTTGCCAACAAAATACATACTGAAGATGTTATTAAAGAATTTTCAATAGTAGATGGTACCCCTACTGCTTTTAAGAAAATAGCTAGATTTATTCGTTCATTTGTTTGCACACTTGCTTTTGTTTATTTCGAGGGTCGGGCATTTAAGGGTAACACTAGTAAGACAATAGAAGGAAGTTTTTTCTTAACCCTTTTAAGGATAGTGGTTTTGCAGCGAAACCACCTGTTAATACTTTTTTTCTCTGTTTCAAACGCATATTAAGTTTTTCGTTTTCTTTGTTTTTGACATTTTAAACTTAAATAGATATTATCACTATTCTTATTTTTAAATTTCACTTAAAATGAAAATATACCTTTTAAAGTTTGATTTACATGTAAGAATCAAGATTTCTGTTTTCTTCATGATCTCACATGAAAATAAAACTATCTCAGAACTCAGTTATAAATATTTTGCTTCACATTCATAACTTTACAAAAAAAAATTTTTAAATTTAAAACCTTAATTGAAGAACAAGTTTACAAGGTTCATAGATAAAATTTATAACCTAATTACATTAAATACCAAAGAATTTATAATCGTGATCCTCAAAGGGTTAAACTGACTGAATACTACTCATTATATGTGCAAAAAATAAATAAATAAATAAATAAAAATAAATAAATAAAAGTTTTACCTGAAAAAAAAAACTTATTTTTGAAACACGAGAATAACTAATCAACGACATAACTGTGGTGTCAATTTTATAAATTATTGCAAATTTAGCTATATATGCAGATATTTCTGAAGTATTAGTAACTTTTTTTCTAATTTTGGGGGATAAAAACTGCCAAATGTAAGTCTAAATGTAACCGCCATGGACAGTGCCATGTGCAAAATTTCGGAAGCCTGAGTACGTAGTAGCTCAGTCCGAAAAGGCAAAGCTCTCGTAACTGGAGATTTGAAGGGTTCGGAGTCCAGGTCAGCCTCAGATCCGCTGTGTGAGTTAAAGGAATACCCGATTCCAGTGTCCTAGCCATTTGGACATAATCCAGAATGAAACTAAAAAAAAAGTGAAATTTACTGTATCTATAATAATATACTTCAAAATTAAGAGGAAACGAGGAACCACTTGAGCAAAAGTAGTACTTTCACCCTTCATGTGCTCGTTAACTTCCTCTTTTCACCCAATAGGTGGCATAAAAAAACAACAACAACAGATATCTTCTTGTTGAATGTGATAATAAATAATCAAAGTATCACACGAACAGACATATATATTACAGAGATATATATTCAGTAGAGTTAATTATAATGAAAGTGGAAAACTTACCTGCAATGATTTTCAAATGACAGAATGATTGGATAATCTGATGTTACAAATGCGCAGTCTCGTATCGCAGCTATGACGTCCTTGAAAAAAAATTAAGGATAACGCATGTAGTATTAACTATACATTGTAATGAACATAGAGACAAAAATGTCTAAAAAGGGTATTTGAAACGAAATAGGTTTGATTTCTTTTACACTACAGAGACTTTTTTTACGTTGTGTATTGGTTCAATACTATAGTTTATACTATAGTTTATTAGTTCTGGGTGTAACTTGTTTATGAACAGTTTTGAACATTTTAAAAATTGGTTATGAATTTTTAGTTTATTTTAGATAGAACGACACCAGTATAGGAAATTATCTAGGCAATGATCATACCCAGATAGCATGCATACTTGCAAGTTGGATTTTTTCTGGATAATATAGTGTCATAACAAATTTGATGCAACAAACTTACAGCATAACTTCTTCAAGTTAGACGGAACATAAAGCGACACAGAAATTTTGGCTGAGCTACTGAGCAGCAATGCAACCTTGTCATGACAACCTTGAAGCAAGCGAAAATTCTTAAACTTGCTGCAGTCTCGTTTCAAATTTGCCAACTTGTTACGTTGAACTTGCTGCAAATTTGCAGGCTTGCAATGCAAGACTGCTGTAAGTTTGCTGCAAACTAAATTTGCTATCTGGGTATTTGATTCTTTTAGCTCTGTTAACTCACAGAAAAAGTATTTCTTCGTAGGAACAACTTGCTTTTAAAGATTTTATTAAAAATCCTTGACCATGAAACAAGAATAAGCAGGAATGTTTGCTAGAATATGAGACGGAAGATTCTTATGACCGGTGTGCAAAAGTTTTTGATGTATATACCTCATTTTTATGTCACATTTCTGGTAGGGGACTAAGAATTGTAGAGGGTATTTAATAATCATCCCCTTATGATTAATATAATAAATTTTCAAAATATTTGGATTTATTACTAAGTTTATCAACTTATAAATCTTCGCTTAATTGTCGTTTCTTTTTTTGCTGTTAATCTGAGCCCAGCTGGAAATCTGACATCTCTTTGATGACATAAGTCTTTCGATGTCTGAAGAAACGTTTGACTCGAGTTTCAATAAGATATTTAATGGTGAGCACAGAATGAAATTTGTAACATTTATCAGAGAATTTAGTTCGTAGACATAGAAGGATCTAATCATCTCTCCATAATCCTCTCTGAATTTTTAGACAAAATCTTTGTAAGCCTCTGCATGATTAGTCTCGTAATATCTACGGGCATTGTATTCCGTGATAACTACGACGTTTAACAAGTGGGGTTTTCTTTGATGTCTAATAAAATGTGTGGCACTTTCCATTTGTTATGTTCAATTTATTAATTAATGATGGAAAATATATAAAATTCTAGCTTACAAATGGTACACTGGAAGAATCTTCTTTTAATCACAGAAAACATTATGGTAACGAAGTAAAATTAAATTATGAAATAAAAAAAATAAGTAAACTTTTACATAACCTCATATTATATTTTTATATCTGGAGGCACTCATTAGATTATATTCTGCTGTATTACCTATTTTCAGCATGTAAGTACATATAAAACCCTCTCACGATGCCTCTATGCACGATTATTGCATCAGATGTCTATATTTGCAGATGCGTCCTTTCACAACACTAGCTAAAAATTAGTGTGTTGTTTGATTTACCTCTCGAAGGTACACATAACTTACTCTAACAGGAAACTAGATATAAAGCCGTTGTGCTGGTGGCTGCTATTCTGAGTTTCAAGTTCATATTTGTGTTACAGACGAGTACACTTTCCAGTGAGAACTTTCACATAAATTTTCAGACGAGAAGAAAACACATTACCAAAATAGTACAGACTACTGCATACGACACAGTTTCTGTTTCAGGCATACTACTGTTTTTGAAGTTGAAATATTCTCTAAATTTAGGTTCGAGTCTTACCTTAAATAAAATATCTGTACACATGGCTTTACCGTGAGTAATAATTGGTTCTTCGTCTTCACCTTTTCCGTCCCAACAGTCTAGCTCAACGCACCTGAAAAAAAAAGAAAAATACATACTCTCGTGAATTATCTGTTTTCCATATTCATTGTAGATGCGTTGCCCAATGTGACACTCATAAATAAAACATAAATTTTTCTTGACGAAATTTGATTTTATTATTTAATGTAGTTGCTTTCAAAGGCGATACAACGATTATAGTGGTCATGCAACTTTTCGATACCATTTTTATAGTACGATTTGTCTTTAGCCTCAAAATAGGCCTGAGTTTCAGCGATTACTTGTTCATCGACGCTAAATTTTTTTCCAATGAGCAATTTCTTGAGGTCTGAGAACAGGAAAAAGACGCTGGGACCCAGATCTAGAGAATAAGCTGGATGCGGAAGCAATTCGAAACATAATTCATATAATTTTGTCATCGTTTTGATTGACTTGTGACACGGTGCATTGTCTTGATGACACAGCACTGTTTACTTCTTCAAATGGGGTAGTTTTTCAGCGATTTCGTCCTTCAGACACTAAAATAAAGCTATGTAATAGACGCTGTTGATGGGTTTTAACTTTTCAAGATAGTCGATGAATATTATACCAATGCGCATCCCAAAATTCTGATACTATAACCTTGCCAGCCTACTATTGCGGTTTTCCCCGCTTTGGAGTTGGTTCATCAAGTGCAATCCACTCGGTTGACTGTCGATTGAACTCCGGTGTGAAACTATGGAGCCTTATTTCATCCACTGTCACATATAGAAGCATAAATTCGGGTTTATTACAACTAATCAGCTTCAATCACATCTCAGAATCATTAATTCGTTGTTGTTTTTCGTCGATTGTGAGCTCTCGCGTCACCCACATTGCACAGAGCTTTCCATACCCAAATATTCATTCACGATATATCCAATACGTTCCTTTGATATCTTTAGAAACTCAGATATCTCGATAAACTTCACTTCATGTCATCCAAAATTATTTTGTGGACTTTTTTAATGTTTTCATCGGTAACGGACTATTTGGGGTTTCCATTGCATGCATCGTCCTCGGTGCTCATTTTGCCTCGTTTAAACTTAGTAAACCACTTCTCAATGGTTGATTTTCCCGGTGTGGAGTCCAAATAATGTTTATCAATCCAAGCCTTGGCTTCAACAGTATTTGTTTTAGCTTAAAAGCAATGCTTTACTAACACACGAAATTCATTTTTATCCATTGTTTTCAAACTAACAAAAGTTGCTTCACCCAAAATACTGTACCTCACAAACTAATAATCCGACAACTGTCAAATTTATACCCGTGTCTTTTGAAGGATAGGACTAATTGGAAATAATATGGATTTAATACTAATAGCGTCATCTATGTGTTAGCCTACGAACTTTTTAGCCTAAGTGTATATAAGAATTAAAACTATTGTTTTAGAATACCAAAAAGTCTAATTATCTGCAATTATTAGTACCAGACTCGATTTGGGCAATCAAATGTCTGAAAATCTGGATAACTGATGAAATTTCTTTTCTGTAAAAAAGAAATATAGTAATAACATTAATGTAATGACTACAAAAATAACGCTTTTTGTATTTGTATATTTGTACATCCTGTATGAGAACATTGTATTTTACATTTTTTCTTTGAGACAAATCGACTTGTCCAATTAAAAATATACTGGGCTTTATATGAGCTAAAACTGATACAAGCCGGGATTATTAACACTTCGTTTTGCCATTTTTAGCTAAATTTCAAGATTTGTTTTATGTAAATAAATAACTAAGAGTAATAAAGCATGAGGAATTGCCAAGTCGGTTTTATTGTAAATAAGACTCTCACGAATATCAGAAGTACGATCTGTAAAACCTTATTTTGAAAACAAAGTTTTATGTATAAATGAATGAGAAAAATAGGTATATAAAGTAGAAATTTATTTTTTAGATATATAAGAATATCCAGAATTATTGGGACCAAATCCTATTTGAATAATTAAATGTCTGAAGAACTGGACCCTTGACGAAAATGTTTTTTTGTAAAAAATAAATACACTAACGAAAACCAAAATGTTTTGTATATTTGTATAAACTATTTTGAGGGTATTATATCTTACATTATTTTCCTTGGGGCATATCGACTAGTTGTAAAAAAAGACATATTCCTTTAGCAAGGTGAGTTACGTAACTGAGGTTCTCGTTGTTTATCTATAGGTTTTTTTATCGTCTTGCCGGAAGCTATTACTTACTTCTTGATGTATTTTCATGCATATTTTATCAAATGTACTTAAGATTGCTTCGCTTTTCCCATACAACCATGTTAAAATAGAATCAAGTGGTATATTTTGGGGGGCAGTATTTTCCATCTGCTTTATTTCTCCGACTCGCGTTTCAGTTTTACGCTACACTGGAACTTGGGCTTTTGGATAGTGTAAGGATGGATAGTTCCTGTATACATAAAATCTACTTTACTGCCTAAAAATGTGTTATGATCTACTTGTGCTTACATTCTTAGTGTAACTAATGCATTTTAAACGATTATTACGCTCACTATAAGAATGGGATTCAAATTATTTTGAATTATTTTTAGCATAATAAATTTCGTTTGTATGTATTAATGCAGTTTATCCTTTCAATTATTGGATTTATTATACCTTTGAATATCAAATTTAAATTACTTGATATCCATGTGAAATCTGTAAAAAACCCTAAATCATTTTCACTTTTAAATTTTCAACATTTACTGTCTTGTTCTCTGTAAATAGAAATATCTCAGGTGATAAATTACAAAATCATAGCAGAAATTAATTTCTACTTAGCTATAGTACATGAATATATAATAGTAATTATGATTGTCTTTCATGAACATGCAGTAATTTACTTCTGTACTTTGCACAAGTTTACTTCTATTTAGACTTCAGTATATAAAAGTAATTATGATTGTCTTCATTAAACTGCAGATTAGAAGGGACACCGTTTGAGTTAACTTCCCCCAATAGAATTGACAGTTTTGAGAGCTATACCCTATACATTATTTTTTTGGTACTTAATGTTTTACTGGATAAAACCTGTTGGTGATTTATACAATGGTATCTCAAACAGATAAAAAGCAATAAGTTGTCATTACTTTGACTCATGGTTATAAATCCGTTGCACTTACACGATCTATTGTTATTAAAACTAATTCGGCATAATTGATATCTGTGTCTCGTTTGAAGAATTCTGCTGAAGGTTTGGTTGTTTCTTGGAAGAAGTCAATCTACCCCCTAAGTGTAAACCTGCCATCTATCACCAAAAAAGTCTTCGGCTTCTAATAAAAAATATAAATATTCTGAGTTTACTGCATTTGTCTCTTTACTTTGTGTTTTCTCCCCCAATAAATGACAGTTTTTATCTAAACAATACATTATATTTCTATTTAAAGTTTTCTCTATTAAGGTTGGTGATTTATACTTTATCTTAATTAGATAAAAAGCAAAAGTTCATAAACTCATGTTTTATAAAGTACTTACTCAGTGTTATTAAAACAAAAAGATTTGCATAAAATAGTGTCTCGTTTGAAGAATTCTGCTGAAGGTTTGGTTGTTTCTTGGAAGAAGTCAATCTACCCCCTAAGTGTAACCCTACCATCTATCGCCAAAAAAGTCTTCGGCTTCTAATTAAAAAATATAAGTATGCTGAGTTTACTGCATTTGTCTCTTTACTTTGTGTTTTCTCGTTCGCCTTTGCCTTTTTACTTTCTTCAGATAAATAAGTTTCTAAAAGCTAGAGCGTTATTAAAGAATTTATAAAAAAAAGTAATAAAAAACTCATTCAAAAAAAGGGCAGAACATTTCAATTTTGTGATGAATCGAAAAAAGGCTTATTATAAGTTTCGAAAGGTACTATGTCCCTTTAATATACTCAGTGAGAAAAGATAGATCCTAAGAAATGGTGTTGCAAAGTGCAAAACCAACTACTTAAATAGAAGTTCAAGTAATACCCTGAGTTTTTGTGAATATTGCCAAATCTTGGTACCCTTATTCTGGAAACGTTTTCATATGTCCTTGAGGCTTAATAGTGATCGTTATTTTTTACTTTATGGTTGTATAAGTATAAGTTTTAAATGTGAATTATGACAAAAATGTATATGTCAGTATTTATTGCCAAATGTAGCATTTGTATACGTCATAATATATTGAGAATTAATATAGCCTAAGAAATGGTTTGCAAAGTGCCACGTGACTCACTAAATATGTATACCCTGATCGACAGCAGCCGCAAATGCGTAAAATTTATCTTTAAACGCACGGTCTGTTTTGCTTAATTTTCAAACCAACCAATTAAACCATTTATGGGCTCTTTGAAAAGTATTTAATATAATTATGCTGAACAGATTATTTCTTTTAAGCTAATTAGAATACTACTTTACTTATATAAATTTCCAAAAATTATTAGTTTTTGTAAATTTTAATATAATAATTGAGCTAGAGGGGTTAATCACACTTTAATTCAAAGATTTTATTATATCTACTCTACTTATATATATATATATATATTATTGCACTGGAATAATACAGATTTAAGGTACAGAATTTCAAGAACATTAAAATATTATTAACATGTAGATATTTATATTGATCAAAAGCCACCTGAAAAGTAGAAAAAAAATACCCCTGTGAATATTATACAATGGTCAATCTCTATTTTGAATTATTGTTTAAATGGGTAAATATTACAGACAAATACTACTATAGCATGCAGATTATTTGATTTTGAGCACTATAATCTGCTGTTTTGTTACACAACTGCTAATGAGGCCATTAATGTCGATCTACCATTTAATGTCGACCCGAACGGCTACGGATATTTATGCCAGTAGTAAGATTCAAGCAAAGATCTCCGATACTGATGAGCAGTGCCCTAACCATTCGGCGATGAAGTTTCATTAAAGTGTTGGAAGTATGCTTCTCTGATAAGTGTTAATTACATTGAATGCAAATTAATATTTTAATAAATTTAAAGACTCAGCAATCACAGAAAATTTATCATGTCTACCTTAAGAATACATTATTCAGCTGTAACAACGCAGATTTAAGCTGCAGAATGTCAGGAACATTAAGCCAATATTAATCACGTCGATATTTATATTGATTAAAACTGGCCGTGATTACTTGCACCGAACATTTTATATTCAAAATGCAACTACGGCCTGTTTTCTAAACTTTAATGTTATGGTGGCACTAAACTACAAGTTGCTAGGCAACGTGAACTTAAGTTTTTGCATTTTGGCTAGGTGCGTGCAGATGTGGCTAAAAAGATAGCATATTTTAGCATAAGTTATATGAAAAATTCGAATAGTTTGGGATAAATGACCAAGTTCCTTGCTGATGCTCGTTTTAAAGACTATGAATAATTTCCATATTAGACTGCGAATGATTTGTACGGCAGTTGTTATATAACAGAAGGACTCATTTGTCTCTTTAATTTTACCATGTAACGAGAAAAATTTGTTTTACACACCTTTTATATATATTTATATATATATATATACATATATATATACATATATATATATACATATATATATACATATACATATATATACATATATATATACATATATATATACATATACATATATATATTTATACATATATACACACACATATATATACATATATATATATATATATATATATACATATATATATACATATACATACATACACACACACACACACACATATATATATATATATATATAATAGTGTGTGTGTGTGTGTACGTTTATATATAAGTATATGTATATGTATGTATATATTTATATGTATATATATATATATATATATGTATATATATGTATATATATATATATATATATATATATTATATATATATATATATATATATGTATTTATGTATATATATATAAATATATATATATATATATATATATATATATATATATATATATATATATATATATATATATATATATATATATATATATATATTTATTTAATCGATTGGTGTGGAATTCTACGGTCTACAGTTTTGCTCAAGAGGGATAATGAGACCGGTTGCTTAAAGCTATTCCGAATGGCTATGTACATATATAGCAGCTGATTCGAACCCGTGAACTATATATATATGCTGTACGATATCGGCCATTGTTTATAGATATATATATATATATATATATATATATATATATATATATATTTAATCGATTGATGTGGAATTCTACGGTCTACAGTTTTGCTCAAGAGGGAGAATGAGACCGGTTGCTTAAAGCTGATTCCGAATGGCTATGTACAACCATGATAGCAGCTGGATTCGAACCCGTGAAGTCCATACCGGAGGGGAATGCTGTACGATAAGGCCATTGTTTGACACACACACACATATATATATACTTCTAAAATGCTACTTCTAAAATGTACCACAATGTTAGGCTACAAAGTGTACATTGAAAAGACTTACAAATATATCGATAATCCAAGTGATGTATAAGTTTTAAGAGTCAATTCTAGTTGCCTAGATTATTTTAGAAAGTATTTTAGAACATGTGAAAACTGTTTTACCAGGAGATATGTAATAAGTCTAATTTTCTCAGTGATTATACGAACGAAGGTTGTAATCTAAACTTTCAAAATATACCACGACGTTTGGTGTACGCTGAAAAGTCTTAAGGATAAACTAAATATTCAATACAACTGATATAAATTCACGAGCTCTTCCTGGGTTAGATATTTTAGTTCTAAATCATCTTCCTAATAAAATCATCTAAAGTTGATTCTATTAGGAGGTTTTCAATAAGAACAGTTTTATCTTGTCATTGTATTGACGAATTTTAATATGCTCCATCACAACACTTAAGAAAAAATGTTTGCTCAGTACTTTCTTCGCCAGTGACATTTGTCGACACATCCGGATCGACAGTATACCGCCAAATTGTACCTCCAGCCAAGTAAGATTTATGTGAAGAGTTGATGTAATACTGAGCTAGAGGTTCGTACATGCCATTAAAATAAAACATAAAATGTTTCTTAGTACCTGCATCCCGCCAGCAACACTTGTCGGTACATCTCGACGGACGACCTGCCGCCGAACTGTCGCCCGGTCAAGTAAGTGTTATGTGAGGAGTTGATGTAATAGTGAGCTAGAGGTTGGTCCATGTCCATGTAGATGTCCAGGCGGTCCAGGAAGACGGGCGCGTTCTCGTCCGACATCAGGTACCGGATTAGACCGTCCTGACTCAGAAGGCCTGAAGAAAGACAATGGTTAAATCGGTGAGATGTTCAAGCGATACACTCTATAACTGCAGTCAACAACAATGTCCGTAAGTGGTTAAATATATGATGGAAAGACAGATAGTGAGTCTTGTATCTGTAAATTGCTGTAAATCAACGTTATTTCCAGTCTCCTATGGTTTAACAATTTCGAGATTTTGAAAAAGGAAATATTTCTTGAATATAAGCTATCATTCGTTTTGCTTATGTGGTATCAGAATTTTATTTGAAAAATCAGAACATTTGTCAACATAAACTATTTAATGATTAATTATTTTTCACAGTTACATTATCGTGCACAACTTGTATTATTTGATTTTATGAATATGTATAGTATTTTATAAGTAAAGTAATTCAATGCGTTTTTCAAATATGAACTATAGTGTTATTTTATAGATTAAAAATATTAATTACACCTAAATTTATCATTTGAATATTTTAACTTATAAAAAATTCCAGAGCATTTTTCTTTAAGAATTTATTTCATAGTTTACAATTTGAAATACATTATGTAGTATTAATTTCAATTAAAAAGTGTGTATATGCATAGAATTATGTACAAGAAAATAAAATTATATTTTGATTAATATAATTAATTGTTAATATTTGTGATATAAATATATGTTAAAATAGTACCACATCAAATTTCATCTTTTAATTTATTTATGTAGATTTCACATTTAAATAGTAGTCTACTTTTCGGTTACTTTAAAGTTAATTAGCCACCCTAATCAGTAGTTAATATATTTTTCCTTTTCTTAAAAGAGGATAAACCTACAGTCCCTATTTGAAATGCGTAAAATTCAATGCCAAACTGTTAGCTTTATCCAAGAAAATAATTGCATAAAATTAAGTGGGAAACAAGAATTTATGTGATCCTTGACTTCCATTGGATATTATAATTGACATTGATAATTATTCCGTTAAACAATAGGAGAAGAGCTATTTTCCCATCATCTGCAACTGAAGTCCAATTAAAAGAGCATGTAGCCTTCATGTCGTAATTCCACCGTGAAAACTACACTCAAATCCTATGCAATCGATTCAAGTCTTAAATGTCTTAGATATTTTATAGTGATGAAAAACTCATCTTTCAATATAGGATACAACGATACCCATCGTAAACATCAAAAAGTGATAAATACCTGTCGTAATATGTAAATCTATTTGCTTTATTTTCATAGGCATTGAATAAACCTAAACATAGATTATTTCATAAATCAGAAAATGTAGCCTACAGCCTGAATAAAGTTAATGATATTTGTTCTCAAATTTACATGGTTATTAAAAATTACATAATATTGTAGAATTATGAGTTAAATATTAAAATGATACACAATCACGTTCACTGGACCCTATCAATCTAAAGAGAAGTAGAATAATAATGCAGCATTGATAAATTTTATGTTAATCAATAGCAGAAGAGGCATTTTCCATTATCTTCAATTGAAATTCAATTTAAAAAAGCATGTAGCCTTCACGTGATACACCCACCTGGAAAACTACATTCAAATCCTATGCAATCGATTCAAGTCTTAAAGGTTTTTAAAGATTTTATAGTGATGCAAAACCCATCTTTCAATATAGAGTACAACGACACCCATTGTAAACATCAAAAAGTGATAAATACCTGTCGCAATATGTAAATCTATTTCTTTTATTTTTATAGGCATTGCATCAGCCTAAACATAGATTATTTCATAAATCAGAAAATGTAGCCTACAACCTGAATAAAGTTAACGATTTTTGTTCTCAAATTTACATGGTTATTAAAAATTACATAATATTGTAGAATTATGAGTTAAATATTAAAATGATACACAATCACGTTCACTGGACCTATCAATCTAAAGAGAAGTAGAATAATAATGCAGCATTAATAAATTTTATGTTAATCAATAGCAGAAGAGGCATTTTCCATTATCTTCAATTGAAATTCAATTTAAAAAAGCATGTAGCCTTCACGTGATACACCCACCTGGAAAATTACATTCAAATCCTATGCAATCGATTCAAGTCTTAAAGGTCTTAAATATTTGATAGTGATGCAAAACACATCTTTCAATATAGAGTACAACGATATCCATTGTAAAAATAAAAAGCGATAAGTACCTGTCGTAATATGTAAATATATTTCTTAATAAAAGAAATATA
The DNA here is from genome assembly GCA_032207245.1 of Pardosa pseudoannulata. Taxonomy (NCBI): domain Eukaryota; kingdom Metazoa; phylum Arthropoda; class Arachnida; order Araneae; family Lycosidae; genus Pardosa; species Pardosa pseudoannulata. The sequence goes on along the minus strand of CM063501.1, from coordinate 78,439,104 downwards.
TTTACATATTATGACATTATAGGCATTGTATCAACCTAAACATAGATTGTTTCATAAATCAGAAAATGTAGCTTACAGGTTGAATAAAGTTAACGATTTTTTGTTCTCAAATTTACATGGTCGTTAAAAATTACACAATATATTGCAGAATGATGAGTTAAATATTAAAATGATACGCAATCACGTTAACTGGACCTTAGCACTCAAAAGAGAAATAGAATAATTCGGCAGCATTGATAAATATTACGTTAAGTAATAGCATATGTAATATTTATCAATTTCCCTCATCTGCAGTTGAAATCCATTTAAAAAAAATCATGTAGCCTTCACGTCTTACTCCCACCTCGAAAACTATATTCAAATCCTATGCAATCGGTTCAAAAAAATTGGTTCGGTTTTCTTAAAGCTCTTAAATATTTGGTAGTGATGCAAAACCCATCTTTCAATACTACGATTTCCATCGTAAAAATCATAAAGTGATAAGTACCTGTCGTAATATATAAATATATTTGTTTTAATTTGTTAGACATTGCATCAACCTAAACACAGATTGTTTTATAAATCAGAAAATGTAGCCCCCAATCTGAATATAAATAACGATTTTTTGTTCAAAAATTTACACGATCGTTAAAAATTACATAGTATATTTCAGTATAAAGAGTCATATATTAAAATGACACACAATCCCTTTCACTGGACCTTAGCGATATAAAGAGAAGTAGAATAATATGAAATCATCGATAAATGCTACGTTAATTAATAGCAGAAGACACATTTTCCATCACCTGCAATTGAAATCCAATTAAAAAAAGCATGCAGCCTTCAAGTTATAATTTCACAATGAAAACTGCATTCAAATCTTATATAACTGTTTCAATGTCTTTCAGGTCATATAAGTTTGGAAGTGGTTCAAAACTCATCCTACAGTATAAAGAGCACAATAGTACCGATTGTACAAATTAATAAAAGGTAAGTATCTGTCGTAATATGCAAATCTATCTTTTATTTTTATAGGTATTGTATCAGTTATAAACAAAAGTTGTTTTAGAAATCAGAAAATGCAGCTTACAGCATGAATATAATCAACGACATTTTGTTCACAAATTTACACGGTCGTTAAAAATTACATAATATATTGCAGTATAAGGGGTTAAATATTAAAGTGACACATAATCACGTTCACTGAACCTTAGCACTCCAAAGAGAAGTAGAATATTTGGCAGCAATGATAAATAATACGTTAAGCAATAGCAAAAGAGACAATTTCTGTCATCTGCATTTGAAATCCAATTAAAAAGCATGTAGCCTTCACATCATAATTTCACCATGAAAACTGCATTCAGATCTTATATAACTGATTCAATATCTTTCAGGTCATAAAAGTTTGGAAGTGGTACAAAACTCATCTTACATTACAAAGAGTACAAAAATACGGATAGTACAAATTAATAACAAATAAGTACCTGTCGTAATATGCAAATCTATCTTTTATTTTCATAGGTATTGCATCAGTTAGAAGCAAATTTTATTTTATAAATCAGAAAATGTAGCCTACAGCATGAATATAATCAGCGATTTTTTGTTCACAAATTTACAAGGTCTTTAAAAATTACATAATATTTTGCAGTATAAGGGGTTAAATATTTAAGTAGCACACAATCACGTTCACTGGACTTAAGCACCCCAAAGAAAAGTAGAATAATTCAGAAGCATTGATAAATATCCCGTTAAACGATAGCAGAAGAGGCATTTTCCATCTGCAATTGAAATCCAATTAAAAAAGCATGTAGCCTTCAAGTCATAATTCCACCATGAAAACTGCATTCAGATTCTTTCAGGTCATAAAAGTTTGGAAGTGGTACAAAACTCATCTTACAGTATAAAGAGTACAACAGTACGGATTGTACAAATTAATAAAAGATAAGTACCTGTCGTAATATGCAAATCTATTTTTTATTTTTATAGGTATTGCATCAGTTCCAAGCAAATTTTATTTTAAAAATCAGAAAATGTAGCCTACAGCCTGGATATAATTAACAGATTTTTGTTCGCAAATTTACACGGTCGATAAAAATTACGTAATATATTGCAGTATAAAGGGTTAAATATTAAAGTAGCACACAATCAAGTTCACTGGATCTTAGCACTCCAAAGAAAACTAGAATATTTCGGCAGCATTGAAAAATATTACGTTAAACAATAGCAGAATAGGAATTTTCCATCATCTGCAATTGAAATCCAATTAAAAAAATCATGTAGCCTTTAAACCATAATTACACCATGAAAACTGCATTAAGATCTTATACGACTGATTCAATATATTTCAGGTCATAAAAGTTTATAAGTGGTACAAAACTCATCTTACAGTATAGAGAGTACAACAGTACCGATTGTACAAATTAATAAAAGATAAGTACCTGCCGTAATGTGCAAATCTATCTTTTATTTTTATAGATATTGCATCAGTCCTAAACAAAATTTATTTTACAAATTAGAAAATGTAGCCTACAGCCTGAATAAAGTTAACGATTTTTTGTTCACAAATTTACACGGTCGTTAAAAATTACATAATATATTACAGTATAATGGGTTGAATATTAAAGTGACACACAATTACATTCACTGGACCTTAACCGCTCCAAAAAGAAGTAGAATAATACGGCAGCTCGGAGAAGAAAAACATTTGTTTGCAAGGCTGTGGTAATATTTGTCACGTGACGTATCGATCTGACATAAATCATGCAATTTTTTTTATCTACGCTAGAAGTAATTTCTCGTGTACCGAGGTGGTAAAAGGGAAAGCAGCCGTGATTAATCTTCCAGATACTGGAGGAATTAATACATAAGCAATAGTGTCATAAGCAGAAATGTTTATTCGGTGTTGTGCTACTTTGGATTCACATGCGAAGTGTTTATGTTCAACTACTGCTGGGAAAGAAAGAGTAACAATATTCTGTGTAGTATCGTTGTATGGAAGAAATTTAAACATTATTTTTTTGTTAAATATTGTGACGATTCTTTTGTACACATACATATTTCTTTAGAAATTTTAATCAATAAATAACCCTTTATTTTATCTAAGAGAGATTTACATGGTCTCCTTTTACTTTTGCCCATGGATGTTGCTTTAAAGAATTCTATTTAATTCTAAAATACATTTTGAGTTTTTTTTTTGAAAGCTTTTCAGAGAGGCTGAAGTTCTTCTGATATAGGAATGAATGTTGTTAGTAATTTCAACTATAGGTGAATATATTATTTTTTGGCTAAATCAGTAGAATAGCGAGAAGAGAGGAAACATTTACCTCATTTGTATTTATAGCTGTACATCATGATGTAAAATGTTCAGTGTTCAGTGCCACTGGACGCACGAGGTATAGTTGAATCGATAAGGCTTAGCAAATGCTGAAATTTTACAAACCACACAAAGAGAAATATTTTTTGATGAAAACATCGAATTTTAGATAACTCTATAACCACAAGAGACATAATAAATCGTTGTAAATTATTAGTCTAGATAGTTTCCGATGGTGATCTAGCGATAACAATATTAACACTAAATCTACCAAGAGGGGTTAAATGTCCCCATTTTTCGTTATTTTTGCCCTTATAAAAATATCCGGTAGTTTTAGTGTTAAACATTTTTATAATATCAGTTGAAGGGCAATTCTTGACTATTAGGAACTTTATTGTGGGAGATTTAATGTGTAGAATATCACTATGTCGAGAGGTTTAGTTTCGTGCTAGTATTACCCAATATAATATTTTAGAATTTTGGGATAAACTCTGAACAGTTTTCTTCTCCTTACCTATTTTTGGTAATATACAAGAGGAAATCAAAGACGGGTATAAATTATGGCATTGTAGAAGCCTCCGTGCATGTATTAGTAATCCATGTATATACTATTACTGTTCTGAGAGTAGATTCTATTAGTTATGAACAATAACTGTATGTTGTGGAGATAACATCTTGTGCCTAAAAATATTTCTAATCTTTTGTGCATTTTGTATCTATTTTAAAGACCCGTAATAAGCAAGATTTTATGCTTATCTATTGCATTAAGTTACAGTCTATTAATAGAATTTACAAAATGCACAGGTTTAACATGCTTTTCACAATGGGAAACATCTACAAAAAACTGATGCGCTTTATCAGAAATTTACCCCACACCACATAACTTCGAGATTTTACTAATAGATAACACGTCTAAGAAGTTTATTACCACACTAATTCCATAGTTCTCTGATAACTTTGATATGTGACATGAACGATTTTCCTAGTTTCCCTAGCCATGTTCCCTACTCTAAAAATCTATTAGATTTTCTACTAAATGCTGTATTATTGTCTTGTACTTTTTTAGTATGAGGGCATTGTTTAAACGTATTGGAGAGCACATAAATGAACGGCTTAGGCGCTAATTGTTCTGCATTTGTAAAATAAATAAATTCTAGCATAAATTAATTCTAGCATAATTCTAGCATTAATTATTTTAAAATGTAACTACCTATTTCAGGGAAAGAAATTTTCTTCAGTTACTTTTTAGAGAACATATAAAAACCAGTTAAAGACAATCATAACGTCGGTGATTTATTTCCCTACTTTATTATTGAGATTAACACGTGTATTTATTCCACTCTAAGTACCACTAGTTGTGCAGATTATCGGAAGCGGCATAATATGCATGCTTCAGGAAAGAGACCTATATTGCCACTTGACTGCGGAAATTTGAATTAAAATATTTCCTGTGTCAGAAATACCTTTGTAATAATTTGTTAGGATCAAATACTTATATATTCATTTTGTTATTGATATATGATTATATTTTTATGCTGTAATTTATGGAGCACTCTGCACATTCATGCCAAATTGCAGAAATGTGTTAGAATCTTTCTTCCCACAAAGATTACAGCATTATTAGAAAGTATGAAAGCCTAAAATTAATATGAATTTAAATAAAATAAATCTAAAATCTAAATATTCACCTTGAGTGGCCAATTCCGAGTTTCTTTCGTACGTAGCAATAATTTCTCTGGCTCTCAACTCATCATAGAATGGATATAAAATTTCATTTAATCTTGGATCTCTTTGTTTCTAAAAGTGAAATAAAGGAATGAGCAACAAGTATTTTATTATTTAAAAAACCTATAAAATAGCAGAATAATAACATAGACATATTTTTCGTCGACATTAGGTTAAATTAACCTATTATTACCTAGCGTCCCATTTTATGTACAGATAAAATTTTTGCCAAAATTTTACAGCTGGAAATACAGACTCATATATCTTTATGACAATACACGGCTGCGAAGCTGTTACCCATTTAGCACCATTTTGGGGAGCATGTGTAGCTTAATGTTACGGACGTGTGTAACACTGAGTTCACTTAATTTAGAAGCAGGAACCAAGCAGAGCAGTAGGTCCCGGTCTTATTAGCCCTTGTGTGCAAAACAGTAGACCGTAGCGCTCCAAACCAAACCAAGCAGAAGATCCTCAGGTTTGACCTTCCAACATCAGAAGTATCATTTGAGAACTTGGAGAACGTTATGACTAGGGATGAAACTGATGTCAATTTGACCGAATAACGGATACCGGATATCTGGCAGAGTTTCAGCAGGATATCCAGCAGAATTTTAGTATGTTTTCCACTTTTTCTTTTTAAATCAGCCTTATGTACTTTATTTTTGTTTTATTTTGTTAACCACATTGTAGTATTTCTCTCACCTTTAGTTAACTATTTGTACTATAACTTATCTTAAATATTTTCTTTATTTTAAATTTCGGTACTCAATACATCAATTCAACATTATTTAATTAGAAAAATCAAATCTGAATAAAAACATTTTCAATAGTCATTTACTTTCCTGCTTTAATGGTTTTTATGTTTGTGTGTGAAAAATTTGAAGAACTTTTTGTTCTCAGATGCAACAGCACAATTTTGCAGTTGAGACTGAAGAAAGAATGATTCATGATATTTTGTAATGAAATGTACAAACAAACCTAATTTTTTTCCATAAAGCTTTTTTGTTTCCCATAATGCCCCCAAACACTTATACGCACTGTTTCATGTAGTATAATGTTTAACATTTTGCATATTTTGTTACATTTATCTTATTTCTTGGGGTATAATTTTCGGTCGGCTGGAATGCCGAATCGTAATATCTCGCTACTGTCAAGTATCTGGTATAGTGGCTGGATATACCGGATGCAGTATCTGGGCCGGATAACTGTTGCATCTCTAGTTATAACTACTAATATAATTTACGGGCCTCAGTCACATTTCACAAACACGAAGTATCTTAGGCCTACTCGAGTCCCGAACCCTCAACTTTTCAGTTACGAGATAGCTGCCATTGCTTCATTACTGCTAAAAATAGTTTATGAAATATTTATGTTTCCCCAGAAAGATGTTTTCTTTTAAGGAAATATAGATGACAGTCTTATAACTTTCTTCCAAATTTTTGAGAATCTAATACTATTTCTATTTTTTTAGTTATTTTAAATTCTATTATTATATCTATTATTATTTTATTTTTTTTAGCTTCATCGTCATTTTATGATTTTTTAAACCTCGAGCATAAATTTACGTTAACATTGATTGAAGTCATGTTAAATAGCTTTATCTTTTATAAAGCTTCACTTTACAGATATGTTTATATGTGATACCAAATAAATCTGCTATTGCGATTTTTTTTTTGTCTTTTAATCAATGACATCATATAATATTAAATTGACAGCCAATCAATAATATAGACATACTGTAATTCGACATTCTTTAAATTTAATATTTCTTTTATGATGTTCTGTCCATAATAACTTAGATTTAAGATATTCATCTATATATAATCGCTAAAAAGTGTTTTAGCATTAATGGATAAAGCTTAGTTATTAAGATGCGACAAATTGGAATGCTAATTAAAAAAAAGGTTTTTTAAATGCTAAAATCCGCAGTTTAATAACACCTATTTCCTTTATACACAATTCTACAAACCCTTTTAATCAGTGAGTTATTAAAATCAGTTTAATTCTTTAGAAAATTTAAGCTGTGTCATTTAATATACCACATCACAGTTTTATTTTTTGAGTTTGAGAATATAGCAGCAATCGTAATAAATTTGATCTAGTCATTGTTTTGTACAGTTTTAGGGAAACAAAATTTAGCTTCCCTACTTTAGTGAAGAGGAAAACAAATGAAGTGAAATACACGTAGACATAAATGGCTTATCAGTACAAAATGTTCATGAAATTCTTAGATTAGTTCGAAGGACAAACGTTTGAACATATAAATTAAAGATAATCGAAGTTAAATCATTTGGATTCTCGTGCAAGGGGAGGTATGGAGTATTTTGGCCTATTACCTATTACAACTGCAGTTCATGATATGACGTGTATTGTAACTTCAGTTCGACAGTACTTGAAACTATTTTCAAAATATCCTTCACTGTTAGTTTGGTAATTTTAGTCTAAAGGTCGGTCCCACCAAAGTTGCTTAGCGGCTAATCACGATTAACTCTTGCACCAACCAATGGTGGGACGCAATTCTCCATTTAAACAGAGATTAATCGCGGTTAGCCTTTAAACGACCTTGGTGAGACTGGCCCTGAGAGTCTACTTTTTTGAAAAAGGTAGATTTGTGTGGAGAGTCACAGCAAAAGTTTAGCTGCATGATGGATAGTTAGACTGAGATCTGCTGCTTGTATTCCATTCTAAACCGCTATAACCATCTGTTTGGTTTGGTTTGGTGTGCTACGGTCTACTTTTTGCAACACGAGGGCTAATGAAACCGGGACCTACTGCTTAAAGCCGATTACGAACGGCTACGAACATCCATGCCATAGGGGGATTCGAACCCACGAACTCCGGTTCCGAAGGCCAGTACCCTAACCATTCGGCCATCGTTCGGCCCATCTGTTTGGACTGAGCGATTGAAACTAACATACTCAAGTTCCAGAAGACAGTGCTTTTCCGATTCGAATATCAGGTTCGAATGCAGGTTAAACATAAACCATAAATTAAAAGCACTGGCTTACAATACCGGATATCTCTTGCTACGTAACAGATTAAAAATAACGGATAGGTTAATTCCATGGAGTTTGTTTTAGATTTCTTCATGTCTAAAGCAATTATGCGATCGTGAGTTAAGCCAAAAGTCTACAAGTTTCAACATATTTAATTAATAAAAGAACTATTTGGGTAAAGTTTTAGTTTTTTTAAAGAGAATTTACTAAAATAGCTATTTTTTGCTAATTTTTGACTCAGTATTCCCAAGATCCTCTTTCTACTTAAGAATTTGAAATTCTGACTTCGTTGCTGTTTGTATCTGATATGTATTATCTTAAATGCCAATAAATGATTACATCTTAGTGTAGATGCTTTATCGTATCTATTAAATCAAATTTAATGTATATAATTACCATAAAAGGCAATTAACTGATAAAAATCAATTGAAATTCACTACAGAAGCTATCTGAGATTTCTCTTTTTATTTCACAGCAAAAGATCTGGAAAGTTACTTGCCCCTCTTTTTTAAAAGGTCATGCAAGCACTGACCTTTCAAAAAGAATAAAAATAGAGTTATCCTACATTGTCGGAATGTTAAACAATTCTTAACTCGTGTGGGCGTTTGTGAGTTGGAAGAAAAAATAATCAATTAAACAAATATTGCTGGTACATTAAATAACAATAGACGTTAAAAATATGAATTAATCAATTATAGAGATAGCATTTAGCATCTTAAAAATGTTTCAGAAATGACGTAGATTAGTTAGGTCATACCTTATTTAAAAAATTAATGAGCTGTTTTGCAGTAATTGTATCACTTTTGTCTTGGGTTCTGAAAAGAGATACACAAATATTAGTTTTTAAAAAATCTATCAAGTACATGCATAATACCAAAAAATGTTTATCAAAACAATTTTGCTATGTTCTCATGTTTGTACACATGTACACAGATACTGTCTAAACCTTTACAATTGGCAAATTTAAATATTATATTTTAGAAGTTTTTAATTGTAATGAGGCAATTTAAATCTCTTCAAATATAACTAAAATTTCAATTAAAATACTAAAATGTTAATTTTGAGATCTAAATCAGACCTTATAACACTGTAAAAAATCTTAGGAGGGCCCGATAAATTTATTGACGCAATTTACAGTCGGAGAGGTGATCCCAGACAAGATGAGTAGAATGTCGCCGAATTTGATGTTCAGGAAGAAAGAACCTTTGTGAGTACTAAATGGCCAGGTTTAGCGGTGACGTGTTGTTAACATATACCTAAAGCAGGGGTAGGCAACGCGGCGCCCGCGGGCGCCATGGCGCCCCCAATTGATTTTTAATGCGCCCTCGCTGGACTAATGTAAATGTACGATAGCCATAGCGATTTACTTACTCTTGTCAAACGTCTATATACAGCAAGTAGTCAGTTGAGTCTAGGATTGTACCCCAGTTTGCTACCCTTGAGTGTACCTAATTTGAGTATTTTTTGTTAGTGTGTGATCGTATTTCGAATAGACCACGCGTAGACCGTGCATTTAAAACTACCAAGTAATCCGAAATAATTCTTTTCTTTCAAAACCCTTCATGGATAAATGTAAAAGAAAAAGAACATATTATTTTAACGATGAATGGGAACATCTATATTGTTTCGTTGATTACAAATAATAGTGCTGCGATTCCCAAGAAAAGTAATATTGAACGACATTTTAAGACCGTTCATACCAATTTTGATAGTAACTATCCAATGAACTCTGAAATTAGAAGAAAAAAAAATTCTTTAAAATCTTCAATAACTAACCAGCAAAGTAATGAAAATAAGTATCCTATTTTAAGGAAATGCGCTCTAAAAATTTATTCATATTGTGCAACAACATACAATTGCGAGTCTTTGTTCTCAAATATGAAATATTTGAAATCAAAATACCGAACAAAGCTTAATGACTCACATTTAGATAATTGTTTAAGGACCGGGAACTCTAAATATATCCCCAATTATAAGAAATTAGCTGAAAATAGGGACACCTAAGTTTCACACTGAATTATATGTATAATTATGTATGACACCAACAAAATAAAGTTATAAAAAATCTGTTTTTTATGCCTATTTATACCTGTTGATTATCTGTAAAATATGAGCCCTCGGTGATTTTCAAATTTAGTATTGCGCCCTTAAGGACAAACAGGTTGCCGACCCCTGACCTAGAGGGTCTATAAACGTAGAGGTGCGGAATGAGTTCCTGGCAGGAGACCTTGGAGAAATGAGAAGTCAAGGGATCTTACTCTACCAATAAAATAATTTAAGATATCCTTACTGGTCAAGTATAGTAGAGAGGTGTATCATGGAATGGAAGATTAAATAATGGTAAGAAAAAGAACAGAAAACCGGAGGAACCAAAAGGTCGAGAGAACCAGAGGAGAGAACTATATGAGGTTCTGGAGAAACTAGAAAAGACAACTTCAAAATAGTGAGCAGTGCCTTAAACTCCGCCATCCGCTTCGAGAATGAGTGCCTGGGAGCAAGACGACGAGTTAAACCCCGTCAGCGTTCTAGTTCAGTACCTGGATGCCAAGTAGGCCCATCAATCTTCTAGTTCTACTTCATCTCTTACACAACATCTGTTATTGCTTGTCAAGATCTTAGCACCTCTACTCATCGTGCTTTTCTACAAATAGGTTCATGCTTCCCTTTTTGAATTTTATCAGGTCCTCATTTTATATCTTAGTTTTTTTTAAATATATAATTATTTAATTGTTTCCAAATCTCAACGTAGAACATATAGCTGTCAAAATAAATAAATTAAATATATATAATTATATAATTATATATAATTAAATATAATTAAAATAAATTAAATATATAATTATTTAATTGCTGCCAAATCTCGAAGTAGAATATTTAGCTGTCAAAATACGTTGAATCAATGTAATTAGTTTATTACAAATAAGTATAAATCAATACTTTAATTTTTATTTATTCATGTTTGTAATGTCTTCTAGAATTTGGTGAAATTAAGCATTAAAATTAAATCTTTAAAGCACACCGCAGACCAAATACAAACTGTCTTCATGTACAACCAGTATCAAGCAGCCATGATTGCAGCCACCAAATTCATAAACTTAGGAGAGCTATATAAGAGTAATGATTAAAACATCCTTACATGTTTTTAAAAAGTTCTTCAATATCACTTCTTGGGCAGAGTTTGTTGTAGAGCTGGTGAAACTTCTCAAATGTGAAATCTTTACCATCGATGACATCATTCTGCAACAAGTAAAGGAGTTTTATTAAAATTTAGAATTACTATATAAAATGAGGAAAAATTTGCCTGTAATTAGTCCAGCAGTTGTTTGAAAGCGACATCAAAACTGGAACACAGAAGAGACTTACCTTACCATTTGGTAAACCGACTTCTCCTATGCATTGATAAACAAGCTTCTCTGTTTTACCGGATGCAAAAGTTTGTGCAATTCTAAAGGAAAAATATGACAAAATTTACCTTAGAATTATATTCACTATAATGATCAACATACATAAATAGAAGTTGTGAAAGTTTTAAAGCTTTAGATAAAATTTTTAACATTGGAATTGATTTTTTAATCGCTTTTACTTAATTTCACTTATGTATCAGTTCATATTTTGTAATTAATTTTTAATTCCCTTCTTGACTAGCTGGAGATATAAAATTCAATCCCGGTGGCAATATAATACTCAATCATAAATTAGATTGGAGAAAAAAAATCAGTTTAGTAAACGTAAAAAGCTGTGCAGCGTACTTATAATCAAAATTGAAGAAATTTTAAACTAGAATCGCCAACCATTTGCAAGCGTCATAGCTGAAAACTCAGATAAAACTTCTACCTTTTTAAAGCATTTTTTATCGTCTTTTTTTATTAAATAAAATTTATTTTACTGCATTGATAGTTCGATTCATTTAGTCCCCAAATTATCCCCAGTTTATTATTTTCTCACATTTATCATTTCCATATTATTCGGTTTCCTGCAAATATGTAAAAAACTTCAATGCCGTTGAAACACACCTACATATTTATCTTGAACGTTCTCCGTTTACACTAGGAGATGATTCGACGTTTGCAGGATTCTAAAAGAGTTTTTCGGGATTTTAGTCTTCCCGCAATCACTGAATTACCTTAATTTCTCCGTTCAAGTATATGTAAAACCTTCTATCTTCTGGTTTAATACTAAATCAACTAGTATGAAAGTAATGTGGGACGAGAAAACTTAAGAAACGCTTACAATTTTATTTTCCTAAAACCATTAAAGGGTCTGGAATAATTTATTTTAAGTTGATATTTTTTTATTACCTGGGATCATGCTAAAAATATTGTATAGAGTAGTTCGAAAAAAGAAAAAGCCTTCTATTCGCATGAGCTGAAAACCCAATTAGTATTTACAATTTTATTTTCCTAAAACCATTAAAGGGACTGGAATAATTTATTTTAAGTTAATATTTTTTTATTACCTGGGATCATGATAAAAAATTGTATAGAGTAGTTCGAAAAAAGAAAAAGCATTAATATTTGCATTCTATTCGCATGAGCTAAAAACCCAATTAATATTTACAATTTTATTTTCCTAAAACAATTAAAGGTTCTGGAATGATTTATTTTAGTTTAATAATTGTTTTTTTTTTATTACCTGGGATCATGCTAGAAATGTTGAATAGAGTATTGTGAAAAAAGATAAAGCATTAATATTTGCACTCTATTCGCATGAGCTAAAAACCCAATTAATATTTACAATTTTATTTTCCTAAAACAATTAAAGGGTCTGGAATGATTTATTTTAATTTAATAATTATTTTTTATCCCCTGGGATCATGTTTGAAATGTTTAATAGAGTAGTGTGAAAAAAAAGATAAAGCAATAATATTTAAGTTTTATTCGCATGAGCTAAAAACCCAATTAGTATTTACAATTTTAGTTTTCTATAACTATTAAAAGGTCTGGAATGATTTATTAAGTTAATATTTTTTTTATTACCTGGAGCTATGCTAGAAATGGTGAATAGAGTCTTGGGAAAAAAGTTAAAGCAATAATATTTGCATTGTATTCGCATGAACAAAAAACCCAAGTAGTATTTCCAATTTTATTTTCCTAAAACAATTAAAGAGTCTGGAATGATTTATTTTAAGTTAATAATTGTTTTTTATTGCCTTTGATCATGCTAGAAATGTTGAATAGATTAGTGTGAAAATAGATAAAGCAATAACATTACATTCTGTTCACATGAGCTAAAAACTCTTTGAGTAATACTTATTTCTCCTAACGTTCGGCCATTTATTACATGAGCTCTTTATCTATATTTAAGGTGATCCCCCTGGCTTCAGAATGCCTCAATGCAAGTTATCTGACCTTCTCTCAGATAAATCCTCAGCATAAAGTAGGAGTAACATTACACATTACGCAAGGCGGAAAGCAATCAATTAAAAGGTCATTAGGAAAAAAAGGAAAGAGGGAAATTACGGGATGAGAAACAAGAACGGAGAAAGTCCACATGCCACTAAAAATGTTTATGACTCGATTCTTCCATCGCTTCCCCAACTGTTGATTAATGGAAGCTATTGATCATGTCATTAGTTTGAACTACCGATTGCAAAATTTTATCTTCGCAGTGTCTTTCCTTTAATCATTCACTAATTCTGTCGCCATTGCACCCCGTTAGGGAGCATCTGTACCTCTACAGGATTAAACTGTTTTGAGATAGCAGACATGCATTTATGAAACCGACTTCTGAGCGAATGTATTTTGATGTTATGGTGGACGATAAAGTTGAAAAAGTTAAATTTTATTAATTATACCAAAAACTAAATTTCCCTGTAGTCAGCATTTAATTTGCTCCCATTTAGTGGCGATACGACCTTAGATATATATCCATAATCTTACTGAAAGTAATTGGTTATTTCATTAGGTTGAACTGCGGATTAGAAATTTTAATTATCGCTGCATAATTACCTTACTTTTAAGGTAATTATATCAATATTGCATTTGGTAAGCGAGTATTTGCTACTTAGCCTTAAAATTATCAAAATGATAAGCCTTAATATGATTTGAAATTACCGATGAGTATTTTAACCCCTTAATGCACAGTTTCTTTTGAAAAAGGCCGGCCAAAAAAAAATAATTTTTTTTAATGTAAAAATACAATTTAGAACGTTGAATTTAGAGAAAAAAATATATTTTATATTTGAATAAGTAAGTGTTATAGCTTACAATCCCATGTAAATGATAAATATCAATAAAATGATTGTTTTGTTTTGCTTTTCCATTGCTATTTTCAATCGTCGATTGCATTCGAGTGTGAAAAATTATAGCAATATTAAGTACAACGCCACTCGAATTTTTTTGAGTGGCTAGTTTAGCGCGCTCGAAGTAACTCGAGCGTGCACGTTAAGGGGTTAAAATCATGAGTGTCATCGAAATCCTTGCTAGATTTAGTTGAATAAAAGAGATAAAAATTTCAATTGGTTCCAGAGTATATAATTCTCTTTTATTCATCTATTTTTTTCAAAGGAATATATGAGCTTAAATAGGACTAAAATCACTGAAATTTAATAAATTCAATTCGGATATATTTAGGTAAAAATGAGGCATAAACTTTTACGTACAACGTATATTTTTAAATAGATCATTTTGAGTCTTTGTAAACAAACGGTTAAGGAATCCTGGTAAACAATTACAATAGTTTCCTCAGTTTAGAAAACTGTTTTGAATTGTATTATTTCATATGTTCCAAGCATACCAAATATCAGGTGTGGCCAACCTGCGGCTTGCGAGCCAGATGCGGCTTATTGATGGATTATTTGTGGCTCTCGATAAATGTACCCGAGTTCCCCTTTCAATTTTGTGTTATTTTATTTTAAAAAATTATTACAATTGATGGAGCTCCGGCAATGTTGGTTAAAAAAATCGGTCTTATTGGGCTTTTAAGAGATGATTCTCAAATTTCACAATTCATACCGATCACTGCATAATTTACTGAGAGCATCTCCTTACACAATATTTAAAATATCCTGATGTTATGAAAACAGTGTAACACATTGTAAATTACATTAAAACCAAAGCTAAAAAAAAAAAAAGCATGAACAATTTAAATGACATTCAATAAATATAATTTCTGTAAAATCTTTTTTTAATACCTTTCTTGCATACCTTTTAAATACGTATTGAATTGCGGCTGTCGAAAAATTTCAAATTTTGAAAAATGTCTCGGACTATCAAGGAGCTTGGCCGCCCCTGCCATATATATTATTTCTGTAATATAAGTATTCTGTAAAACCTTTTGTAGATTTCACATAAGAACATTCTTAAGAAATGAGAAGCGAATAGAAAGAAAATTTTCCAAATCAGTGACGATTTGTACTTTGAATCTATAAATATTAACCATTATAATTAAACATCTATGAAGTAAATAGACGGTATATTAGGACTGGATTTATTGTATGTTAACCCTCTATACTCTTCCAATGTCGCTGAAATCCAATTGGGGCAAGTCAAGTGTATAAAATTTGTGAGGCCTGAATACACTTCAGGATAAAATTACTTCTATTTCGTAAAGGTCAAAGTTGATTTTCCTTTTGAGTTGATATTTAACACGTAATCACTATTTTTACAGTACATGGCTTTACTTATTCCTTTATATATATGTTATACGACAGTAAAACTGATTACTTTTTTTACAGCATTGTGTACACCTACCAAAGTAGATAATAGCGATCAATATAGACACGTGTATCACAGAAAACAAGGAAAAAAGTTTAATGGTGTTTATGAACACCATTGTTTTAAAGTCTCTGTAAGTCTTAAATGTTGTTAAAATCGCAGTAAGGTACGGGATCGTTGCTTGGTCAGGGATAATTATACTTTTATATAGTTAGCTGATATATATGTTCAATAGTGTTCTGATAACCCTTTTAACTGCACAGTACTTTCAGTTAAAATTTACCTTCTGATTTGAATCAAAAGCAATAAGAAAAGACACGTTAGGAGTAATTTTTCAGTGTGGCAGTAACTTTTATACTTTGAAAAGCTACTGCCACAAAGTGAAATAATACCATCCTATACAAATAGGGTATTTTAAAACATTTTTATTGATAAATAGAACAAAATTAAGAAGGATTTCCCCCCCATTTTTGACGCGTTTTTAAGAGTACCCTACATATAAGGGGCTTTTATATCAAAAGTATATTGATGAATATCTGTTAATTTATTATGAACGAAGCTGAAAAAAAAAACAAATAGAAAATTTATCCAACTTTGAAGGCTAAAATTACGAACTCATTAGTGACCAGTTGGCACTGTAAGCGTAAGATGACATTTATATAAAAAAGGGAAAATTTGAGATTAATTTGGTCACGAAAACAAAGTACTGTAAATTGAAATTAACAATAGACAAAGCTTTTGTTGCTTTCAATCGACGTACCAGTCGGAGAAATAAATTTATGTGCGAAGCTCGAAATATCTTACAGTATCGATCCAGATGTCAAAATTATAAACAATAGCAGATATTCTATGGTTTAGGAGATTAATTATACGACTGCCATGTACTTTAAATCTTAAAAGGAATCTACCTAACAGGAAACTCGTTCCGAGAAAATTTAAAAATTCACAAAACTTTTTAACTGTTCCCAAATAGGGATGCCAATCATTAATGCATTAAAATTAAATCGAAATACAAGTTTGACCGTTGTTATTAATTATCCTCTATTTTTATATCTGCAATGAAAGTTATTGGTAAAAGGGAAATAAAGTCATTCGTATCAAAACGCATTTTAAGTATAACTTCAAACAGCTGATGAATATACTAAGTATATTCTTTTACTATATTCAACTCTTTCAAAAATATTACTGCGATAAAAAAATATTTCCGTAAGTTCCCGGAAACCGTAGTGGGATATCTTCTTTCACAATTTAAGCCATGAAATTACCAGAAACACTTCGGTTTACGCTTCGGTTAACAGCGGAGAGAGGATTGGTAATTAGAAAGTAGATGCATGTTATATGCATTAATTATTATGTAATGCATTTTTACCTGGGAGAGAAATGCATGCCAGGAACATGTACGTGCCTCATAAATTATCCATGCACAAGATGTAAGTAATTAGTACAAAAAGAAAATTTTAATTATCTTGTCATAGATGCAATAGGAAATTTCTATCCCATTGAGTAAATGGTACTATTCTTAAATGTTTGTGTTAACTTTAATCTTAAATAGAAATGTAAAAAAAAGCTTAGACTCATATTGTTAACTTATATGAGTTACACTATTAAGTAAATGGTAATGTTCTTAATATTTTGTGTTATAGTTTAACACTAGAAGCGCCGGAGCGCACATTTTGACCATTTTCTCTATTTCAGGTTGGATTCCTAAAGAACTCTCTATAGGAGGAAGTCATATTTTTTGAGTTTTCCTAAAATCCTTTGATATTTATTAGTACCAGCTACGAATTGAATTGAAATAAAATCAACAAAGTTATTTTTAGTTATATCTAGAAAAGATTCAAATGTTTAAACTGACCACTAGTGTATTGTAACAATAAGTTACATTCGGTTCAGCTCCCCGTGGGTCTTCGTCGAGGACATGGTGGGGCAGGACCGGTTTGAATGCAGAGAAAATTCGGACTTCTCTTAGCCAATAGAGGTGTCCGTTCATTTGGGGAATTTTGACCCCCCCGCCGTTGTGGAGTGGACCCCTGTTTTTTCTCTGCAAGCAGTCGAAACTTTTTGAGCGGACAAGGTTGTTACCTGAAGAAGAAAGATGAACGGCTGGCGTCCATGGTTTGTGGGAGAACCCTTTGCAGAAAAAGCTTCGCCATTTTTTTTAGGGCCGACGCCGACTATAAAGCTGTCTTCGATCTACAAATGATAAGTTGATTCCAGATGTATTCCTTAGGCATTTATTTAATTGTATAAAATCATTTAATCAAGACCTATTTTCCATGTGTTTCTTAATGAGTTTTAATTTCTTTCTCCAACACTAAGCCAACGTAACATTATCTTTACATATATTTAACCAGAAAAACTAGTATCGCACTCAAATCAGATCTTTTTCTCGGAATATTACACTCTACTCTGTAAATTCTTCTTCTTCTTCTTCAATGGCCAGACAGCCCAGGATGGACCCTTCCTTTCCTCAGAATCGAATTCCAAGATCTTCTGTCCCTGACCATGGACATCCAGTTAGTAATTTTTAAAAGTCTTAAGTCTGATTCCAAACAGTCGAGCCACCCAAGTTTAGGTGTCAATGGTACTTTTCAAAAGACATCGTATCCTGAATGGTAGGTAGATCCATATTATATTCGTCAAATTCTTCTATAAGAAATTGCATTCCCCTACTGTAGTACAGTGTTCGGACATTCCAAGTTAGAAAGCGAGGGGTCCTTAGGCACAGAAATGGTATAAGAAATTGCAGTCCCCTACTATATTACAGTGTTCGGACATTCCAAGTTCCAAAGCGAAGGGTCCTTAGGCACAGAAATGGTATAAGAAATTGCAGTCCCCTACTGTATTACAGTGTTCGGACATTCCAAGTTCCAAAGCGAAGGGTCCTTAGGCACAGAAATGGTATAAGAAATTGCAGTCCCCTACTGTAGTACAGTGTTCGGACATTCCAAGTTCCAAAGCGAAGGGTTCTTAGGCACAGAAATGGTATAAGAAATTGCAGTCCCCTACTGTAGTACAGTGTTCGGACATTCCAAGTTCCAAAGCGAAGGGTCCTTAGGCACAGAAATGGTATACGAAATTGCAGTCCCCTACTGTAGTACAGTGTTCGGACGTTCCAAGTTCCAAAGCGAAGGGTCCTTAGGCACTGAAATGGTATAAGAAATTGCAGTCCCCTACTGTAGTACAGTGTTCGGACATTCCAAGTTCCAAAGTGAAGGGTTCTTAGGCACAGAAATGGTATAAGAAATAGAATTCTCCTACTGTAGTACAGTGTTCGTACATTCCAAGTTCCAAAGTAAAGGGTTCTTAGGCCAATTCCAAGTCGTTTTCCAGTAGAAGCAGTCGGGCTGATTCTCTCTTTGGTTTTCTTAACGGTTAGATATTTTACGCGATGGGGTTGTTGGCCCTAATCCAGACCCCCAACCCGAAGGACCAATTCCCTGTTGTAAACCCCAGGGGCATGGTGTCCGGCTATACCCCCAGACGCTGGGTACTCATTTTAGTTGTTGCCATGCATGAGCTACATTGGGACTATTCTCTCACACCCGGTCATCACACGGGTGACTCAATAAATTATAAAAACATATTTTTAAAAAATAAGAAAACGCAGGCCTGAAACAATAGAGTTTTCCGACAAAACTAAATGTGATTTGGATATTGTTGATCCGATGGGTCTGAAATATTATGTTCGTGCAGCTTTACGCATAGGGCCAGTGCATCTGTTTTTAATGTGCTGAATTTGGCAGGAATAAATGCCTATGTAATCTATAAAGAACTTGGGGCAAAAAAAATTAAAAGAAATCAATTCTTAACTAAATTTACTGAAGAATTAAGAAAGCTTCATATAAAAAATCAAATATATCCCCAAATACCCAAAACTAGAATTGGAATTTTCCGAATCCAGTAATAGATTATCAAAGAAAAGATCAGATTATGCATTGTAAAAAAAAAACAAAATATGTGAAATATGGTAAAAATGTTCGAATTATGTATATAGAAAAGGTACATCTAGGATTAAAAGAAATTTTTTCTGTAAATATTGCGAATGGGTATAAATATGTTTAAAATCAGGTAAAAGAGAAATGTATTAAAAATACAATTCCTTTTATAAAAACGAGATTTTTTTATATAAATTATTGCTGCTGTATGTCTTCAGATGGGTCAGCGTAAGAATTAACATATATAAATTATTAAAATTTAATATTAAAATTAATTAAAAACATTAGAAAATGATGTAAAACCTTTACATTTGAAAAAAAGACGTTTCTTTTATAAAAACGAGTTTATTTTATATAAATTATTTCTGCTATATGTCTTCGGATGGGTCAGCGTAAGAATTAACATATCTAAATTATTAAAATTTAATATTATTATTAATTGAAAACATTAGAAAATATTGTAAACACCTTACATTTAAAAAAGACGTTTTGATCCATTAAGCGGTCGCTGTTGGTGCATCTAGGTCGGATGAAAGCTTAGCGCATCTAGTGTTAATCCTAAAAGTAACTGCACTTCTTAGAATTGTAAATATACAGCCAGCACGGTGCCTTTACAGTGAAACTTGTCTTAATTTTTTGGCCCTACTCTTTAATAGAAATATAATACTATTCATAAAACCACATTTTCAAGTTTAGAATCGCTATACAAATAAGGTCTATAAAACTCAAGTGACTTTCTGAGCCACATAAAAATTGCAAATTATAATTTAAACCGTATTGTATTTATATATATATATATATATATATATATATATATATATTTATGTTGTGTATATATGTATATGTAAATGTATAAATTTATATATATATATATTTATATGTATATATTTATATATATGTACACATATATATATACATACGAACATATATATGTGTGTGTGTATGTATATATATATATGTACATATGTATATATATGTATATATAATGTATATGTATATATATATATATATATATATATATATATGTATATATATATATATATATATATATATATATATATATATATATATATATATATATATATATATATATATATATATATATATATATATATATATATATATATATATATATATATATATGACAGCCTAAGATGTCTTGATAATGTCTTTATTTATGACGATTGCACAGCTTAACTGTCAATAATCAAATATGACGGCAAGTGACTAGCATCCACAGTCTAACAAAGAAGTTTCATTTGGTCAATGTTTATACAATAACTCTTTTTGAAGACGTTCTCTCTCCATTATTACCCGTCAAACGCTTTTTTATGCAGTTATTAGTGATTCATGTGCCTGCATTAAAGAGTACGCTGCGTTTTATGCCTTTAAACCCTTAAATTATTAATTCTATATTTTCAAACCTCACACACACACACACACACACACACACACACACACATATATATATATATATATATATATATATATATATATATATATATATATATATATATATATATATATATACATATATACAGAGAGATAGATAGTCATATTGACTGAATAATTAAATTAGATTTTTCTATTCTGTGTGATAATTTCGTTTTAAACAATTTCGTAAATATCATCCATTCTGCTACAGACGCTTGTTTTACCTTTCCAGCTGTAAATTACACTTTTCTTAATAGTTAGGACAATTTTTTTAATTCTAAATTAAATTCGAAAAAAAATTTCCTTATAACATATTTTCAACAGTTTAATACTAAATAAATCATACCATTTCTATAACACTAGGTTTTCTCTAATATTGGTAAACGGTTATTTATGTTAAGTGTCAATTGGTAATGTTTATTTATGGTAAACTTTTATTTATGAAAAGTGGCTTACCGTTTGATTGGAAGATTTCCATCAGGATCAACTAAGTATCCTAGCTTCATCCAACTGAAATGAAATAAAAATAGTGATTAAACATTCTTAAGGGCACTTTGGTTTGTTTTGCTTAGTTTGGAGTTGCACGGGCAAGATTTTGCAAGATTACTTTTATGTATAATTCGGGCATTTTTATTCAGAGGACACCTCTTCCGGTTTATAATAAAACTGAGTTTTTATCATAGGCACTCGCTGGAAATATGGTTAGATAAAATTGTTACAGTTACAGTGCATGTTCTTCCTGTGTAAAGTATGTAAATAATTCTTTTAATTTTACAGAGAATATATTTTCTCTATTTAAAATTTGTTAATGAACTTCTATTTTATATTCTAAAAAGTAAATTGTTAATAAATTATAAAAACATGTGACGGTTATAAATGCCCTTCAAATGCATTTATAATTATCTGCTGTGGTGATAATTATATTAAATATTAAGTTATGAATAGTAAAACGGTCTATTTGGTTTTTTCTTAGTTTATTTTACAATTGAGAGAGAAAGAAGTATAGAATTTTTGAGCAAATTTTGTCCCTTTGAAAGCCTACTCTAGCTGTAATATAGAATAAAAATGTATTTTTCTAATTACTGTACTTTCAAAACAGCAGAAGGCTAAAAATACCGTTTTTGTTAAAGAGTTTTTTGTACATTTTTTAAATTACTTAAAGAACATATTTCAGATATTAAAAATTTTTATTCTTTCTATATCAAGAAGCTCTGTCCAACAAACTACAGTTCTGGTTAACAACAAAAGAGTTTTCACATAGCTCGTCATTCTTTGGTGCTGTGTAATTATCATAACTAATATTCTCAACAGCAGGTGCCAGTTTTTAAATAAAAGCATGGTTTCCGAGAAAAAAAAAAGCTAAAAATCTCCTACAGTATAAAAAAGCATTCCTAATGATTGTTAGCCATTCTAAAAAAAGTATCTTTACTTAAGGTTTCACCTTTATGGCAACTCTGTACATGAATATATGAATATGTGGGAGATAAGAAATATTTAATGAATAAATTATAATTTAAGTCTTATTTCTTACAAGATATGGAAATTTATTCCGAATTTACTCTAGCTATCAAGACAACTTCTTGATAAGCAGCTTCAGTTATTATTTTTTATACTGAGACTCAGTTTTTTTCCCCTTAGAGACATTTTTAACTTACTGTTTTTTGAGGCACGTCATTGGGCACACATTGTTAGCTTTAATGTTGTTGGTGATTTTGCGGAGACCTGCTTGCCATTCCTGAAAATAAAATAAACATATTTCATACAGGAAAAATAGTTATCTATATTATTGAATGGAAATTTTTGTATAAATATACTGTAGACTTCTTCCGAATAACAAAACTAGCAAGTTTGCCCGTGCTTCGCTACGGTGAACTTAATATATTACTTTTAAACAAAGATTTATTTTTCGTGAATAACTCTCTAAATTCGTCACAGTTCAGTTCGAGTCATTGGCATGTTTATATATTTCTATCATAAGCGTATTATAACATTATTCAGTTTTTATAATCGAATTTGTCTTATATTAAATTTGCTCAAACTTTTTTTATTGTAAAATATAAGCTTAACCCTAAATTGCATTACTGTATTACTACTGTACGTTGATTAGCAAAGTTAACAGATCTTGCCATATTACGTGATAGAATAGGAAGCACAGGTTTTGACAGCAACAGTGCTAATTTTGTTGGTAGTAATAAATGTTTTCCAAAATTAAGGAAATTTATGACAAACCACATAGTTTTGTATGAAACAGAAACACACATTCATATCGACAACCATATGAATATGAAGATAACTATATAAAATGATAGGTTTTATTTGGCCATGAGAGTCACTGAAATTTGTACTTTTTGTACTTAGAATATTGTTGATATGCATTTCATTGTAACATAAAAATGAACCAAGAATTAAATTTAAAATTAGTTCTCATATAAAAATGCTATAATTTGCGTCACATAGAAATGAAAGTGAATCACTTTATATCTCAAATTTCAGTTCAAATCGAATAGATACTAAGCAGACGATTTTAAATAATATAAAATAAGAAATGAATAAATGAAATATTTAAATGAATGACGTCATAATGATAGAAAAATATCATTTTCGCCTATTTATTATGTGATGAACATTTTAATCTCCTGCTTTTAACCGTGGAAAACTGCGTTTAAAACAATTACTTGTGATAACGTCACATTGCTAGAAATATTGCTTCTTTCCCTTAGATATGATGCGATAAATTAAAAACTTAATCGTTTGCGTTTAACCGGGGAAAATAATGCTTGGAATAATAACATGAAATGCTCGAAAAAGGGGGAAGGAATGAATTTCGAACATTGAAAATTTACAAAAACCTTCCCAGGGATATACCTAAACATTTCCCAAATTTTCACGGCGATTGGATGCATAGTTTTTGAGTCTATTGAGTACATACATACAGACAGACACACACAAATTCATTTATATATATATATATATATATATATATATATATATATATATATATATATATATATATATATATATATATAGATTACCGCTTTATTCAATCGTAATAAATTTAGATACAAAAATTTAAAAATATTAGCCAACTTTCAAAAACTGAAAATTGCGAATATGCATTTTAAATACGAAAACATAGCGAAACCTTATAAAAGATAAAGAATCTGGGCATTAGTGATATCGCAATTTTAACTCAAAATAAAAAGGTTTCGGAATATGGGTGTAAAGTTTGAAAAAGCAGCAGATTCAGTTTAGAAGTTAGTTTCCAGTTGAAGAATATGCAGATTTTTCGTCTGATAACGAAATATTTTCAGCCAATTAGAAGCCTTAATCACAAGTCAACCTGAACTAATTTTTCTTCATGTAATACAAAAATCTGCACATCACGAATCTACATGATTTTATATTATCTTTCCAATTCTTATAATACGTAATATTGTTTTTATTCAAGTTATAGGCAAAATATAATTCACAAAATAAGAAAATTTCTGGTGACGGTCCATCAGGAATCTTACATGTCAGAAATACGAAGAATATTGTCACAAGGGAGGGTTATATATGCCTTCAGATATGCTGTTCCACATTTTAATTTTATTGCAAAATTTCAGCTTTAAAATATATTTCTTCAAGGAAAGTTCGATTTAGTCCTATGATCTTTAGAATGAAAAACTTTTAAAATATACATACTAAAAATTAATGTTAACATTTATTTGCTTCAAATACATCAAAATACTTTTAAAACTTCATCACATCGTTTAGATCTAAATATTACCTTAGAATTTAATATATTTGTTTAAAAATTTGGTGATGGTAATTTCAGAATACATTTTCTATTTATCTTAAAATTTTTACGATAAATTTTCAAGTGGAAAAATTTGGGATAGATTTTAAATTTTATTTCATATCTTCCTGGGCGTAAAATAAATTTCACGAACTTTGATGATTTGTTCTGTGTGAAAAATATTATGTTGCTTAAAGTGACAGACTTATTTAAAACTTGCCAGGGTTGTTCTGTGCTGTATATTTTATTTAATTTTAAGCTAGAATTTTTTTTTATATGCTTTGATGCTTTTCTGAAATTTATCATTCAAAAATTTGTGACAATATTCAATATTAAAAATTTCGTAGTTTTGAATAAACAAGTGTTATTACTATATGTTACAGACGAATTTAGGACTGTACTTGTCTTTTGTTTCCTAACAGATAATTTGCATTAAAATTTTTTTAGGATTGGTTGAATTATGTACCTCCGTAAATGAAATTGTTTCTATTAAATTTCATAAAAGTAAAGAAAAAAGTGTTAAACATGTGCTCACAATCCCCTATATAACAATGGCCTAAGTTATCTGTCCGTCTTCCCTCGAATGTATGAAGCGGTTGATCCTGGAATGGATAGGGCATCCACATTGGATTCATAATGAGTTAGAGTTAGCAAAATTCAAAACAAGTCTTTGAAACGTTCGAAATCCACCCTTCTCCCTTTTCGATCGTTTAATGCACTTATATGAAGCCCTATTTTCCCCAGTTAAGAGCAGGCGAATTAAGTTTATCACATAATATATAGGTAAGAATAACATTTTTTTTCTAGCATTATGACGTCATTCCTTTAACCATCTCATTTCATCATTTCTTATTTTAAATTATTTAAATATCGTCTGCATTATTTTCATACGTTTTATCACTAAACTTTATTACGGAAATAATTTTCTTTTATATTTGGCTTAAATAACAGATTAGGCACATATGTGACAATTTTAAATTTAATCACCGATTATTTTTTGTTGCATTGAAAATTTTATCACAGGTATTATCAACAAGTTATTTTCTTATAAGTCTATCGGTCTATTTCCCAGACTAATAAATATCTAGCGTTTAAGTAATATATCTTTGAAAATTAAGGAGTTTGCTCGTTTGTGTGTTTGTTTTTTATACATAATCACACGGTTTGACTAAATGAAATTTGATTCTAAACTGCATTCACAGTATTGGGAGACTTTAGATGAGAAAAAAAATTGAATAACAACAAATCAAAATAAACAAATTATTGATCTTGTACCAGATAATTCTCAGCCAAAAAACGAACCATTTTTTTACCTTCCTCATAGGGTACTTTACAATTCTGGAAAATTAAAAATTTTACTAATTCCGTCACATGACGGGCTATATGCTAGTACGTAGTATAGAAATAAATTTGAAACCAAAGTTGGTACAACACAAGTTTTCTTTTACCTAATATAGTATAGTCTAAGAACTTAGTAAGTAATTGAAAGACCTATTTCATGATATCACTACTACGCTTGTTTAATTTTCTACGTTATCGGTAGAAAACGTACGCTCGCTCGTAATTAGATACTGGTGCAGGATGTCCGGGAAAAAAAAGAAAAAAAAACTGAACGCAAACAAGTCTGATAAAGGTTTTTGGAGACTGAGCGGTAGCGGCTTTTTAAATAGAAACGGAAAATGCGTTGGTGTAACTAAGCCCTGGGTTTCATACGGATACACCTCGCTTTGTTGATTGTTTGTACACAAATGGTATATTGTAAACGAAAGAATGATGCTTTCACTTTTGACTATTTAGCACGATATGAATAGGCCGGAATGCCTTTGTAGATTTTATTTATTTTCTAATAAAAGAAAATACATTAGTTGCAGCTTTAGGAAATAGCTCAATTATTTGTAATTCTTTTGTATATGTAGGATATTGTTTCATACTTGGTTATAAATTATGAAAACATAGTAACTCTCAGGAATAATTTTTTTTTATTATAACAGAATTTTTTTATTCAACTTAAAATAAAATATTCTACTCGTTTTACAATTTTCACAGTTTTTTTTATAACATTATAACTTTAAAAAATACTTAGTTTTGTTATTTCACACAGTATATTTATTAAAAATATTATATAAAAAAACACTAAATAAAATACATTTACCTATCAGATAAATTTTAAAATATTTATATCATTTCTAAATTTTTATACAAAATTGTAGTAAAATATGTGTTTTTTTATGGTAAGCTAAAGTTATGTCAAAGTTATGTGATTTAAAGTTATGTAACAAATGTAAGTAAAGTTAAGTAAGTTAAAGTTATGTCATTTTAGTATCTAGACATTAAGAAAAATTAAGAAATTTAAAATAAAAAAAAAATTGTATTTATTATACTACTAATATATTTTTCATAATTATATAACTTCATTTCACAGCATAAAACTAATAATTAGCTTTTGTTTGATGTAAAAAATTATTTTCTAAGTTACATCTTTCAAATCTTAATTTTCGGAGAGAAGTATACTTTTACTTGATGTATATATTTTATTTTTTTATTGTATTACTTTTTATAAAGTAATTAAATATTTTTATAAAGATAAACTTTTTTTATACTTGGTTGTAAATCATAAGAATACAGTAATTCTCAGGAATAAGATTTTTTATTACAACAGACTTTTTTTATTTAATATGAAATAAAATATTCTACTCCTTTTAGAAATTTTCACAGTTGTTTTGTACAACTCAGTTAAGAAATACCAAATTAAGTACAACCAAATTAAGAAATTAAAAATTTAAAAAATTGTATTTATTATACAACTAATATATTTTCCTAATTATATAACTTTAATTCGCAGAATAAAAATAAAAATTAGCTCTTGTTTGATGTAAAAAAATATTTTCTAACTTACATCTTTCAAATCTTAATTTTCGGGGAGAAGTATATTTTCATTTGGTGTATATGTTTTTTATTGTATTACTTCTTTATAATGGAATTAAATATTTTTATAAAGCTTAACTTTTTTATGTAAGAAAACTTTATAGCAGAATGATAATATGCAGATAACATGCAGATAATATGCAGAATAATAATATAGCAGAATAATAATATGCAGAATAAAAATAATAATTAGCTCTTGTTTGATGTAGAAAAATATTTTCTAACTTACATCTTTCAAATCTTAGTTTTCGGAGAGAAGTATATTTTTACTTGGTGTATAAATTTTATTTTTTTATATTGTATTACTTCTTTATAAAGTAATTAAATATTTTTATAAAGATAAACTTTTTTTTATACTTGGTGGTAAATTATAAGAATACAGTAATTCTCAGGAATAAAATTTTTTATTACAGCAGACTTTTTTTTTATTTAACATGAAATAAAATATTCTACTCCTTGTAGAAATTTTCACAGTTGTTTTGTAACACTCGAACTTTAAAAAAATACTTAATTTTGTTATTTCACACAATATATTTGTTGCAAATATTGTATAGAAAAAATAATAAATAAAAAAGAGACATTTACTTATTTATAAAATAAATTTTAAAATATATGTATTGGAAACTAAAATTTTATATTAAATTGTACTAAAACATGTATTTTTATATAATAAGCTAAAACGTTAAAGTTATGTTATTTTTGTATCTAGAAATTAAAAAGTTAATAAGAAATCGAAAATTAAAAATTTTAAATTAATTAAAAATTTATTATATCATTAATATATTTTTCATAATTATATAACTTTAATTCGTACAATAAAAATAAAAACTAGCTCTTGTTTGATGTAAAAAAATATTTTCTAACTTACATCTTTCAAATCTTAATTTTCGGAGACAAGTAGATTTTCATTTGGTGTATATATTTTATGTTTTTTATTGAATTTATGTTTTTTTTCTTATTTTCAAACAAAAAAGATAACACTTGCAAACATAGATTATTTTTAACATATTATTAAAATGTATCACGTAATAAAATATATTTAAATTTTTAAATGTATAAGCCCAGTTAATATTTAGCTAAAACAATATTATAATAAAGCCCAATGGCTTTGGAGTAACGCTTCGCGCTTCCCCGACACAGGTCCGAGGTTCGATCCCCGGACTGGGCAAGATTGACTCAGCTTTTCATCCCTTCAGGGGACAGACAAACTGAGGATCAAGCATACTTGAGAACTAAACAATGGGGGGTTCAGCGTAAGGTTGACCATCTAACCGGAACATATGCTTCACACCCCAGGGTCCTTGGTATCAGAAACGGAGATTGGCACCGTAGGCCTTGGTCCCCTATTGGCTGTTGCACCGAGGAGTTTAGTTATTTTAATTTTAATACTAAAAATGTTATTTTGCTTTTTGGTAGCATATTACTATAAATTCATTTAATAATTATTCTAAATTCATCAATAAATTTAATTGTAAAAATCTGATATCAAATATAAATTTTTAAATAGCATTTTAGATTAAATCTTAAGATTATTCTTTTTGCTTTTAGTAATGAACGAAAAGTTCTTTCATATGAAATATAAAAGTATATTTGTGTAGCAAATATCGTTTAGAAATCATAGGGATATAGGGAATATGGGGAGCGAGGATTTCACAAATAATAAGTACCCGTTCCTGTTAATAATGCTACAAAGTTGATAAAATAAATATGAATTTACTTTTGCTGTTTCAACATCGGGGCATATAACGTGAGTGTAGTTGATGTTGACCATATCAGCTCCACTGCAAATAGTAAGGCTTACGTCATCTAGATTGTGTTTTTGTTTAACAAATATCTTTTAGAAATCATAGGGATATATTGAATATGGGGAGTGAGGTTTTCACAAATAATAAGTACCAGCTCCTGTTGATAATACTACAAAGTTGATAAAATAAATATGAATTTACTTTTGCTGTTTCAACATCGGGGCATATAACGTGAGTGTAGTTGATGTTGACCATATCAGCTCCACTGCAAATAGTAAGGCTTACGTCATCTAGATTGTGTTTGCACTTGGCTTGGAGTTCAGTAAGAAGCTTGGCATCCTGCAATTATAAAAAACATATCATCAGCATCTTCAGTAATTACAAGTAATTGTAAAAGATATATATTTTATATTTGAACCACCGTAAATAGTTTCAGTCCATTTAAGTCAATCTCAAAAAGATAAAAATTGTGGGGTATTTAAAAAAGTTTTTGTAAATTATTCATTTAATTTTATACAATGAATTTTCGTAAAAAAAATTTAACATTTGAAAATTTAAACCAAGCTATTATGATATAAATTGAATTGAAACTAAAAATTTATATACAGATTTATTTCAATGCACATTTATTAAAACTTTTTTGGAATCTATGAAAAATTAAATTCCAATAAATATTTTAAAACTTAACAAAACTCTGCAAAATATTTAATTACAAATGTTGTCTTTCGAATAAGTTTCATTGTGGTTTATGATGTTATACTTCAATTTTTTTCATGTAAGTTTAATAAATGCAAGCTACAATTAAGAAAACCCTCTGTAAAGTCAGTCCTTTCTTGAAAACTGTTTTTTATTGTACATAAATCCAAGGTAACAAAAAAATAAACTAACTCGAAATTAAACCTCAAAAACAGAGCGGTATATTTATTTCTTTTAAATTTAGAATAAATAACAAACATATATTTTTAAAACATTCCCACCAGCAGTAAGGGATTAAGGGCATTTTCACTTACTAATATTAATGTTTAGAGATGTCTTGATAGGATTTTAAGAACATGATATCACCAGTATTTCGTGACTAGAGAAAGTTTGCATATGGTTAGATATAGATTAAGTCGGCATCGTTGTTAAATATATGCCAGACATAGAGTTTTCTACACGTCTATTTAATTTACAGAATAAAGCTAAGTAATTGATAAAAGATTGATAATAATTGATAAACACACAAAAAGGTAATAAAATAAAATAAATTTCCTAAATGAGTGTACATTACAATAAATAATGCGGAGCAACCAAGACAGCCAAAGTTATTACTGTTGGGCAAGTCTGGGGCCATACCGATTGCATCCGATTGCATTGCAAAAGCAGGTTCAGTTATGTGCATTAAATATCACCATATTTTGCCTATCAAGAGGCAAAAGTTATGAAACATTCGCTGTCTTTAGAGTATTTAAAATGCATAAATCGATTTACTCCCCTCTATCTCACACGAATTCAAAATACGCGCCGTTGTTCATTTCCAAAATTTAAAGAACTCGGAAGTAGCCGAAATTAAATATTTAAACCAAGGAAAACATAACACAAACATAGGATTATGGCTTGGTATGGTTTGGTTTGGTTTCGAGTGCTACGGTCTACTTTTTGCAACACGAGGGCTAATGAGACCGGGTTGATTTGTTTTGGAGTGCTACGGTCTACTTTTTCAACACGAGGGCTAATGAGACCGGGACCTGCAGCTTAAAGCCGATTCCGAATGGCTACGAGCATCCATGCCACAATGGGATTCGAACCCACGAACTCCGGTACCGAAGTCCAGCAACTTAACCAATCGGCCATCGTTCCGCTAATGAGCCCGGGACCTACAGCTTAAAGCCGATTTCGAATGGCTACGGACATCCATGCCACTGTGGGACACAGAATTATGGAATAAATGTCATAAACGATGGATATATGACAACTACTGGTTGTCAACCTACAGTCTGTAGGCTAAATGGGACCCACCCTTCCATGCTGGAGATGGTACATTTTGCATTTTTACTATATTCCTATAATAGCATGATGTAAAATTTCAAATCAGGACTATGTTTTGCAAGTTTAAACTTAAAAAATAAAATGACTACGCAGAAAATAAATTGAGAAAATTATGGAGGAAAGTAGATTAAGTGTCCTAGTATTTATGGAAATATAAACTTGTAAGAAAAATTATCCTCATTTTTTGTATTAAAATGGTATGCATATAAAAATATAAGAACAAATCTTCAAATATTTTCTAATTTGAAATCTGAAGTTAAAGTTATTAAAAACGGCCTTAAATTTGTAGTCAACATTTTCATTTAAGAATGCACATAAGTAAAGTAATTATTCAGAACTAGGATTTACTTTTCAAAATAAGTTTAGAATTATAGTTCAGGAACATACGTAATTAAAATATGCTAAGCTAAATTTGCCTAATCAAGTAAATTAAAATACAAAATTAAATAACATAATACATATAGCGTACTGAATTACAATTTTTAATTTATTAAATTTAGTTAAATAAACAATTTTACATTATTTATAAAATACAATGAGATATATATTTTATATTTGAAAAACCTAAATAGTTTCAGTCCATTTAAGTCAACCAGAAAAAGATAAAAAATTGTCGGGGATTTTAAAAACTTTTTGTAAATTAATCACTTAATGTTATACAATGAATTTTGGTAAAAAATTTTGAACATTTAAAATTTTAAACCAAGCTATTATGATATAAATTGAATTGAAGCTAAATATTAATATACAGATTTATTTAAATGCGCATTTATTAAAACATTTTTGGAATCTTTGAAAAATTAAATTCCAATAAATATTTTAAAAATTAACAAACTCTTCGAAATATTTAATAACAAAAGTAATTTTTTGAATAATATTTATTGCGATTAATGTTATTATATT
>CM063501.1:78396685-78399185 GCA_032207245.1 Pardosa pseudoannulata | reverse complement strand
CTAAAGCTCATTTTATGAAATATGCAATTGCATCATACGAATTGCCAAAAGAAATAAAATTTCGAACAGCAATTACATCTGATGAAATAAAATCAATAAATACTTTAACTTGAACATTATCGCGAAAGCAAATTTACGACAAGACGAAGACTTATGTGATTGATGAAATACTGAATATACAGTCTACTTACTTTGGGCACGCCTCCAGCTCTGATGTCATTGACTTGGGATAGCTCAAGTGCTTGTCCATCCTTAAATTAAAAAAAAAGGTATAGGAAAGGGTAAAATAAATGATAAAAAACTAAAAAAGCATATTATGGTGTAATGAAAATATGAGTATTTTTGCGCAGAGAATACGGAAATAAAATATTTGTTTTTTTCAAGATAATATTTTCTTTTCACTCTTCACGGTTGTAAGGACTTCAGAATTTTCAAGGAACTAAGAGTGATGGGAGTCTAATTATTTATTTATATCCTATTTATTAAAAAATTTTACAAAATCTTTGCTTATGTAGAAATTATTTCTCGTAGCATTTTGGACTTATTTAAATTTTAAATTAACTCTTGAACTAATACCTCTTTTCATTTTTTTATCACTTTTGATTAAAGAAAGGTTTAAGTAATTTCAAGATCATTAATCAATTAAAAATTAACAAAATTTTTTACAGTTTGTTTTAATTTAAGATATTATTTTCAACTACTTCTTTTCTACTTATGTATAAGCTGCTGCATTTTTTTATAAATTCCTTTTTGCATAGTATCTAATATACTCGTACACATTTTTTTCCAAAAATTTAGAGCAAAAACTCGAGGGGGTTGTACAAGGAATAATATTTACTGCTTCCTGTAATAATACTATATAATAATAACATATGTAGTGTGAGATGTATAATAATAATACGTATTTACTGAAAAAAATTGAAGAGTAAATATCTGACTGAATAGAAGTATTGTTGCATCTATATTTAATTTCTATCTCTATTCTAATATACAACTTTGCTAATAACACTGATTATTAACTTTTCTTGCTAAATTTTCATCTGTTTCATTTTTTATGCATGCAACATTTCTTACAAATTAAGTGCAGCAGTATATCTCCTGTTCATCGCATTCACACGTGATTATAAAACACTCCTTCCTTATTAAGGGAAGAGGAAAAGAATAATATAATCCTTCTTCTAACATCTTGTAAAAATAGGAGGTGAATTACGTCTTTAATTTCAACACACAGTCATTTCGTAGTAGATGATAACCCATAAAATGGCACCAATCTGTTAGCAAGACGTGCTGCCAGATTTTCTGGATGATGGTCCTGTTTATTTCATCCTCCTGTAGTTCTACCAGGATTGACGTCCAGCAATTGTGGGTGAGAGAAATGGCATTATCTGGTCCAGAGATTGGTTGATTGGTTGGTTGGTTTAGAGCGCAATCAGCAATACTGACAGTTAACATCATTGGAAATCATTTATAAAGAGACATAGAGGATGAAAAAAAATGCCAAGTAGCTCCTGCTAAACCAAGTCCAGAGCATCTAGCTACGTTACAAAATATTTATTAAATCTAGCCGGTAGTGATTCCATAGGCCATAGACCATTAGGAACTAATGTACGCAACATATGAAAATGACAAGAGAATTAGTTTTGAGCGCTGCGGTCTACTCTTTTGCTACGCGAATGTTAAGGAGATCAGTACCTATTGTTTAAAGGCGATTCCTAACGGCTACGAACATATAACGACATGTTTTTAGACACGTATAAATTTATATATTTCTTAACATTATTATATACAAGTCAGCATAATTATAAATTAGGCAAATATTTCTAATGTAAAACAATGAAAAAAAACTGATACATTGCAGTGACATCTACAGTTTAACGAATATCTATATTAATTGATTTCATAACGTAACTATATAGAGTGAACACAGGCATAAATTAAACACGTAGTTTGAATAGAAACATAATGTGTTCTAATGTGAAAACAAAATGATATTTCGAAATAATACACTGAAACCAACACAACTCTGAAATAAACGCATTGTTCTAATGTGAAATGGTAGTAAAAAACGAAATGATGTATCGCAATAACAACGTTTTTAAACACGTATAAATTTATATATTTCTTAACAATATTATATACAAGACAGAGTAATTAGAAATTAAGCACATTTCTACTGTAAAATAATGAAAAAAAAACAAACTGATACATTGCAGTGAGTACATGTACAGTTTAACGAATATATATTAATTGATTTCATAACGTAACTATGTAGCGTGGACACGGGCATAAATTAAGCACATAGTTCTAATGGAAACATAATGTGCTTTAATGTGAAAACAAAATGATATTTCGAAATAGTACACTGAAAATAACACAACTCTGAAATAAACGCATTGTTCTAATGTTAAATGGTAGTATAAAACGAAATGATGTATCGAAATAACGACATGTCTAAATATAGCGAAATACTGCTTCTTTATATACACATAAACTAGCGAAT
>CM063501.1:78274185-78389185 GCA_032207245.1 Pardosa pseudoannulata | reverse complement strand
TATATATATATATATATATATATATATATATATATATTAAAATACACACTTAAAATAAATAAATGTATTTTTAAATGAAACAAACATATACATACATACATACATACATACATATATATATATATATATATACATATATATATATACATATATATATATATATATATATATATATACATATATATATATATATATATATACATATATATATATATATATATATATATATATATATATATATATATATATATATATATATATATATATATATATATTTATATATATATATATATATATATATATATATATATATATATATATGCCGAACGCTGGCCGATTGGTTAGGGCGCTGATCGTCGGTACCGTAGTTCATGGGTTCAAATCCCACTGTGGCATGGATGTTCGTAGCCGTTCGGAATCGGCTTTAAACAGTAGGTCCCGGTCTCATTAGCCCTCGTGTGCAAAACAGTAGACCGTAGCGCTCCAAACCAAAACCAAAATATATATATATATATATATATATATAAACACACGTATATATGAACGTATGTATATATGTTTCTGTAAATGCTTCAGTTTCCCTTGAAATTGACGTATGTCGACAAAATTGTTTTACAAGTGTTTAGGAATCTTTTATATGTCTTTTTTCTAACAGCGGACGACATCAAGAGTACGTTATTTCGGATGTCATTCTTTTTCTACATCAGCCCCGCCCCTTTTTCATTCATAAGTTACACGGAAGTACTGTTAGTTTGAGAACACATTAGACTTATTTACTGTGGATCATCCTTTTATTGCTTAGTTTGTTGTACTGTTCATATATAAAAATTTTAATAAATTCATGAGTACCTGATTTTTTTTTCAATTCGAAATACAAGTAAACACGAGCGTTATGTGCTGCTGCATTAAATTTACTTGAAATGTGTTCAGTTGTTACAGAAAATTTGGAACAGATTGAAATGTTCTTGAAATATTTGCCAAATATTTTCTAAATTTAAAAATATTAATGTAATTCGAATTGAATCCGAATATCAGAATATAGTTTTATGTCCTCGCTATTTTTTTATTGAAAAAGAGCTTTTCTGTTAAAACTTTAGTTGCCCATATCAACTATAATTTTCTTTTACAAAATTTACCTATAGCTATTACCTATTACTGTAGTTTACCTATTATCAATTACGGCCTCATGTATATTAATTTGAAAGTCATTTTACGGGAATATCATGACTTTAGATATCAACCTGTATATTTTCAAAAGGTTAAGTTTATATATCTAATGTAGAATTAAAAGAATGTTTTAAAAACTCTAGGTGAAGCAGGAAGAGTCTTTCTAACTAATATAGAGATAGGAGTAATTAGAAAACTATACAAAATATTATAGAACGATTTCCATACGTAGTTATAAATCTACATATCTACAAAGTTGGGAAAAATGCTCAACGTTTGTAAAATGCACAAAGTTAGTAAAATGTGCATAAAATTTAAAGGGCCATACAACTATTAAAAGTCGAAAAAATATTACTATAGTTTTCCTATTATCAATTGCAACCTTACGTATATTAATTTGAAAGTCATCTTACAGAAATATTATGACTTTAGATATCAACCTGTACATTTTCAAATTCTTAAGTTTATAAATCTAATGTAGAATTAAAAGAATGTTTTAAAGACTGTAGGTGAAGCAGGAAGAGTCTGTCTAACTAATATAGAGATCGGAGTAATTATAAAACTGTATGAAATATTATAGAACGATTTCCGTACATGTGGAATCGACTAAGTTGGTTTGGTTTGTAAAATGCGCGTATAATTTAATTGTTCATACAACTGTTAAGAGTCGAAAAAATGTCCAAATGAGTCCAAAATAATTATTATTTTGGTTTTCTCACACCTTGAATACTAGTAGTTTTACAAACATATTTTTAAAGCATAGTTAGAACAAATTATTATCTTTACAAACATATCTCATTCATTTTTGAAGCACAAAAAATATTTTGTTAGAAAGTTTTAAATAAGAAACTCTTTGTTCTTAACAAAAATGATATCAAGGTTAACGTGCGTGATTACTAAAAATATAATTAAGTTCAAGACAAACTTATTGTTTTAACACGTTCACTGCGATGGGGTTCGACGGTGACCGGCGACGCAGCAAACAATAAAAATACATACCTAGTAAATATGGATACTGATAAATTTTTCAATAATACCATTGTTATTATAATGATTTGAAGAAATTAGTGCAATATAGGACATACAAAAATAATTTTATTAGTACGTGAAAAATATACATTTTATCAGTGCATATTGCCAGGAGTCAGATTGAAACATCGAG
Organism: Pardosa pseudoannulata; assembly: GCA_032207245.1. NCBI lineage: Eukaryota > Metazoa > Arthropoda > Arachnida > Araneae > Lycosidae > Pardosa > Pardosa pseudoannulata. The sequence goes on along the minus strand of CM063501.1, from coordinate 78,386,856 downwards.
TCAAAGAGTAGATGAATAAAAGCAATCGGAACAATAACTAGTTTTTTAGTCAAAGTCTTTGCTCTAGTTCTTCCTAGCTGCTTTGAATGCTTAAGATGCTAAAGATTGCTAATGCTAAAGATTGAGAGTAATGCTAAAGATTAAGAGTAATCACTTAGCAATCGAAGCCTGTTTCTTTGGAAAAAAAGGGACAATCGAAACAATTGCCTACCGCGACGTGGCAGTCACCGATAAACCCGACCACGAAAACTGCTTAAAGCATGATTTTATAACTCGTTTTATCTACTGCAAATAAGATTTAAGTATCGCATAATGGAAAGGTCACTTCGGCGCCTTAAAAAAAAAAAACCACCGAAAATGCGTCAGGCAGTCAACGTGTTAAAATATACTTTATCACAACTTAGAATCCAGATTTGTATGTATTTAAGATACATATGTATTTTTAAAAAATATTTGAAAAAAAAAGGAATCTTTTTTCCTTAAAAATTAAAAATTTATCATTGCAAAACAAAAACAACATACATTTATTCTGATATATACGAGGAAATTTAGATGCTAAATCGGATGAAAATTTAATTGTATACAATGTATAAAATTTTCATGAAAAAATACTGAAACCATTTTGAAATAACATGCGCTCTACATAAAAAAGAAACTACAATTTGAGACAAAAAGTTTTGTAAGTTTTAAGTCTGTTTACAGTAAACAGCTGACACGTTTTTATTTACAACTCCTCAATGTTTCAATTTTCAGCACTGATCTCGTCAAACACGAAAAAAAGTAACATTGAAATATTAAAATATTCTCTGATAAACATTGCAAGTGTCAAAGTCTAGAGTCAATATTTTCCCTTTCACCTTACACAAGTCTGTAAGAAAGAGAATATAAAGTGTGCCTGATAATTTCTAGTAAAATACTTAACATTCTAGAAAGAATGAGAAGATTTTTAGCATTAGAACATCCAGAAAAAAAAAACTTTTTGCTGACAGAGAACAGTGCCTTAAAGTTTAGAGGCAAACTACTTTTGAAATTCCTCACCCAGACCATTAAGTTATTTATATCTCCCACGTTTATGATTCATTCAGAGAAAAGTGCTCAGCTAAACCAAACACCTTCCATAATATAAGGTGGAAATTGTCACTTTTCATGCAGGCTGAAAGACTTAAATTGTCTTAAGGGGTATCTAGCTTTTAGGGTGGGTAAATAGCTATAGAAATATACCATAAAAGAAGATAACAAACTAATTTGAAAGCCAATTTTTTAACTTATTCTATGGCGTTTTTTGTATTCAATTAATTTTCATTAAAATTACCTTAATTCAATTAAAAAGATATTAAGTGATACCAATTTGTTACATATATATATACATATATATACATATATATATATATATATATATATATATATATATATATATATATATATATAATATATATATATATATATATGTATATATATATATATATGTATATATGTATATGTATATGTATATGTATATGTATATATATATATATATATATATATATATATATATATATATATGTATATATATATATATATATATATATATATATATATATATATATATATATATAAATAATATTATTGTTCGATAAAATTAAATGTATTTTATTTAATATTTTAACTTGACCTTTTGATTTTTTACATAATAAAACAGTTTAAATGAAAGAGGCCTCTCGGTCTTCCAGTAAAAAATCAGCATAAAGTAGTTATCTGAAACAGTGGGATTCTAACCCATTTTCTCAGCTACCAAATGGCAGTGTCCTACAAATACATAAAGCGATTTGACTTCTTTTAAGATATAAGTACATAAATAATTGAAATATACATATACTTAACCCTCCGAGTGGAAGACATCGAGGAAAAAAAGTCTCCAGAAAATATGATAAAGGTTTACTGTGTCAGTGGCGAAAGCGTTCTATGTTTTTTTACTTTACCCTTAGTCAACTAGAATAGAATACGGGAAACCCACCCTCGTTATTGTCCCTTTACTTCCGGTTATAAATAGATATATAAATAGATATTATAGATTGTTAATTTTTAATACACATAAGGCTCTTCAAGTCTGGAAGATCATCGCATAAGAAATAATGGATTCAAAAAGTACAAATAAAAATATTCTTTGAGAGACTTATTTATACTTTTTACGAAATTCATCAAATATATTTAAGTGGTGCAATTAGAGATACATCTGTTGCCTAGAGATTTACAATGCCATTAAAAGCTATCAGTGTCTTTGTGCTTCAGGGGGTAGGAGTGCATCTCTCAATAAATGTTAGTCAAAGAGGGCTGCAGTTCCTAAACAATCGACCTGACCCTCCTACCTCAAAATTGCATGAGGGAAAGCACTGGCAGAAATGTACGTTACATCCAATTTTCGGAGCTGTTTTGGAGGTCGAAAATTGTACGTGACAACGGCTTTGAAGACATATCGGTTTGGCGGAATTGTACGTGCGAACCGCTTAGAGGGTTAAGAATAAAGGGAATCTAATGTACGTAAAATACTCCATTAATAGATATGAGAGCTTTTAAGAGGTCATAGTACTTTTCGAAACTTAAAATCTTTATGATAACATACATTTTGCGATCCATTATAAAAAAAAATTCTCTGCTCCTTTAGAATGAACTTTTTACAAAATTATTAATAATTATGTTGCTATGAAAAAATGGTTTATTTTTATCTTTTAAAGTAACGTATATTTTAAACTAGTATGGAAAATGTACACCAAATGAAAATAAGGAAATTAATTTCGTCACAAGACAAATTTGATATATCTATATTAGAAACTAAAATTTTATATCAAATTTAAGTAAAACATTTCTTTCATTCTGAAATCTAAAGTTTTAAAATTTTATTTAAAAAAATTAAAATATAAAGAAATTGAACATTAAAAATAGTTATCATTTATCATGCTGTAAAATAATATATATCACTGCATTGATATAATTAATGTTTACAGAATAAAAAAATAATTACCGTCTATATGATATAAATATTACTTTCTAATTTAAAAATTTTTAAAGTCGACTTCCAGGTTAGTGTGGTTTCTACGTTTTTTCATTTGGAGTAAACATTTTTAGAGCCTTCTTAATGATCTAGGATAAATGTTATTCTAAACAAAGAATAGTATATTTTTACTAAATTAAAAATAGGTTGTCACAATGAAAGAATTTTCAACTGGGATGGTAAATAAGTAAAGTATTTGTTCCTATAAACGTTGATTTGCAGATTAGTGAATTTCTACTTTTTTCGTTTGGAGTACACATTTTTAGAGCCTTCTTAATGATCTAGGAAAAATGTTATTCTAAACAGAGAACTGTATATTTTATATTGAATTAAATATACGTTGTCACAATGAAAGAATTTTCAACTGAAATGGGGCCTAAAGTATTTGTTCTTATAAAAGTTGACTTCCAGGTTAGTAAATTTCTACTTTTTTCATTTTGAGTATACATTTTTAGACCCTTCTTAATGATCTAGGAAAATTGTTATTGTAAACAAAGAACTGGATATTTTATACTGAATTGAAAATAGGTTGTCACAATGGAAGAATTTTCAGCTGGAATGGTACATAGGTAAAATATTTGTTCTTATAAAAGTTGACTTTTCAGGTTAATGAATTTCTACTTTTTTCGTTTGGAGTGCACATTTTTAGACCCTTCTTAATGACCTAAGAAAAAATGTTATTCTAAACAAAGAACTGTATATTTTATACTAAATTAAAGATAGATTGTCATAATGAAAGAATTTTCAGCTGGAATGGTAAAGTATTTGCTCCTATAAAAGTTGATTTTTCAGGTTAGTGAATTTCTACTTTTTTTCCTTTGGAGTACACATTTTTAGACCCTTTTTAATTATATAGGAAAAATATTATTCTAAATACAGAACTGTATATTTTTACTAAATTAAAAATAGGTTGTCATAATGAAAGAATTTTCTACTGAAATAGTACATAAAATATTTGTTCCTATAAAAGTTGACTTGCAGGTTAGTGAATTACTATTTTTTTTCTTCATATGTAATACACATTTTTAGACCCTTCTTAATGATCTAGGAAAAATGTTATTCGAAACAAAGAACTGTATATTTTATACTAAATTAAAAACAGGTTATTATGATGAAAGAATTTTCTACTGAAATAGTACATAAAATATTTGTTCCTATAAAAGTTGACTTGCAGGTTAGTGAATTACTATTTTTTTTCTTCATATGTAATACACATTTTTAGACCCTTCTTAATGATCTAGGAAAAATGTTATTCTAAACGAAGAACTGTATGTTTTATACTGAATTAAAAATAGGTTGTCATAATGAAAGACTTTTCAGCTGAAGTGGTATATAGGTAAAGCATTTGTTCCCATAAACTAAATATATATTTAGAAGAAAACTTTTTTTTTTTAAAAAAATGAAATAAAACTATTATTAAAATTATTAAACGATTATTGTTACTGTTATTATAATTATAAACTACTGTTATTACTAAAATTATAATTATAACGAGTATTAAAAATATCCTCATTACCTCATATAACTCCCTAGTAATCAACTGCTAGAAAGGGACTTTTATTCCAGCAATAGGAAGACAACAGATTTCTTTGCACACAAAATCGACTATTTTCACCTTCGGCAGTGTCATTTTTCCTGCATTCGAATTCTATAAAGCGAAAACACCTGTGGCTTTCGAACACCTGATCGTCCAGGTAACGTAATGAGGATGTAACAGACATTGACTGGGATGAGGAAATGCCAAAACGTTGCAAGCAGCGTGTCAAGAAAGTCAGTTTCTAAATACCGAGCGAAAATATTCAGAGTCATGAGGAAGGAAGGACGTTGGGGATTCCATCATGTGACAGGTGTTTTTCATTTTTCATGTTGATGTTTGATATACTTATTTATTTATTTTTTTGAGGTTGGTGCCAGAATATTCACGTTCCCATGACTTTGAATTTTTTATTTTTTTTTCTTTAAAAAAATATTTCAAAAGTGTCCGGGATTCTATTTATTTTATTGATGTATATTCTGTTCTAAATTGCTTTCTCAGATGTATAGAATACTTTGTTAAGAAAGTATTTGTTGAAGAAAAAATTAAAAACTTTAGTTATAGTTTAGACATTTTTACGAAATCAAGTGCTGAAGAATCGGTATAAATATTCGTTAGATAAAAATTGCCGCTAAATGAAAGAGATATTCGTAATACAATTTCCGTATGTATTATTGATATTTATTTATATATTTATTTATCTTTTATATTTGAGTTTGGTATCATAATATTCAAGTTTTCATTACTTTTATTTCATTTATAATCTCAAAAATATCTTAAATGGGGCAAGATATAAAAGTTCTAATTATGTTTTTATTAACAGCAATTTGTTCTAAATAGTTTGCTTGAATTTAAAGAGATTACTCTGCTTAGAAATAACTTGTTAAAACATTTCTTTAATTAAAAAAATAAAAAAGTTTAATCATAGTTTAGACATTTTTACGAAATCAAGTGCTGAAGAATCGGTATAAATATTCGTTAGATAAAAATTGCCGCTAAATGAAAGAGATATTCGTAATACAATTTCCGTATGTATTATTGATATTTTATTTATTTATATCTTTATTTATCTTATATTTTTTTATTTTCGTATCTTAATAGTTACGTTTTCATGACTTTTTCGTTTTATATTCTCAAAAATATCTTAAAGATGTCAAGATATAAAATTTCTAATTATATTATTTCTATACAATAGTGTGTTCTAAATAGTTTGCTTGAATTTAAAGAGATTACTCTGCTTAGAAATAACTTGTTAAAACATTTCTTTAATTAAAAAGATAAAAAAGTTTAATCACAGTTTAGACATTTTTACGAAATCAAGTACTGAAGAATCGGTATAAATATTCGTTAGATAAAAATTGCCGTTAAATAAAAGAGGCATTCGTAATACAATTTCCATATTTATTATTGATGTTTTATTTGTTTATATATTTATTTATCCTTTATTTTTTGCGTTTGGTATATTATATTTACGTTCTCATGACTTTTTTGTTTTATATTCTCAAAATATCTTAAAGGTGTCAAGATATAAAAGTTCTAATTATGTTATTTATAATAATATTGTGTTCTAAATAGTTTGCTTAAATGTAAGGAGATTGCTTAGAAACAACTTATTAAAACATTTCTTTAATTAAAAGATGAAACGTTTAATCACAGTTTAGACATTTTTACGGATTGAAATGCTCAAGATAACGTAAAATATTGGTTATAAAAAAAATTTCAGCTTAATAAAGGTTTGTAATAAAGGTATTCACAATACAATTTCCTTATCGATTGTTGGTGTTTTATTTAATTATTTTTTATTTTGGTATCATAATATTCATGTTCACAAGACATTGAGTGCTTTTTATTTTTATTCTCAAATATACAATAAAGGTATTGGATATATAAAAGTTTTAATTATTTTATGGATATAAAATTGTTCCGAACAGTTTTTTAAAATGTACAGGGATTACTTTGTAAGTAAAAACTTTCTTGAAACTTAAATTTTAAAGATAAAGGGTTTAACCATTGTTTAGTCATTTTTACTGATTGTTATTCTCAAGATTCCAAATAAATATTCTTGTTATAACATTTTACTCAATAAAAGTCATTATACAATAATTTTTTTTTATTTTTTAAGCTTTATTTATTTATATTTATATATTTATTATTTGTTTTTCCGTTTGCAACCATAACATACACGTTCTCATGACTTTCTCTCTTTTTTTTTAATACTTAAAATGTATGAAAAGTGTTTAGGATTATATTTTACTTACATAACTTCTGTTCTTAGTAGTTTCCTCAAATGCATAAAAAATAATTTCTTAAAATTTAATTTTTTTTTTATTTTTAAAGATAAATGTTTAACCATTGTTTAGTAGTTTTACGGTATTATATGGTAAAAATTCCGTAGAAATGTTCGTTATAGAATATTTTGCTAAATAGAAATTAGATATCAAGGCCTCGACAATAATAATATTCAAATTTATTGTTGGTGTTTTATTTATTTATTTGACATTAATATTTTATCAAAATATTGACGTTAACATGACTTTAAAGTTTTTTTAATTTCACTTTTCTTTTTCAAAGAGATCCGAGGTGTAAGGTTATAGTTATTATTTTATTCATATATATAGATATATATTATATTCCGAGGAGTTTCCTCAAGTATATTAGTACATAGCCTTCCAACTTATACTGTGGTAGCACATAGCACGAAAAACATCATGGGAATTGAAAATTATTGTAATATGAAATACGGGTATTTTTCCGTTCCCGAGCGAAAAGATAAAGTGCCTAATATTCCCAAATCTAACATGTTTGTGCCTCACAACTTACCTAAAATTAAAATAGATCACAAAATCTTTTTCAAAAAACCTTGTAATGTCACTAAGTTACTAAATTTGTAAATCCAAACCGAAAGTTGGGAACGCAGAGCTTAGTTTCATATACATTACACCAAAACTTTTAATTTTGAAATTAATTATAACAAATATACACAGAATAAGAATAAACCTAAAATATTTCAGTTGCCGAGTAAAATTTCTTTGAAAACTATACAAGCATTATAAAATGTTAATATTTTAAGTTATTATATACAGGCTTAATTATTACCTGATAAAATATTAGATTTTTTTAAAGTATTAAAGCAGTTCATCTTAAAATTGTGATTAACTATAATTTATTCTTACTTTTTTGCCGGACGATAAATAATTAATATTTTTCTCTTTGGTAAATATTGAAAAACAATACGCGTCTTCCTTGATTGAACCTTGTGAATATATTTTTTATTTCGAATTAAGTAAGTCTATTTGAATAAGCGAAGGGGAAAAATTCTACATATCAAGAAACATATTTTGAAATGAGAGCTAGGCATATATGACAAAATAATCATACTAGCCATTAAATAGTTTAATATATAAATATATCTTACTATATTTTCATATATCATTCAGGCTTTAACAATATTATTATAAATTTATTTTGCAAAGGCTAATAAACAGTACATATTGTCTTATAATTCATGTGAAAATTAAACATGAATAAAGAATTTTGAAATTGGTCGAAGAAAGAAAAACAAAATTACAGAAAGCTATAGAAGTATAGAAAAACAGGAGAAAGTGGGGATAGAAAATATAAGTATGAGGGTATGAATTAAATAACCTTATATAACGATTTAGTACAATATATAAATTCATACATTACATACACTCAAAAAGTTACTTCTTTGATAAATTAATGGTTTTTTATGTTAAATTCAGTTCAATTTATAATTACACGTATATGTGCATGTATTATATTTGATTATTTTACTGGACTTTAAATTATAAATATTTCCTTCTTCGGTAAATATTAAGAAATATTACAGGTACTCATTAAATAAAACACGTGAACATTTTTTTTAGCTTGAATCAAGTCTATTTCAATACCCAAAATAGGTCATATTAAAAAAAATAATTGAAGGGAAAAGTGGGGGAAAGGCATGTTAGATATACATAATTATACTTTTCGTTAAATTATTTTAATATATAATTATGTCTTATGTATACTAGAATTTTACTAGATTTGAAAATAATAATATTTTTATTTTTATTTTTTAAGCTAAGAAACAGTAGACATAGTCTTTAAAAAATCACGTGAGTATTATTTAACGTAAATAATGCAACATATTATTAGAAAAAGAGATGTAAGAATTAATTTCAAAGAGAAAAGCAGGTACAAATTTTAACATATGATTCAAAAAATTAGTTCAATGTATAATTATGTATTAGAATATTTTCTGCATAATGAATACAAAACATTTTTTTCTTCTGCAAAACTAATAAATAGATTTAAAAATAATAATATTAATATTTTTATTTTTTAAGCTAAGAAACAGTGGACATAGTCTTTAAAAATCATGTGAGTATTATTTAACGTAAATAATGCAAAATATTATTAGAAAAAGAGATGTAAGAATTAATTTCAAAGAGAAAAGCAGGTACAAATTTTAGCATATGATTCAGAAAATTAGTTCAATGTATAATTATGTGTTAGATTATTTTCTGTATAATTAATACAAAACTTTTTTTTCTTCAGCAAAACTAATAAATAGCATGCTTACAGTCTTTTAAAAATCAAGCTTTTATTTTTGAGGTGAATAAGACTTAACGATATGTCAATACAAAAAGAAAGAAAACAACATAAAAAAGGCATCATCTTAAGAAAAGGACGGGTAGGAATTGAAAAATAATCACATTATCACAATATTTACAATGCTTTCATTATGCCATCCATGATACGACAAAAATATAAGAATCTCTAGTCATTAGTTTGGAAAATAAATAAGCGATTCTACCATAACAACCGGAGCTCTATAAACAGGAATAAAAGGAGTGTGTTTTCATCTTTATGACAACACCCACTAAAGGACAAAATACGGGTGTAAGCCAAATTTGTTTTACGGCATCGATTTGGGAGAGAAATTTAGGCCACCCATTACTGAGGGAAAAAGGTTTCTGTGTGCTCCAGTTTTGTGCCAATTACTGCAAAAAGGTCACTCAAAAAAAGGAAAAATTTAATTTTCTGGGAGCTTCATCTAAGCCGTGCTAAATTACTAATGTAAGTATAACGGAAAATATTTTTATCGCACTAATTATAAATGTCCGGGGATAATTCTCTTGGATCTCTTATTTAATGACATCGAGTATGAATTGCTGAAACTACCAACCTATTAGTGGTGTTTCATTTTATGAAAAAGCTCTTTGACTATTGATCCTAAATTTTAGCAATGTAGTGAAATAACAATTTTCATTTACAGTGGTTCTTCGAACTTCATATTTGTATGATTAATGATACTAAATATTTTAAACGCTTCAAGATTCAGTTTTGACTGTAGCTGCTGTTCCATTACGTGCAGGAAAAAGAAGGACAAACTTAATTCTCTCGAAATTGCGACTCTTGTATCGAAGTCAGTAAAAAAGAGTTTTATGAGTTCTAATTTTAGTAAAGGTTAAAACTATTATTAGGAAAATTGCATTCCTGAAATTTATATTCAGCCTTTGCTGTTGCGGGTTCAGATTTTGAAAATATGGGTAACAGTGACGTTGTTACCAGCGATTAACCACGAGGCAATGACGTGTTTTTTAAAGGTACATCTATATTAAAAGTATTCTTGAGAATAACGTCTACGGATATAGTTGCACAAAAATTTATAATACGGGATTTAAAGAGATATTTTTACATACTTTTAAACATATAGAGCTTCCGAGAATGAAGTCAGAGTACTTGTTAACAAGAATTTAATAAAATGCTGAGTTAAATTTTATGTAAAACTTAACACCTTCAAAGATTATTATTATAACAATTTTCATTTAAATTGATTCTTAGAACTTCAAATTTGTATGATTAATGATACTAAATATTTTAAACACTTAAAGATTCAGTTTTGACTGTAGCTGCTGTTACATTACGTGCAGAAAAAGAAGGACAAACTTAATTCTCTCAAAATTGCGACTGTTGTATAGAAGTTAGTAAAAAAGAGTTTTATGAGCTCTAATTTTAGTAGAGGTTAAAACCATTATTACGAAAATTACATTCCTGATATTTAAATTCAGTGTTTGCTTTTGCGGGTTCAGATTTTGAAAATATGGGTAACAGTGAAGTGGCTACTAGTGAATAAACAGAAGGCAGTGACATGTTTTTTAAACGTACATCTATATTAAAGGTATTCTCGAGAATAACGTCTAAGGATATAATTGCACAAGAATTTATAATACGTGATTCAAAGATATATTTTTAGATACTTTTAAATTATATAGAGCTTCCGGGAATGAAGTCAGAGTACTTGCTAACAAGAATTGAATATAATGCTCATAGTTAAACTTTATATAAACCTTTAAAGACCTTTATTATAACAACTTTCATTTCAAGTGGTCCTTCATACTTCAAATTTGTATGATTAATGATACTAAATATTTTAACGCTTAAAGATTCAGTTTTGACTGTAGCTGCTATTACATTACGTGTAAAGGAAAAAGAAGGACAAACTTAATTCTCTCAAAATTGCGACACTTGTATCGAAGTTAGTAAAAAAGAGTTTCATGAGTTCTAATTTTAGTAAAGGTTAAAACCATTATTACGAAAATTACATTCCTGATATTTATATACAGTTTTTTCTTTTGTGGGTTCAGATTTTGAAAATATGGGTAATAGTGAAGTGGCTACTAGTGAATAAACAGAAGGCAGTGACTTGTTTTTTAAACGTACTTCTATATTAAAGGTATTCTCGAGAATAACGTCTAAGGATATAATTGCACAAGAATTTATAATACGTGATTCAAAGATATATTTTTAGATACTTTTAAACATTTAGAGATTCCGGGAATGAAGTCAGAGTACTTTCTAACAGGAATTGAATATAACTATCAGAGTTAAATTTTATATAAACCCTTAAAGACCTTTATTATTACAACTTTCATTTATAGTGGTTTTTCGAACTTCAAATTTGTATGATTAATAATACTAAATATCTTAAGAGCTTAAAGATTCAATTTTAACTGCAGCTGCTGTTACATCACGTGCAAGAAAAAGAAGGACATACTTAATACCCTCAAAATTGCGAATCTTGTATCAAAGTTAGTAAAAAGAGTCTTATGAGTTCTAATTTTAGTAGAGGTTAAAACAATTATCACGAAAAATGCATTCCTGAAATTTATATTTAGTTTTTGCTTTTGCAGGTTCAGATTTTTAAAATATGGGTAACAGTGAAGTGGCCACTAGCGAAAAACAGAAGCCAGTAACTTGTTTTTTAGACGTACATCTATATTAAAGATATTCTCGAGAATAACGTCTACGGATATAATTGCACAAGAATTTGTAATAAGTGATTCAAAGATATATTTTTAGATACTTTTAAACATATAGAGCTTCCGGGAATGAAGTCAGAGTACTTGCTAACAAAAATTGAATATAATGCTCAGAGTTAAATTTTATATAAACCTTTAAAGACCTTTATTATAACAACTTTCATTTACAGTGGTCCTTCATACTTCAAATTTGTATGATTAATGATACTAAATATTTTAACGCTTAAAGATTCAGTTTTGACTGTAGCTGCTATTACATTATGTGTAAAGGAAAAAGAAGGACAAACTTAATTCTCTCAAAATTGCGACTCTTGTATCGAAGTTAGTAAAAAAGAGTTTTATGAGTTCTAATTTTAGTAAAGGTTAAAAATATTATTACGAAAATTGTATTCCAGATATTTATATTCCGTTTTTGATTTTGCGGATTCGATTTTGAAAATATGGGTAACAGTGAGTGGTTACTACGGATTAAAAAGAAGCCTGTGAAGGGTTTTTTAAAATGTACATCTATATTAAAAGTATTCTCGAGAAGAAGTCTACAGATACAGCTGTACAAGAATTTGTAATACTTAATTCAAAGATATATTTTAGATGCTTTTAAACATATAAAACTTCCGAGAATGAAGTCAAAGTACTTGCTAACAGGAATTGAATATAATGCTCAGAGTTAAATTCGATGTAAAATTTAACACCTTTAAAGACTTTTATTATAACAATTTTCATTTACAGTGGTTCTTCGAACTTCAAATTTGTATGATTAATGATTCTAAGTATTTTAAGCGCTTAAAAATTCAGTTTTGACTGTATCTGCTGTTACATTACGTGCAGGAAAAAGGACAAACTGATTATTCTCAAAATTGCGACTCTTGTATCAAAATTACTAAAAAATAGTCTTGTGAGTTCTAATTTTAGTAAAGGTTAAAATCATTACTACGAAAATTACTTTCTTGAAATTCATTTTCAATTTTTGATGTTGTGAATTCAGATTTTGAAAATATGGGTAACAGTGAAGTGGCTACTAGCGATTAAACAGAAGGCTGTGACGTGTTTTTAAACGTACATCTATATTAAAAGTATTCACGAGAATATCCTCTACTGATATAGTCGAACAGGAATTTGTAATACGTGATTTAAAGAGACATTTTTTGAAATTTTTAAACTTCTGGGAATGAAGTCAAAGTACTTGCTAAGAGGAATTGAATATAATGCTCAGAGTTAAATTTCATGTAAAGAATAACACCTTTAAAGACTTTTATTATAACAATTTTCTTTTACAGGTGTTCTTTGAACTTCCAATTTGTATGATTAATGATACGAAATATTTTAAACATTTAAAGATTCAGTTTGGACTACATTACGTGCAGAAATAATAAGGACAAACTTAATAGCCTCAAATTTACGACTCTTGTATGAAAATTAGTAAGAAAGAGTATTATGGGTTCTAATTTTAGTAAAAGTCAAAACCATTACTATTAAAATTTCATTCCTGATATTAATATTCAGTTTTTGCTGCTTCGAGTTCAGATTTTGAAAATATGGGTAACAGTGAAGTGGCTACTAGCGATTAAACAGAAGTCTATGACTGTTTTTTTTAAACGTAGATCTATATTAAAAGTATTCTCGAGAATAACGTCTACGGATATAGTTGCACAAGAATACGTGATTCAAAGATATATTTTTAGATACTTTTAAACATATAGAGTTTCCGGGAATACAGTCAGAGTACTTGTTAACAGGAATTGAATATAATGCTCAGAGTTAAATTTTATGCAAACTTAAAACCTTTAAAGACTTTTATTATAACAATTTTCATTTAAAGTGGTTCTTCAAACTTCAAATTTGTAGGATTAACGATAGTAAATATTTTAAACTCTTAAAGATTCAGTTTGGACTGTAGTTATTTTTACATTACGTGCAGGATAAAGAAGGACAAACTTAATACTACCGAACAGAATCTTATGAGTTCTAATTTTAGTAAAAGTTAAAACCATTATTACGAAAATTGCATTCTTGAAATTTTTATCAGTCTTTGCTGTTGAGGTTTCAGATTTTGAAAACATGGGTAACAGTGAAGTGGTAACTAGCGATTAAACAGAATATTGTGAAGTGTTTTTTGAAATGTACATCTATATTAAAAGTTTTGTCGAGTATACGATTCCGGATATAGTTTCACAAGAATTTGTAATATGTGATTCAAAGAGATATTTTAGATATTTTTAAACATATAGAGCGTAAAGGAAATAAGTCAGAATACTTGCTAACATGAATTGAATATAATGCTCAGAGTTAAGTTTTATGTAATATTCAACACCTTTAAAGACTTTTGTTATTTTCAATGATAGATACCTATTAAAGCCAACTGCGAGTATTATTGTTTTTCAAATATAACAACTTGAATAATGTTACCATAATAGATTTTTTTCCAACCATACAGTTAACATCTAAAAACTTTCAGCAATGTGAATATTAAAAACTTGCAAATAAAGGGATAAATACTTTGGCGAGTTTCCAAGCATACATCTAGATTAAAAACCGTTGGATAGAACGATAACTTTTGCAAATAAACGTTCATAAAAATCTGTAAAATACTATACAAATTTTTTTAAATTATTTAAACACCTACAATAGTTTATACTAATTTTCCCAAATAAGATTACTCGAGTGTTTTTTATCAGGGAAAAAACAATGAATTTTAAAATAAATTTCCAGATAAAAATATATGTATATATTTCAGAAGTTTAGAGAATATTATTATTTAAGAAATTGTTAATAGGGATTAAAAAAAACGGGACGAATTTTGATAGATTTCTAGAAATCTTTCAAGAATTTCGTAGTTTTTCTAGTCTGATTGCTAAAAGTTTGCTGTTAAAATTCAGTGAAACACGTTGAAGAATTATAAAAATAGAGCAAGCTAAAACCATTTTTCAGTATTATATCTTTAAAAATGTTAACGCTAGACTTTAACGTTAAACACCCAAATAAAAAGAGTTGAGAGTTTAGATTTCTATATTTAAATAAAAACTTCTCAGTTTTTGCTAATAATCAGTCTAAAATTTCTTTTAGGAATTAAACGATAATGTTAGGAGTATTTTACACACTAATGAAATTTAACACTTACCAATTTTTTCAAATATGGTTAATTGTTAAGTCCCTGTTAATTCTTTAACGAAAGAACGATTTTAATTACGACATTCATTATATTTATTATGAGGTTAAAGGTTTTTCAAAATAATAAAATTCAACCTAAAATAAGCCTTTTTTTGTTCCCAAAGAAGAAATCTTGGCTACATTGTCATTATAAATAAATTATTCGAAATGAGTTATTATTAATTAAAAGTAGGTGTTTATCCACTTAGTAGTTTTAAAACCTAATAACCATTTTTGTCCGCTTTCATATTTTATTAGCAATTTCAAAATGACCCAGCAGTATTAGTGCTTTTAATTTCTAAGTTTTTAAGTGCGTTTTTAAATATTATCTTAGAAGTGTGTGTGATTTTTCAAACTTTCATAATTTTAAAAACATATTGTAGGATACGATCATATGATGAAAAACATTTTATAAAATATTGTACAGATGGAAATGACTAATTTAGATAAATTGCAGATAACATAAGTAAAAATAAATACCCTGTTATATTTGGGTATAAATTCTCGACATACATTAAGATGCGTTAATGAAATGGATTTGTATAGAGTGCATAAGAAGAATGATTAAATAGCAATTGTAGGGCGACAAACGTTTTTAAATAGATTAGACGACCCGGCAGACGTTGTCCTGTTTTGACGCTGTAAATCCAAAAAGTTGTAAAATATTTTTAAATAAATTATAAATTGGACCGTTTTGATGGAAAAGTAAGGAAAAAATATTTTAAAAATTCTATGCTATAGAACAAACAGAAACATAAAATTAGTCACCCACATCAAATGTACAGGACTTCGTTCGTGGAACTTCTCGTACAGAAGCCCATTACACTGTCCACTGCTCCATGTATACTTTGGCAGTGAAAGGTTTCATGCGGCATTATAATAATCTCAATAAGCGCGCAATTATGGGTTTTTTATGAAAAAATATTTTTTGTCGGATCAAATTGTGAATCCAAACCCTGCTTGAATCAACTTAATACATACATAAAATTTCATCGAAATCAATCCAGCCGTTTAGGAGGAGTTCTTTTACAAACACACGAACTGAAGAATTTTATATATAAAGATATATATTTGTATAGAATATATGTATTTAAATAAGTGTCTATTTCTAGTTCTATTATTAATATTATATGAATGCACACACAAAAAAACATACTATAGTGAAAAATTATTTCCCTATTAATTTTACCGTCTAATACATTTTACTAAATAAGACTATTTATAAACATACTAAATCAGCTTTTAGATGTTATGTATTTAGAAACTCGAGGTTTAAAATCTTTTATACCATGAAAATTTGAGTTTTAGAAATATTTTTAAGTGGTTTATGGCATAAAATAGAGGAAAAAAATAACCCATAAGACAAATTTTATTTTTAAAAAATCCTTTTGGAATTTTAAATTTATGGGATTTTTTAAATAAAGAAAGATCTAAGAAATATTAGAACGTTATTCAAGAGTTTTAACACTTTGACTGCCATGGCTATCATATGTGATATCCAGTGATATTTCCGTTGAGACACTGGCTATCCGATATGATAGCCATGGTGTTTTAACACTTCAGGCCATGGCTATCAAAGATGTTATCAATTACATGAAAATCGTATTGGAGTTTGATTGTTGGGCTCCCTACGATGTGTTAGGTATACGTGGTTTGCGCAAATTGGTATATGTGACGATTTTATGAGCTAAGTTTTATGAAAAATTAAATATTTGGAACATGCAACAAAAAAAGGGAATATATATAAATAGAGAGAGTTTGTTTTAAAATATTGTTTGTTTTGAAATATTGTTTTTATATATAGTTTTATGTTGAAAAAAATACAAATTACACAAAAACAAAGTTTGGCATCGTTGTGAACATTTGCAATTTTGGCTTGGCAGTCAAAGTGTTAAAGAAGAAAATTCTTCAACAATGGGAAGTACCATAATGCTCTTTGAGTGGATATAAAACGGAGAAATATATTTCTTTTCTTATATTGTGGTCAATTAAGACACATATTCCGTTACGTGTTCTCCAGGGAAAGAAAAAGAAAGAACTGGCCTAAGAAGAGATTCTTGAAAAAGAGAAGGTAAAAGAAGAAAAAAAATATGTCCATCATCAAAGGGTGAGTGCTCAGAGAGAAACCGGAAGCCAAATTTCTGGTGCTTTTTAGAGCACTTCGGAATTAAAGTTCTCTACACACGAAATGAGACCAACTGACACGCGACGAGGCAATTTGTCGCACAAAGCCATGACACTGGCCTATTGACGAGTCTTGTTACTGCACGATGTATGTATTTAGTCCTGGATGCTTGATGAATTGTTTCCGAAAGGCAAAAAAAAAAAAGATTGTGTTTAGGGAAAGAAAGGAAATCGCACCTAAAAGAAAAATGTGCGGTATTTAGAATAAAAAACTAGACCCTTTTAAATGGACAGTTTGATTAGCTTTACGGAATTTGACGCCTGCAAATGTGGGAACAAGAATTTAGTACGATACAGATATACGTTATGACATCTCTAATATTTTCTCTGCAATGACAAGTTAATTATTCATTTCTAATATTGCATAATTGTAGAGCAAGATGGACATCTGGAATTTCAGATTTGTGGTATGTCATCGATGCTTGATGAATTGTTTTCGAAAGGCCAAAAAAGATTGTGTTTAAGGAAAGAAAGGAAATTGCACCCAAAAGAAAAATGTGCTGTATTTAGAATAAAAATCTAGACCCTTTTAAATGGACAGTTTGATTAGCTTTAGGAAATTTGATGCCTGCAAATGTGAGAACAAGAATTCAGTAGGGTAAAGAATATATACGTTATGACAGCTCTGATATTTTCTCTGCAATGACGAGTTAATTATTCAATTCATATATTGCATAATTGTAGAGCAAGATGCACGTGTGGAATTTCAGATTTGTGGTAAATCATCGATACTTGATGAATTGTTTCCGAAAGGCCAAAAAAAAGATTGTGTTTGGGTAAAGAAAGGAAATTGCACCCAAAAGAAAAATGTGCTGTATTTAGAATAAAATACTAGATTCTTTTAAATGGACAGTTTGATTAGCTTTAGGGAATTTGACGCCTGCAAATGTGAGAACAAGAATTCAGTAGAGTAAAGAAGTTGTGCATTATGACAGCTCTGATATTTTCTCTGCAATGAAGATTTAATTATTCATTTGAAATATTGCATAATTGTAGAGCAAGATGCACGTGTGGAATTTCAGATTTGTGGTAAATCATCGATACTTGATGAATTGTTTCCGAAAGGCCAAAAAAAAGATTGTGTTTGGGTAAAGAAAGGAAACCGCACCTAAAAGAAAAATGTGTTGTATTTAGAATAAAAATCTAGACCCTTTTAAATGGACAGTTTGATTAGCTTTATGGAATTTTACGCCTGCAAATGGGAGAACAAGAATTCAGTAGGGTAAAGAAGATATACATTATGGCAGATCTGATATTTTCTCTGCAATGACGATTTAATTATTCAATTCATATATTGCATAATTGTAGAGCAAGAAGCACGTGTGGAATTTCAGATTTGTGGTAAATCATTGATGCTTGATGAATTCTTTCTGAAAGGTAAAAAAAAATGTGTTTGGGTAAAGAAAGGAAACCGCACCTAAAAGAAAAATGTGTTGTATTTAGAATAAAATACTAGACCCTTTTAAATGGACAGTTTGATTAGCTTTATGGAATTTGACGGCTGCAAATGTGAGAACAAGAATTCAGTAGGGTAAAGAAGATATACGTTATGATAGCTCTGATATTTTCTCTACAATGACCAGTTAATTATTCATTTCAAATGTTTCAGAATTATAAAGCAAGATACCCGTCTGAAATTTCAGATTTGATATTTCAGATTCACGAATTGTGGTAAGTCATTGGTGCTTGATGAATTGTTTTCGAAAGGCAAAAAAAAGACTGTGTTTAGGGAACGAAAGGAAATTGCACCTAAAAGGAAAATATGTGGTATTTAGAATAAAAAACTAGACCCTTTTAAATGAACAGTTTGATTAGCTTTAGGGAATTTGATGCCTGCAAACTTGAGAACAAGAATTTAGTAAGATAAAGATATATGTTATGACATCTTTAATATTTTTTCTACAATGGCGAGTTAACTATTCATTCAAATGTTGCATAATTGTAGAGCAAGATTCCCGTCTAGAATTTCAGATTTGTGGTAAGTCATCGATGCTTGATGAATTGTTTCCGAAAGGTCAAAAAAAGATTGTGTTTGGGGAAAGAAAGGAAATCTCACCCAAAAGAAAAATGTGTGGTATTTAGAATAAAAAACTAGACCGTTTTAAATGGTAAGTTTGATTAGCTTTATGGAATTTGACGCCTGCAAATGTGAGAACAAGAATTCAGTAGGGTAAAGAATATATACGCTATGACAGCTTTGATATTTTCTCTGCAATGACGAGTTAATTATTCAATTCATATATTGCATAATTGTAGAGCAAGATGCACGTCTGGAATTTCAGATTTGTGGCAAGTCATCGGTGCTTGATGAATTCTTTCCGAAAGGCCAAAAAAAGATTGTGTTTAAGGAAAGAAAGGAAATTGCACCCAAAAGAAAAATGTGCTGTATTTAGAATAAAAATCTAGACCCTTTTAAATGGACAGTTTGATTAGCTTTAAGGAATTTGACACCTGCAAATGTGAGAACACGAATTCAGTAGGTTAAAGAAGATATACGTTATGACAGCTCTGATATTTTCTCTGCAATGACGAGTTAATTATTCATTTCATATATTGCATAATTGTAGAGCAAGATGCACGTCTGGAATTTCAGATTTGTGGCAAGTCATCGGTGCTTGATGAATTCTTTCCGAAAGGTAAAAAAAAATGTGTTTAGAGAAAGAAAGGAAATTATAACTAAAAGAAAAATGTGAGATATTTAGAATAAAAATCTAGACCCTTTGAAATGAACAGTTTGATTAGCTTCAAGGAATTTGACACCTGCAAATGTGAAAACACGAATTCAGTAGGTTAAAGAAGATATACGTTAGGACAGCTCTGATATTTTCTCTGCAATGACGAGTTAATTAATCATTCCAACTGTTGTATAATTATAAAGCAAGATGCACGTGTGGAATTTCAGATTTGTGGTAAATCATTGATGCTTGATGAATTCTTTCTGAAAGGTAAAAAAAAATGTGTTTAGAGAAAGAAAGGAAATTATAACTAAAAGAAAAATGTGAGGTATTTAGAATAAAAAACTAGACCCTTTGAAATGGACAGTTTGATTAGCTTTAGGGAATTTGACGCCTGCAAATGTGAGAACAAGAATTCAGTAGAGTAAAGAAGTTGTGCATTATGACAGCTCTGATATTTTCTCTGCAATGAAGATTTAATTATTCATTTGAAATATTGCATAATCGTAGAGAAAGATGTTAGTCTGGAATTTTACATTTGTGATAAGTCATCGCAAAATATGTTTTGTCATAGCAAAGTAAATTTTCTCATCAGACAATGCTTGCTTGATGAATTGCTTCTGATTGCGAAATAAAGGATAAGTTTAGAGGGAAAGGAAATCGTACATAAATAATATTCAGATTTTGAAAATATAATTATATTATTTTCATTCAAACAGTTGGTTGTTGTTGAATTTACTGTTAACTATAGTACAATAAAAAAAATTGAGATAGTTTGCACTGGTTTTATGTCTTTACAAAATAACTCTTCATGCCAAATGGTTCGAAACTCAGTCGGCAAAGAGGTTAACTCATATCCGTATGGTTGTGACTTTGATGTCTGAGAAAGAAGGTTGTAAAGAAGGTTCAGGTTTGCAATATTCTAAGTTAAGATGATACCTCTGGAAATAGTAAATCCAGCTTCTGAATCTCTGAGAGGAATCTCTCAGAGCTAAGAAACGTTCCTTCACCATAGTTGTACTCTATAAAACAAAACAACTCAGCACTTCACTTTTTTGTTGTTGTTGTCTTATGTCACTTGGTCAAACCAAGCAAAATTTGAGCCGGAGGATACTCGTATTAAAGTAAAGGGGTGCTTCTTTTGTTTGAACTAGCACCGCAAAGGTGAAAGTATAACTTATACTGAAATGGGATCCTCATAATTTGAAGCAGAGACCAAGCAGAAGACCCATAGTCTTAGCCTTTTACCCCCAGGGGTATTGACTGAGAACTTGGACATTATGACCACGAACATATTTTATGTGCCCCAGTCACCTTTAACCCTTTGACAGTTTAATTTTTTTTCCAGAATTCAGTCAAAAAATTGTCACATTTTTTATTGCATTTTTTTTGTTTATGTTACATTTTTAAGTAAAGATATGTTATCAAAATTAACATTTCTAATATTTTTTAAGCATTTATTTCAACTTTTTTTCTTTCTATGAAGGCATCATTGAACGGAAGTTTACCTGTAGTCTCTTCGATATCAAATTAAATTTTTGGAATTCCAGTAAAAGCAAATCTAGGAGGCGGATCCGAAGGATTATCACAAATAATATAGAAAAATTGTCTTGCTTGACTGATTCCATCTGTACTACTATCAGAGTCACTACTATCCAGGTCATGTAGTAAACTTTCACTACTATCATTTACAGATAATTCAATTTCTGATTCCGAGCAACAGTTCGAATCATAAGAAATTAGCTCCATACGCTCTGAATTATCCATTATTTAAAAGTAAAATTATATTATTCAACTCTTACATCAATAAAATTATCAGGCGGTTAGTAAAATATAACCAGAAAGCTATACACTGAAAGATAACAATTCGTCTTCTGATACAAAACATGCGAAAAAACCTGCGCTTTTGAACCAATCAGAGTAGAAAATACAATAAACTGCAAACTATCATTTACTGGACATCTATATGAAAAATTTGTTACTAAAATTGGAAAAAATACGGCCGAAACAGTGCAAGCGAAATAGAAATCAGATTGCCCGTACGCTGTACGGGCAAATCAGTAAAGGCCCGAAAGCTGTGCCCGTACGGCGTACGGGCAAAACAGGGAAGGGGTTAAAAAACACCACGGATTTTAGGCCGACTCGGCCTCCGAACCCGCATCTCTCCAGTTACGAGAGCTTTTTGCCTTTTCCGACTGAGCTACCGCGGCTTACACTTCACTTTAAATCAAGTAATATCCAGCTTACGAGGAACGTTTGTCCAAGTGATGTATGAAACAATAGAAACATTAAAAGTTGCATTACATATTATAAAATGAACGTTTTAACACCAGAAAAAAATCATATCTGAAAGAAAAATTGGAAGAACTTGAAATAAAATAAATCCACTAGCTATCAGTTTTCTTGTTTTAGAACTTAGCAAATAAAAAGAAGATCAATGCATCACTGAGAAATTGGTTCATTTTATATATATATTTAAGTAGAATTTTCATAATAGTTGCCCATACAGCTGACTTTTGTTATAGCAGCACAAAAATGTCACTTATAAATATACAGATAAATATAAATTCGTATAATAATCCATATATCAACAAAAACTTAATATAATAATTTCAAACATTTTTAGAATATTACCGCTATTGTTTCTCAAATAATCTGTAAGTTTTATATATTTTTTTGAAAATTGTGCATGCATTGAAAAAAATTCATAAAAAAATATAAACTTATGTAAATAGAGGTCTATTTCAACGTCTTTTAAATGACTTCTTTTAACGTCTTTTTAAGACGTCTTTAGACGTCTATTTAAATGATCCATTTATTTATGGAAATGCACACAAAATTGCCTACACAAATATTTATGTTTGATGATACTAACGGATCATTTGTTTGTTCCCTAGATGTAATGGTGGCTTAATATTCATAAGAATGTTTCTGGAAAGGCATTTAAAAAGTATAATTAAATTTTCCATACAATTCATCAAGTAGATCTTTAGAAAATCGAAAACAGGCCAAAAGTAGGAAATGGGACATGTAACCGGAATTTCCTTTTATCCCTCTCTTTCCTCCCCCCTCTCTCTCTCTCTCTCTCTCTCTATATATATATATATATATATATATATATATATATATATATATATATGTGTGTGTGTGTGTGTGTGTTTATAAATCCATATGTATGTATATACACTCAAGTCCATAAATTAAGGATAATGAAGTTCAGGCAATGAAAGAGACAAAAGCAAAACAAATTTGACTTATTTGTAAAGTCTATTTATTAAACAAAAGGTAAAGAGCAAAAAAGATGGTATATGTTTGACATAATTAATAAAAATTGCGATTTTTACTCCCTGGAGCAAATTTAAAAAAAGAACCTATTTACAGAAAACAGTATAACATGGTTAGTATGATGGTTAATACGGAGTATGTCTCCCGGACGATGCAATACAAGCGTTACAACGCCTACGTATGCTGAGTATCAGATTATCAATCTGATCTTGGGGAAAATTACACCACTCATCAAGCAATGCCCTCCGAAGTTCCGATAGACAGTTGGGAGGGGTTGACGGGCTGCAATTCGTCGGCCAAGCATGTCCCACACATGCTCTATTGGATTCAAGTCCGGTGAGTATGCTGGCCAATCCATACGGGTGATATCCTCCGATTGAAGGCATTCGTCTACATTGTTTGCACGGTGAGGTCGGGCGTTGTCATGCATATACAGAAATTCAGGACCCATGGCGCCCCGAAACAAACGTACATGTTGTTCCAGAATGACATCCCGATAGATGTGGCCTGTCATCGTTACACTC
Organism: Pardosa pseudoannulata; assembly: GCA_032207245.1. Classification (NCBI taxonomy): domain Eukaryota; kingdom Metazoa; phylum Arthropoda; class Arachnida; order Araneae; family Lycosidae; genus Pardosa; species Pardosa pseudoannulata. Next base: position 78,363,151 of record CM063501.1, on the reverse strand, counting down.
TGAACATGCAGGTCAGTTCTGGAACCAAGAATAATTCCTCCCCAAACGAGCCATCCTGCACCACCGTAACGGTGTCGTTCAATGGTGTTCTCTGGGTGGTAACGGGTACCTGGCGCTCTCCATATGAAAGTCCGGCGAGAATCAGAATGTAAACTGAACCTGGACTCGTCGGAAAACATCACACAAGACCACTGTTGCGGTGTCCACAATGCATGCTCTTTAGCCCAGCATAATCGCAGGCGACAGTGAGTTGCGGTAAGGGGAACACATCTGACAGGCCTACGAGCATATAGACCAATGTTCCCTAAGCGTCTGTACACGGTCTGCCTTGAAACTGTCGTACCGGTAGCTGAAGAGAGCTGACGAGACAGGTCTGATGCTGTGCTCCGTCTGTTTCTTTTGGCAGTAACTGCCAAATACCGGTCATCATTCGGCGTAGTAACTCGGGGGCGACCTGTGCTGTAACATCTACTCACATTACCATCATGTTTGAATCGTTGCCAAAGCCTGGAGATGACATTCTGGGCGATTCCAAGTTCCTCGGATACTTCCAGCTGGGTACGTCCACATTCCAGTCGTCCGATAATTCTACCACGTAAAAAATCATCCAAATGCTTCCTTTGTGCCATAACTATGCGGGTATTGCACTGAAAGGCTTTTAAAGCGCTTGTGAACAATTTTACTTCTTTGCTACCATTCCTTATATACCCCTTTCATACACTCTCGTCATTGTGACGTACTATCCGCGCCATCTGGTGGTTTCCTGCAATTTGCATATTCTTCTTCAAGATGTGTGTGATAATTCTACAGGTGAAATTTTTATTTTAGAGCTCAATTTCTGTGTGATTCTGAATTATCCTTAATTTATGTACATGAGTGTATATATACACTTATATTAATGTATATATAAATATACACACATTTATATAAGTGTATATGTATATGTATATATATATATATATATATATATATATATATATATATACATACATACACACACACACACACACACACACATATATATATATATATATATATATATATATATATATATATATACATGTGTGTGTGTGTATACATGTATATGTGTATATATATATACATATATGTACATGTATATGTATATATATATATATATATATATATATATGTATGTATATGTATATATATGTATATATATATATATATACATATATATACATATATATACATATATATATATATATATACATATATAAATATATGCATATATAAATTATATATGTATATATATGTATACACACACACACACACACACACATATATATATATATATATATATATATATATATATATATATATATATATATATATATATATATATATATATATATATATATATACAAAGAGAGAAAGAAGAGATGCATATACCTACATACAAATAATTATGTTCTCTTGATTTTTAAATAAAAGTTTAAAGTTCCATACTTCCAGGAAGTTTGTGTGACTTTCCAAACTTAAATATATAAGCCTCTCGGAAAAGGGCTATTTACTTTGTCTTTACTACTACATCATTACATCCTTTCACTGGCTTTCAGCTTTCTGTGATAACAGGAAAAAAGAGTAAAATCTATTGTAATTTCGGACGTTGTCAGACAATGAGACCATCTGCTTTCTAAACCAACGCTGTAATTACTCCCCAGTTTGGTGTTGACTTAATGGTCTCCGCTTCAGCTCTGACTCAACAAGTTATTGCTTCTTCTTCTCCTGTCCATCCATCCAATTGGAACTGCGCTATCAGTGATACAACACGTCATTTAGCGTGATAAAATGTAATGAGTGGAGCAATTAATGGATATTCTTCATGTCAAATAGATATATATGCTTTTGTAAATGAATTGGACTCTTAGCGAAATGAAAGTTTCTCTTTGTTTTGTAAGTACATATGTTTCTCAGCGATAGTTAACAGAGCTGAAGTCATACACCAAAATTATATTTTGAATAATACTATTTTATTTTAGTTTGTTTGATATATAAGAGGGTTAAACAGTTATTCTTAAATGCTATCTTGAATGTATATTCATAAACTTCAAACTAATTAAATTTTAAAAAGTATATTGGATATGTATTTTATGTTAGATGGAACACAATAAAATAGGTTAGTGGTCGGAATCCTCAAAGATACCTGAGGTGATAAGCCAAGCCTGGAGGCCTTCTTCTTGGTCCCTGCTTTTAAATTTGGAAGACCCACTTTGTGTTGACCTAGGGAGAACTGTTGCAGAATGCAAGACATCTTATATAAGATATTTAGTTAGAAATTACTTGTTGCCAATATATATATAGCCCTATATCTGTTACATTGGAATTGTTTTGGAAAACTTTGGCTATTCTTTGATTTGGATATCTTGGCTATTGTGGTGTATTATGGGATCCAAAGAGTTAACCCAATCAGGAGGGATGTATCATATACAGCTCTATTTCAGTTGGGCGAGAGGACCGTTATAAAATTCATATCTTATATAAAAGTTTTATTAGCAATTACTTATTACCAATATATGTATCCCTATATCTATTATAGTGGAATTGTTTTGGATAGTCTTGGTTTTTTTGTGATTTAGATGTCTGGTCTATTGAGGTCTATTGTGGGATATAAATGGTTAACCCTTTCAGAACTGTCATATCATTAACAGCGTTATTTCAGTTTCACGAGAGGACGGTTGAAGAATACATGATATCGTATATAAGATATTTGGTTAGCAATAACTTGGTTATTTGGTTGCCAATATCTGTAGCACAATATCTTCAATATTGGAATTGTTTTGAAAAGCTTTGGCTATTCTGTGATTTGAATATATCGGCGATTGAGGTATATTATGGGATCCAAAGCGTTAACCCATTTTGGACGGGTGTATCATATCCAGCAATATTTCAGTTGCGTGAGAGGACCGTTATAAAATGCATGATATCTTACATAAGACATTTGATTAGCATTACGTATTACCAAGAGATGTAGCTTTATGTCTGTTATAGTGGAATTTGAACTAGAAAATCAACTAAGATCATTTAAAATGTGTTGCATATATGATGCATTCTTTGTCAAAATTTTAAAGAATTTTATCAAAAAAGAACTATGTAGCTATAAAATATATTGACTTTAAAATGAGAAAGCTTCCGCCTGAGGGAAATTTAGCCATATGTGCTGCCAATTGGAAACTTTAAAATAATAAAATCGACTTTTTAAATTATCTTGAACCAATTGCTCTACATTTTTCATTATAATAAATCACGGCAGATTATTTCATGATTTTTAAGTGTTAAAATATCTCACAGTGTTCTCAAGTATCTAAAGAATTATCGAAACAGATATACCATTTCCTTGCACAAAATCTATCTTAGAAGATGATGTAACCCTTTAGTTAACACATTGTGTGCGGGTACATTTCGCAGCGGAATTGTACCGGGCGCGGGCATTTTGCGCGTAAATTTAGTTATTCATTTATATCTCCATAGATCGAAAATTATTTAATTTTTTTACCAACTTTTCGTATTTTCTATTGAAATATAGAAACAAATATATAAATAACAACCATAAGATTTTTGTAAACAAAAAATATATTTTTCAGTGGATAAATTTATAATAGTATCCTAAATATGAAAAATCAAATAGAAATAGTAGCATATAGTTTTAAGTTTTTCGAATTCTGTTATATATAAACATTTTTTCATTATAAAAAAATGAAAAGAGCAATCATAAAACTAATAACGTAAAAACTAGATTTTATTTGTCTAAATGTTTTCAGAATCTACGTAGTAGACAAGAACATTCAGCTTCTTTTTACCGTATATACCGTTATTTTTGTACCCACAAACAAACCATGTTGTTACACTAACCCGTACTAGTACGTGACCCACGCTCAAGTATCAATCGTCAGAAAACGTACTAGTACGTGTCCCGTGCTCAAGTATCAGTCGTCAGAAAAGGTACCCGCAGGTAGGTGTCCCGCATACAGTATGTTAAATAAGCATTTCTATGGCACCAAAGAAAAATTCTTTCCAATCAGGTCTAATATTTATATTGTAGACAAAAAATGTCATTATAAATATGTTTCGCTTTACTATACTACCAAAATTCCTTTCTAGTAGATTGAATTACGCGCTATGATAATCAAACCCCTTTTTATACAAAGTGCAGACTACAACGTGCTAAATCACTTTTCTCTACCATAAAAAATATGTGACAGGCAGCATCAGATAAGCAGCCGCAGGCCACTTTACTGTAAAAACGATTATTGTAAAAGAATTTATTCTCAGATACTTTGCTACGCTTGCTTTAACCATTGTTTTCATTCGTAATTTCTTTTCTTTTACTCGTTGACGGGCCTCTATTGCCCCAGGTGCATTCTTCATTATTCACCTTTTGTTCTTTATGTGTTTCAGGTGGTGAACTTTATTTTATTAAGGTATATTAACTTTACTGTGTTCGTACTTTTAGTATAACGTTTGCATCAGTTGGAAAGCCGGCAGCACAACGGCAAGTATTGAAAATAGAAACCGCTGATTGAGCTACTTTTCGTTACGTTATTTAATTGCTGGTTATAAACACAAAGCGGTTAGTTCATATTCGAGATCACACATTGTTTAAAAATTCATCCCCTACAAATACTTTTAATTTAACTTTTGTGGCAATTTTTGGTGTTTTATAATGAGTACTAGAATTTTTCTGTGTTCTTCTTTGAAGTCAATTATCATTATGGAGAAATATGTCTTCTTGAGAAAAAAATATATAAAAAGCAAATCTGACCCGTTCGTCATATTTTCTTCTCTTAAAAAGTTTTATACGTTTCGTAGGTGGTACATTTCAGCTCTTGTTTGAAATTTAATATTTTTACATCTCAAAAAGCAATTTTATATGTTTTGACGCAAATATTTTGACACTTTTATAAAGTGACACTAAAAGTTGTCAACTTCTCATATATGTGTCGACTTTTACATGTAACAAGGCAAGAAGAGAAAATAGTTTGGGACGCTCTTTAAAATGTTGAATCTTTTTGTTAAGAAAAATTTATCTTTAAAAAAATTAATAAGAGTTGAATACCCCCCAGTTCGGGAAAGTTTGGTGCAATCCAAATGTTTTATGCATTTCGTATCTGACTCTTTGTTCTTAATCAAAGCAAAATTTTATTTATTTTCTTCTCCAGAATGAATTTTATTCATTTTGACCTGAAATATTTTGAAGATAATATGGGAAGAAGAGTACATATTTACAACGATGTATAACTAAATTACTTGATTTAATGTTTTTTAAATTGATAATATTTCAAATATAATCTTTAAATTATTTTTTAAATTTTAAAGGAGTTCTCGCTATTTAATTTTTCTCCATATACCTACATATTACTTACAAACCACTTTTAATATGCGTTAATCAATTATAATAACCAATGCCAATATAACTAAATCTCCTTTTCATCTTAATCGGATTTTGTGTCAAAACAGTATTTTCTTATATAATATAGAACAATAAAGTAAACACAATATCACACACCTTAATAGAGGTGTACGATGTTTTCAATTTCATTCCCCGGTCCTGCCATAATAGTCCCTTCCTTCCCAATGGTATAACATGATTAATAAAAAACGTTGTTGTTTTCTTATGCCACTTTGTCAAACCAAGTACGATTAACCCTGAGTCTATACGTATTTATACGTATTTATTTAGAGGGGTGCGCATTTCGTTTGAACGAGTACGAAGTACGACTTATGCTCGAGTGGTCCTCATAATTTTGAAGCAGGGACCAAGCTGAAGACCCACAGGCTTTGCCTGCCATCCCCAGAGGTATTGATTGAGAACTTCGAGGACAGTGTGACTACGAACATATTTTACGTACCCCAGTCACCTTTAACGAACAGAGAATCTTAGCTCGGCTCGAGATCTGAACACTCAACCCTCCAGTTCCGAGAGTTTGCCTTTGCCAACCGAGTTACCGAGGGTCGATATAAAACGTGAATCCATTTGTTAAGAATGGAGTACTTTTTAAAATAACATTGAAAGAACGTTGTTTTGGTTTGCAGCGATACTGTCTTTTTCTTTTTGCTACACGAAGGACTCCTGATGGTATAATGATTAAAGCCTATTTGAAATATGGATATCCATGCCAGAGTGGGATTCGAACACACGAGCTCTAGTGTCAAAGTGCATGTATAACCCATTCGGCAATTGTTCGGTGAAAGAGCATTAAAGTTCGATTTATTGGGTCTGCTTAAAATTGGTTACAATCTGGACTGTCAATTAGTCGAATTTTAGAGCCGCGTTTCATACAAATGCTACAACGTTTCATTATTTTCTTTTGTAATAACAGACTGCGTATTATACATGTGTAAAAACGGTACACGGAGAATATTTAAGTTGTTTCACGACATAAGGATGAATCCAACTTTTCAATTCCTTACACTATTAAACAGATTCTATGTAATTCCTGCATCCTATCGTAAAGAGAGAGCGTTATATCTTATGGTATCACATGATAAATAAAACAAACAACATAAGAGGAGCGAAAACTGTGTCCCGTCTTGTTAATTAACTAAAATAACTGGATTTGTGGACAAACACGCCCGCAGATTATTTGGAATCGATTTATCGACATTAATCGTTGCATTTCACGCAAGGATGGTCAGAACGATACATATCCTACTAAAGCCGAGACAAACAACTCTTTTCTAAGAGTGGTGGGCCATGTTGATAAAAAAAGAAGTTTATAGAAAAAGTAACATTTAAGTAAGACTTTCGGTTAAATCTTTTAGTATAATCAGATAGAATTAAATAGTTATGGATGTTAAAGTATTTTTCGTTTTAGACACATTTAGTATATTACTTTCACTTTAGACTTGGGGGTCACCGGTGACCAGCGAATAAGTCTATTCCTGTCGCCAGGGGGTCACAGTGTCCTTAAAAGTAATTGCATTAGGAATGATTACATAAATTAACTTACCTCTTGTAATTAAAATTTCACGAAAATATTCAGCAAATAATTAAATATACGTGTTAGCCAGAGGGCTAGACCATGTGAAATCATTGAACATTCACCATCTTAAGTGTTTTCATGTAAAAAGGAAATATATTATGTATCAATATGTATGTATTATGTATTATGAAGAAAATAATGAAATATTCGTGTTAGCTAGAGGGATAAGCCATGTGAAATCATTGAACATTCACCATCTTAAGTGTTTTCATGTAAAAAGGAAATATATTATGTATCAATATGTATGTATTATATATTATGAAGCAAATAATGAAATATTCGTGTTAGCTAGAGGGATAAGCCATGTGAAATTACTGAACATTTGCCGTCTTAAGTATTGTCATATAAAAAGGAAATATATTATGTATCAATATGTATGTATTATGTATTATGAAGAAAATAATAAAATATTTGTGTCAGCCAGAAGGCTAAGCCATGGGACATTAACTCATTATTGAACCTTCTCCGTCTTAAATACACTTATGTAAAATTGAATATATTACTTTCAATTATTAAGTATTCTCCTGTAAAAAGTAAATATATTATGTATCAATATGTCTGCATTATGCATTATGAAGCAAATAATGAAATATTCGTGTTAGCTAGAGGGATAAGCCATGTGAAATTACTGAACATTTGCCGTCTTAAGTATTGTCATATAAAAAGGAAATATATTATGTATCAATATGTATGTATTATGTATTATGAAGAAAATAATAAAATATTTGTGTCAGCCAGAAGGCTAAGCTATGTGAAGTTATTGAACATTCACCGTCTTAAGTATTCTCATGTAAAAAGGAAATATATTATGTATCAATATGTATGTATTATATATTATGAAGCAAATAATGAAATATTCGTGTTAGCTAGAGGGATAAGCCATGTGAAATTACTGAACATTTGCCGTCTTAAGTATTGTCATATAAAAAGGAAATATATTATGTATCAATATGTATGTATTATGTATTATGAAGAAAATAATAAAATATTTGTGTCAGCCAGAAGGCTAAGCCATGGGACATTAACTCATTATTGAACCTTCTCCGTCTTAAATACACTTATGTAAAATTGAATATATTACTTTCAATTATATTTTCCTTTTTTATGTATCAATGTGTATGTATTATGTATTTATGTATCAATTTCGATCTTATTTTTCTTTCCACAAATGTTCAACACTCAGAGAAGTACAACCTTATCACCACTGACATTATATTGCGGTTCCGCAGATCTTCAACCACTATCAACACAGAAATTCATTTCTTCGTCACGGGGTACGAAAATAAGCCGACAAACCGCACGCGACATTCAAAAATAAAAATTAAAAAAGGGCAAAGAGATCAACATCTTCAGCATAAAAAAAAGAAACACTGTCCGCAGAATGAGGTCTAGACAATAAAATATCTAAGCCTCTTCCTTCTGGCTTTGTAAGGCCCCCCATTCTCCACGGAACTGCAGTTACAACACGTTCATTCAACTATTCTTGGATCCGGCCCAACGCGGTGTGACATTTCGCTTTTGGATAAATAGCTTTCACGGAATAATAACATTTGTCATTATCCGGGAGCCTTGCTAAACGTTGTTATCCATAACTCACTTTTCAAGCTATCTACTGAAGAACTTAGAAAATTTCCAGTGAGGATGAATCAGACTCTCCAAAACGTGTTAAGTAGATCTGCGAATCTTAACCCTTTGCACTTCACTGTCGAGTCTATGCAACATTATCTATCTTTTGCATTAAGAACAACGTCAAGTGGGACTCCACAAAGTAGATAAATTTAAGAGTTATTATTGTCGCTTGTTTAATGGGTTTTTACACCGTCGTCTTAATGCAAGCCAAACAAATATTTGTCTCGAAGGGTCTTACTTAATTATACAGAAATAAATGAAATTTTAAGGCTTGTTTAAATTCACACATAATTCTGAAATAATTCTTCGTTATTATAATAAAAAATACAGTACAATTAATTTCGAAAAAAAATGCCATATTATGTTCCGCACGATAACTTAAATTGGAGTATTGGTATAAACCTACAGCCTAAATTACAGTGATCTGAAAACTTCTTTCCGTAAAGTAGATAAGAAGTATATAAATCTTACTGATATAAGATGTTTTAAAGACTCATAAAAATATAAAAATTGTACCAGTAGAAAGAAATCATAAATAATTAGTCATAAAAATAAGCTAACACTTATCTGGTTTGGTTTTGAGTGCTATGGTCTACTTTTTAAAAACACGAGGGCTAATGCGGTCGGGACCTACTGCTTAATGCCGATTCCGAACAGCTATGAACATTCAAACTACAGTTCGATTGCAGTTACAAACTCCGGTATCAAAAATCAGCGTCCTAACCATTCAGGTATCGTTCTCCAATACTTATCTGAATGTTACTAATTTAGTCTATTGTTGGTGTTGTTTCACATGCCACAAGGAATTAACCAAGCACAATTCAGCCTGCAGGCTCTCGTATTAATGCCGAGGGGTGCACCTTTCGCTTTAATGAGCATCATTAAGGTGAAAGAACGACTTCGCTCAAGTGGGTCCTCGTAATTTTGAAGCAGGGACCAAGCAGAAGACCCATAGACTTGGCCTGCCACCCCGAGAGGTATTGATTGAGAACTTGGAGGACATTGTGACCACGAACCTATTTTACATGCCCTAGTCACCTTTAACGAACACGGCGGATCTTAGGCCGACTCGGGTTCCGAACCCGCAACCTCTCAGTTACGAGATTGTTGCATTTGCCGACTGAGCTACTGGGTGAGCTCAATTTATTGTATAGAAAACATGAACATATGTGCTCAAAAGAAGAATTTAGGTTTTTATGTTGAGTAGAGTTTTTTAAATCTTACAGTTCATAATATAACACTATTTAATTTCTTCTGCACGAATTATTCTATATTTTTTATTGTAATGAATTATCACTGGAATATCCGGAAGTTTTTACTGATTAAAATGATTAGTATTAATGACTGACTTTCAAGAGTCTCTTTCATTTATCTAATTACACAGTTTTAATTGTTTAGAATTGAAAACAATAAGGCCGGTTTTTGTGACCTTTTCCAGACCTTTAAATTTTAACGACGTTATTAAAATTGTTTCTACAAAAATCTGAAACCTTCAATTTATGCCATACCTATTGCTCTTTAACATTACAATTTCGATGAGGAACAATTTGGAAGCCAGTGGTTTGAAAAAGCACCTGTCAGTATTTTTATAGTATATGACAATAAAAATATAACATGAACAATCTAAATAATAAAATTTATCATACATATATATACCGTACAATATTTCACAATTACTGCTCGATGAAGCCTTTTATATAGAAAAAAAAATTCCGTATTTCATCTGCTGTACCGGTAATATTTATACTCACTAACGATATTATACAACAAATAAAGATTAAAACTAAATAATTATGTAAATTTGTTCATTATAGCAATTAGATAAGCTAATCTATAAAATTAATGTATTGTGATAAATTAAAACAACTCGTATGGTTTGAGTTTTGGGAACAGTAATGATATCTTTTAAACCCGTGTATAGCCAGAAACTTTGCTATATTTATTTTTTCTAAAAGAAAACAAACACAATTATAATTTAAGATATACCTATTTTAATTAATAACTCACTCTCTCACCTTTATATGAGACACCTAAACTTAATATTGTAAAAATAATTAAAATAATTTTTGTACCACAGTTTTATCCTAAGTGATGTTAATAAAATTGTTAAACATTCTCTTAAACATTTAATTGATAAATTAGTAGCATGATATTGGAAAATAGACGACTGACATTTGTTTTAAAAATTAATACGGAAACATCAGATTTTCTATGCTTAATTTTTGTCACTTTAATTTTTAATAATTTTTTAAATCCTCATTTATAACAATTAGAATTAAGTAAGTACAAAATTTATCCCTAAATGCAGTGCTTTTTTATTAATTTTCTGAATGCACATACATTTTAGCACTCTAGGTTTAAATTGTACTTAGTATTATTACAAATTTGGCGCCTCAAAACGCAATCTTTTAACTCCAAATAAAAACATATTTATTTTCACGTGGACTATCTGACATAATAACCTTGTGATATGCAAAATGCCCTCCTTTAAAATTCAACTAATGATTTGTTTATGTGGACTACCCAAGAAATTGCAAGAATTAAAAATGGCTTTAATTATATTTTACTCATCGAACTGCCTCTCTGATTTATAATAACCTTGTGATATGCAAAACACTTCTTTAAATTCAACTAAAACAATTTAGTGGACTATAAAAGAGAATCGCATTAAAATGGCACCCTATCTTAATCATAGTATAAATAACCTTGAACTGTATCTCTGATTTATTATACCTTGTATATAGAAAACGCACTATTTTAAATTAAACTAAACACATTTTTTACGTGGACTACCCAGGAGGAAAATCACAAGTTAAAATGGCGCCCTACCGTAATAATAGTGTTAAAATATAACCCATTAAACTGCATCTGATTTATAATAACCTTGTGATATTAAAATGCACTCTTTTAAATTCAACTAAAAACATATTTTTTTACGTGGACTACACAGAAGGAAAATTGCAAGTTTTAAAAATGGTACTATCTTAATCATAGTAATAAATATAACCCATTGAACTGTATCTTGATTTATAATAACCTTGTAATATGCAAAATGCACTCCTTTAAATTCAACTAAAAATGATTTGTTTACGTGGACTACCCAGGAGGATAATTGCAAGAATTAAAATGGCACCCTCTTAATCATAGTGTTAAATATAACCCATTGAACTGCCTCTCTGATTTACAATAACCTTGTGATATGTAAAAATTCACTCCTTTAAATTCAACTAAAAACAATTTGGTGACGTGGACTACACAGGAGGAAAATCCCAAGGATTAAAATGGCACCCTCTTAATCATGGTAATAATAACCCAGTTAAACTGAATCTGATTTATAATAACCTTGTGATATGCAAAATGCACTTTTAAATTCAACTAAAAATGATTTTTTACGTGGACTACCCAGAGGAAAATTGCAAGGATTAAAATGGCACCTATCTTAAAAATAGTGTTAAATATAACCCATTGAACTGTATCTGATTTATAATAACCTTGTGATATGAAAAATGCACTCCTTTTAAATTCAACTAAAAACAATTTGATGTCGTGGACTACACAGGAGGAAAATCACAAGGTTTGAAATAGCACCCTCTTGTAATAATAGTGTTAAATATAACCCATTAAACTGTATCTGATTTATAATAACCTTGTGATATGCAAAATGCACTTTTTAAATTCAACTAAAACAATTTAAGTGGACTACCCAAGAAGAGAATCGCAAGAACTTAAAATGGCACTCCTATCTTAATCATATGTTAAATATAACCCATTGAACTGTATCTCTGATTTATTATAACCTTGTGATATAGAAAACGCACTCTTTAAATTGAACTAAAAACACTTTTTTCATGTGGACTACACAGGAGGAAAATCACAAGGTTTGAAATGGCACCCTCTCATAATCATAGTGTTAAATATAACCCATTAAACTGCATCTGACATAATAACCTTGTGATATGCAAAATGCACTCCTTTTAAATTCAACTAAAATAATTTGTTTACATGGAATTTATCCAGGAGAAAATTGCAAGAATTAAAATGGCACATTCTTAATCGCTGTGTTAAATATAACGCATTGAACTGCCTCACTGATTTATAATAACCTTGTGATATGCAAAATGAACTCTATTAATTCAACAATTAACAATTTGATGACGTGGACTACACAGGAGGAAAAATCCAGTAATCATAGTGTTAAATATAACCATTGAACTGTAACGGATTTATAATAACCTTTGTGATTTACAAAATTCACTACTTAAAATTCAACTAAAAACACTCTTTCTACGTGGACTACCCAGGCGGAAAAAAATCGCACGATTTTTGAAATGGCAATCTCCCGTAATCATAGCGTTAAATATAACCCTTTAAACTGTATCTGATTTATAATAACCTTGTAATATGCAAAAGGCACTCCTTTAAATTCATCTGAAGACGATTTATTTACGTGGAATAACCCAGGATGAAAATTGCAAGAATTAAAATGGCACCCTATCTTAAATCATAGTGTTATACATAACCCATTGAACTGCATTATCTCTGATTTATAATAACCTTGTGATATACAAAATGCGCTACTTTAAATTTAACTAAAAATTTTTTTTACGTGGACTACAGGAGAAAAAAATCGCAAGTTTGAAATAGCACTCTTCCGTAATCATAGTGTTAAATTTAACACATTGAAATGTATATCTGATTTAAAATAACACTGTAATATACAAATGCCTCTTTTGAATTTAAAAACAACACATTCGTTTATATGGGTAACCCAGCTGAGGTACCGAGGTTTAAAATGCCAAACTTCTGTAATCATACTGTTAAATGTAACCCATCGACTGTCACTTTCAGTTGTAATAACCCTGTAATAAACAAAAACATGCTTTTAACTTCAGATAAAGGCACTTTTTTTACGTGGACTAACCAGTCGAAAATTCAATTTGAAAGACCTATCCTACAACACCACTTTTCTGAAGGAAATAAAGAGCGTTAACTTCGAAAAAGTGTATCAATAATGCAATATGGGACAATCATTGTGTCAGAGTCTATTTTTCACCTGAATAAGTACGCAGGAATGAAAATTTCATATCGTAATGCAATTTCCGAGATCCAAAATGAAAAATCGAATGATCCATCTTGTCTATCCTATAGAGACGTGAAATGCATTCGAAATGGCCGACTGCCGATTTAAGTTCGGTGTAGTCAGGGGGATTTTCCATGCTGAACGATCAATAAAAATTCCATCATTTGGATTCAGTGGGAGTACGACTCGTATACCAGGACACCAGAGAAAAATGTATTAATATGCAGTCGTGAAATTAGGAAAGGTCTCGAATGGGTGAATGGGTTGAGAATAATAAGCACAGTTTAAATAATAATTAGGAATTAAAGGTAGAAAATTAATTTGAATAATTTGTATATTTTTATTCTCATCGATTCACTAATAATTGCCCATGAAAAAATATAAGGAAAATTACTTATTGCATTTTAACTAAAACATTCACTAACTAAACTGGGTTTATTTATTAATATTATAAAAACTAATAGAAAAATGTATTCATATGCAGTCATGAAATTAGGAAAGGTCTCGAATGGGTGAATGGATTGAGAATAATAAACACAGTTTAAATAATAATTAGGAATTAAAGGTAGAAAACTAATTTGAATAATTTCTATATTTTTATTCTCATTTGTTTCACTAATAATTGCTCATGAAAGAATATAAGGAAAATTACTTATTGCATTTTAACTAAAACTTTCACTAATTAAACTGGGTTTATTTACTAATATTATAAAAACTAATAGAAAAATTAACTAATAGAAAAATGTATTAATATGCAGTCATGAAATTAAGGAAGGTCTCGATTGGGGGAATGGATTGAGAATAATAAGCACAGTTTAAATAATAATTAGGAATTAAAGGTAGAAAATTAATTTGAATAATTTGTATATTTCTATTCCCATCGATTCACTAATAAATGCCCATGAAACAATATAAGGAAAATTACTTATTGCATTTTAACTAAAACTTTCACTAATTGAACTGGGTTTATTTACTAATATTATAAAATTTAATAGAAATATTAACTAATAGAAAAATGTATTAATATGCAGTCATGAAATTAGAAAAGGTCTCGAATGGGTGAATGGATTGAGAAGAATAAGCACAGTTTAAATAATAATTAGGAATTAAAGGTAGAAAATTAATTTGAATAATATGTATATTTTTATTCTCATTGATTCACCAATAATTGCCCATGAAACAATATAAGGAAAATTACTTATTGCATTTTAACTAAAACATTCATTAATTAAACTGGGTTTATTTACTATTATAAAAACTAATAGAAAAATGTATTAATATGCAGTCATGAAATTAGAAAAGGTCTCGAATGGGTGAATGGATTGAGAAGAATAAGCACAGTTTAAATAATAATTAGGAATTAAAGGTAGAAAATTAATTTGAATAATATGTATATTTTTATTCTCATTGATTCACCAATAATTGCCCATGAAACAATATAAGGAAAATTACTTATTGCATTTTAACTAAAACATTCATTAATTAAACTGGGTTTATTTACTATTATAAAAACTAATAGAAAAATGTATTAATATGCAGTCATGAAATTAGGAAAGGTCTCGAATGGGTGAATGGATTGAGAATAATAAACACAGTTTAAATAATAATTAGGAATTAAAGGTAGAAAACTAATTTGAATAATTTCTATATTTTTATTCTCATTTGTTTCACTAATAATTGCTCATGAAAGAATATAAGGAAAATTACTTATTGCATTTTAACTAAAACATTCACTAATTAAACTGGGTTTATTTACTAATATTATAAAAACTAATAGAAAAATTAACTAATAGAAAAATGTATTAATATGCAGTCATGAAATTAGGAAAGGTCTCGAATGGGTGAATGGGTTGAGAACAATAAGCACAGTTTAAATAATAATTAGGAATTAAAGGTAGAAAGTTAATTTGAATAATTTGTATATTTCTATTCCCATCGATTCACTAATAAATGCCCATGAAACAATATAAGGAAAATTACTTATTGCATTTTAACTAAAACTTTCACTAATTGAACTGGGTTTATTTACTAATATTATAAAAATTAATAGAAATATTAACTAATAGAAAAATGCATTAATATGCAGTCATGAAATTAAGAAAGGTCTCGATTGGGGGAATGGATTGAGAATAATAAGTACAGTTTAAATAATAATTAGGAATTAAAGGTAGAAAATGAATTTGAATAATTTGTATATTTTTATTCTCATTGATTCACCAATAATTGCCCATGAAACAATATAAGGAAAATTACTTATTGTATTTTAACTAAAACATTCACTAATTAAACTGGGATTATTTACTAATATTATAAAATCTAATAGAAAAATGTATTAATATGCAGTATGAAATTAGGAAAGGTCTCGAATGGGTAAATGGATTGAGAATAATAAGCACAGTTTAAATAATAATTAGGAATTAAAGGTAGAAAATTAATTTGAATAATTTGTATATTTCTATTCTCATCGATTCACTAATAATTGCCCATGAAAAAATATAAGGAAAATTACTTATTGCATTTTAACTAAAACATTCACTAATTAAACTGGGTTTATTTACTAATATTAAAAAAACTAATAGAAAAATGTATTCATATGCAAGAATGAAATTAGGAAAGGTCTCGGGTGAATGGATTAAGAATGATAAGCACAGTTTAAATAATAATTAGGAATTAAAAGTATAAAAGTAATTTGAATAATTTGTATATTTTTATTCTCATCGATTCACTAATAATTGCCCATGAAAAAAATATAAGGAAAATTACTTATTGCATTTTAACTAAAACATTCACTAATTAAACTGGGTTTATTTACTAATATTATAAAAACTAATAGAAAGATTAACTAATAGAAAAATGTATTAATATGCAGTCATGAAATTAGGAAAGGTCTCGAATGGGTGAATGGATTGAGAATTATAAGCACACTTTAAATAATAATTAGGAATTAAAGGTAGAAAATGAATTTGAATAATTTGTATATTTTTATTTTCTTCGATTCACTAATAATTGGCCATGAAAAAATATAAGGAAAATTACTTATTGCATTTTAACTAAAATAGTCACTAATTAAACTAATTTAACTAATATTGGTATTTTAAGTTACAATAGACATTGAAATTGAATTTATTCGGTTTTCTTTTTGTGAAAACTACTTGAAATTTACTACTTAATGTATACAATGTATTTGATAGTATTTCATGGTATAATCACAATAGTTTTGAAAATTATTAATTGTAAAAAGCATGACTGCAAATGTTCCATGCAAATACTTTTAAATATAAATGTAGAAAATTAAATCATAAATACTTTGAATATTCTAATTTATTTTTATGAACTCGCAAATAGTTTGTCATGAATGAAAATTATTAAATGAATTATTCTTTTTAACTAAAATCTGTAACATTTGAATTTAAGGGAACAATGGACATTCAAATTTAATTTCTTCCATTTTTGTGTAAACCATTTTGTGAAAAAACCATTTTTGTGAAAATATAATATGTTATTAGCGATATATTTGTATGAGAGTGTCAATTATTTCATGGTATAATCGCAATAATTTTGAAAATGATTAATTATTTCAAAACGAGCATTATTGTAAATTTTCCATGAAAATACTTTTACATATAAATAGCAGAAAACTAATTTAAGAGTACTTTGACTTTTTTTATCTATTCGCATCAACTCGTTGGTCACGAAAAGATTATTAAATTAATATAAATTTTCTTAACAATAATCTATAATATTTGAGTTTAAGGAGACAATAGACTTTAAAATTAATATCTGTTTTTAAGCAAACTACTTGAAAATTTAAAACGTAATCAGTAATAAATTTATGTGAAAGTAAATATTATTTCAAGGTAAAATTTAAGTGAATAATAATAATCAATAATAATTAGGAATAAATGGTAGAATTGCATATTCTTTTGTCTATTCTTATAAACTCCCTAATAGTTGCCATGAAAATGTATTATGAAATGAACAATTATTTCTTAAACTTAAATTTTAACTAATTAATTGTTCTTTAAACTAATATAGAAACTCAAGCTACAGCAGACTTTCACATTCAGTTTCTTCTGTTTTTTTTTTTTTTACAAACTACATTAAAATTCAATTCGTAATTAGCAAAATACTTCTGGGAAAGTATTTATTTAATGATATAATCTCATTAATTTTGAAAACTATTAATGGTTTCAAAAAGAGGATTATTAGAAATTTTCCATACATTTACTTTCAAATACGAAACTTAGATGTCCTCATAAATATTCGTGGATAATATATATAGAAAATTATCCATTCTTTTCTGTGCAAAATATAAAAAGTAGAAAATTAATTCATAAATACTTTGAATATTCTTATTTATTTTCATGAACTCGCAAATAGTTTGTCATGAATGAAAATTATTAAATGAATTATTTTAAATGAATTATTGAAATTATTAATGAATTATTAAAAATTATTAATTTAATGAATTTTAATTAATTTAATGATTTAATTTTTATTAATTTAATGAATTATTAAAAATTATTAATTTAATGAATTTTAATTAATTTAATGATTTAATTTTTATTAATTTAATGAATTATTAAAAATTATTAGAAATTATTAATGAATTATTAAATGAATTATTAAATGAATTATTTTTAAATGAAATATATCTGGCCGATCTTTTAAGTACTTAAATTAAATTATGTTCTTTGAATTATTTTTATATTGCATAGTTTAAATATTCGATAAATTTTAAAACTACATAATATCTAGAAGTGCAGAATGTTTCGTATATTCAATGAATGGAAAAATACTAAAAAATATTTGTATTATTAATAGAAATATTTGTATTACCTGTCACGCTAATAATAATAATATACATTACACAATTAAAAATATTAAAATATTTTTTTTCTTTCCCTTTTTAGGTATAATTTCTAATTAAGCTGAATGGAAGTAATCTTCTGCTAATTTTCAATCAAATTTTGCCTGCCGAACGATAGCCGAATGATTAGGACGCTGATCTTCAGCAACGAAATTAGTGGGTACGAATGTCACTGTGACATGAATAGTTTGATTCTTAACTCAGCTGAATGGAAGTATCTATCTTCTGTTAGTTTTCAGTCAAATTTTGCCTGCCGAATGATAGCCGAATGTTCAGGACGGTGATCTTCAGAACCGAAATTAATGAGTACGAATCTTACTGTGGCATGCACAGTGTGATTCTTAATTCAGCTGAATGGAAGTATCGATCTTCTGTTAATTTTCAGTCAAGTTTTGCCTGCCGAACGATAGCCGAATGGTTAGGACACTGATCTTCGGAACCGAAATTAGTGGGTACGAATCTCACTGTGGCATGATGTTTGTATCCGTTCGGAATCGACTTTAAGCAGTAGGTCCCAGTTTCATTAACCCTCGTGTTGCAGAAAAGTAGATCGTAGTGCGCCCAACCAAACCAAATTTTACTTAGTCGAGAATTCATTGTTTTTTTAAATTTTGAGGTTTTAACTTTCATTTAAAAGTAAAAATATTAAAAAACAAAGTTAATTTCTTGTAAAACGTATATAAAAGAGATTCTTTATAATAAAAGGCATAAATTAAAGAGGAAATGTAAATAGTAAATATATATTGCCTCAAATTTATTAGGAAGAAAATGAGGAAGATATATAATGCATAATAATTAAGAATTATATGGTATTACTTGAATGTTCAAGCCTTACATTACACATATAATGTAGAAAATTGTTTCGAGATACAGTGATTTGAATCGAATCATAATATATGTTAACATAGACTCATGTAAATATCGTTCAAGTTTAGTTGATTGAAAGCAATGTTTATATGTGGTTTAAAATCTAAATTGTATTTATCTATTAAAATATTAACCGTTTAAACGCCGAATTAAAAAAGAATAGTCCCAATGACTTGAAATTTGATTATTATATTAATTAAGAGTATATAAACACAATAAAGTTTTAAAAATAAGAGAAAAAATTTTGAGGGTTTTTTCTAGTCATGTTCCATTATTGGAACATTGTCGTGTTACATGATTATATTTCGCATATTTTTTAAAAGATCATGAAAATAGTTAATTTAAAGTCTGATAATTATAATATCTTCTTAATATTAACTGTTTTGTTTACTTATCATTAAATAATGTACAATTGATAAATATTATGACACTATTGAATTTAATTCTAAAGGAGAGTAAAATTGACAAAATATATTAAAATTAAAAAAATTGTAAATAAATAAAGAATTATCTAAACAAAGTAAAACTTATTGTAAAAAATACTTTATAATGTAATGTTGAATTCTTTTATAAGCTATATTTATAAGATTTTTTTACATCTGATTTTTTTATTTTAAAAATCATGTTCCATTATTGGAACATTAGAGTGTTACATGATTATATTTTGCATATTTTTAAAAGATCATGAAAATAGTTAATTTAAAGTCTGATAATTATAATATCTTCTTAATATTAACTGTTTTGTTTACTTATCTTTAAATAATGTACAATTGATAAATATTATGACACTATTGAACTCAAAAGGAGAGTAAAATTGACAAAATATATTAAAATTCAAAAAATTGTAAAAAAATAAATAATTATCTAAACAAAGTAAAACTTATTGTAAAAAATGCTTTATAATGTAATGCTCAATTCTTTTATAAGCGATATTTTTTAGAATTTTTGCATCTGATTTTTTTATTTTAAAAATCATGTTCCAATATTGGAACATTGGAGTGTTATATAATTATATTGCATATTTTTAAACATCATGAAAATAGTTAATTTAAAGTCAGATAATTATAATATTATCTGAATATTAACTTTTTTGTTTACTTATCTTTAAATAATGTACAATTGATAAATATTATGACACTATTGGAACTCTAAAGAAGAGTAAAATTGACAAAATATATTAAAATTCAAAAAATTGTGAAAAAATAAATAATTATCTAAACAAAGAAAAACTTATTTAAAAATACTCCTTCAATTTATTTATAAGCGATATTTTTCAGATTTTTTTACATCTGATTTTTTTATTTTAAAAATCATGTTTCATTTTTGGAACATTAGAGTGTTACAGGATTATATTTTGCATATTTTTAAAAGATCATGGAAATAGTTAATTTATAGTCTGATAATTATAATATCTTCTTAATATTAACTGTTTTGTTTACGTATCTTTAAATAATGTACAATTGATAAATATTATAACACTATTGAACTCTAAAGGAGAGTAAAATTGAAAAAATATATTAAAATTTTAAAAAATGTAAAAAAATAAAGAATTATTTAAACAAAATAAAACTTATTGTAAAAAATACTTTAAAATGCAATGTTCAAATCATTTATAAGTGATATTTATAAGTTTTTTTTACATCTGATTTTTTTTTTATTTTAAAAAATCGTGTTCCATTATTGGAGCATTGGTGTGTTATATAATTATATTTTGCATATTTTTAAAAGATCATGAAAATAGCTAATTTAAAGTCTGATAATTATAATATCTTCTTAATATTAACTGTTTTGTTTACTGATCTTTAAATAATGTACAATTGATAAATATTATGACACTATTGAACTCTAAAGGAGAGTAAAATTGACAAAATATATTAAAATTCAAAAAACTGTAAAAAAATAAATACTTATCTAAACAAAGTAAAACTCATTTAAAAAAAACTTTATAATGTAATGTTGAATTTATTTATAAGTGATATTTATAAGATTTTTTTTACATCTCAATTTTTTATTTTAAATATCATGTTCCATTATTGGAAAATTGGAGTGTTATATAATTATATTTTGCATATTTTTAAAAGATCATGAAAATAGTTAAATTAAAGTCTGATAATTATAATATCATCTTAATATTAACTGTTTTGTTTATTTATCTTTAAATAATGTACAATTGATAAATATTATGACACTATTGGATTTAATTCTAAAGGAGAGTAAAATTGACAAAATATATTAAAGTTCAAAAAATTGTAAAAAAAAAAATAAATAATTATCTAAACAAAATAAATACACAAAATAAATAATTTTCTAAACTAAATAAAAAATACTTTATAATGTAATGTTAAATTCATTTATAAGTGATATTTATAAGTTTTTTTAACATCTGATTTTTTTTTATTTTAAAAATCATGTTCCATTATTGGAACATAGGCGGTTAAACGGTTAAAAAATGGATATTTTATTATATATGTAACTAGTAATCTAATATGGGTGGAGTAATATATTTCACATACTTGCGTTTTCTAAGTGTTTATGCATGTTTTGTGATATATTAGCTCGTTTAATATTATTTTTCACGAAGATTTTTTTTCATTAAGTGCATGTTTTGAAAATATCACCGTGGTGTCACCCGTGCTTTTCTGTCTCCTCTGCATTTTCATCAGCTTTGACAGGAGGCGAGAAAAATGCATCTCTAAATAAAGAACTCCTTCAGCAAAACTGCCTTTCCATTACTTATTCAAGCATTCTGCGAAGTGCATAACCCTTCTGAGTGACCTGCTTGCTGGCATCATGCCCATTATTTTCCTGCGACCACACCAAGATACTGCCAGAGAAACGCCGCATAGCTATTGAGACACGCCAAACTGCGGTAGCACCCCCACATTCAACCATTTTGTTTCTGCTAACTATTCCGGTACTCGCAAATACACGGTTGTAAGTCAACATGATAAATTACCTAGAAAGGATCTAAAGATTACTAAAGATCTTACCTAGAAAGATTTCTAGGAAGTATATTACATAATTTTAATTAAAATTAAATTTTTCTGAAACGCAATTTTTGGTTATTAATTTGGCTTTTCTTATACAAAATGTTTGCTTTTATGTCTTAAGAAAAATCTACAGCTACTCCGGTACTTCCAAAAACATGGTTGTTAATGAACCAGATAAGTTACCTAGAAAGAATCTAAAGGAAATAATATACATAAATATTAAGAATGTCTGTTAATCTTTCATTTCGTTTTGTAAAACAGGTTTGTAAATATTTTTAGCTTATGCTGATGTTTATAAAATCTGTACAAAGTCTATATAAGACAAAATAATATTACAGTAATTTCCTTTGTATTGATTAATTACAAATGAATTCATATATAAATGATAAAAATAGCGCACGACTTTAATTAAAAATTATAATTTTTTAAAACGTAATTTTTTTGTTAATAATTTTTGTTTTTCTTATATTAAAAATAATAAAAAGCTCTATTTAATGTGCTTCTTAAGAAAAATCTGCAACTAGTCCGGTACTCATATTTTACAGGATACACATAATTTTATTACCGAATGTTACGTAATTTTATTTTAAAATTATAATTTTTATAAAACGTAATTTTTAGATATTAATTTTTGCTTTTCTTATATTGAAAGATGTGTAAACATTTCGCTTTAATCTATGTCTTAAGAAAAATCTACAACTACTTCGGAACTCGCAAAAATATGGTTGTAAATGAACCTGTTAAGTTACCTAGAAATAAATCCAAAGGAAAGATATATAAATATTAAGAATTTCTGATAATCTCTCATATCGATTTATAAACACGATTAAAAATGAACCTGATAAAAACGTAAAAACATGAGCTTAAAACATGAGTACCGGATGAACATGGAAAAGTAAAATAAATATTAAGAATTTCTGTTAATCTTTTGTATCATTTTGTAAACAAGTTTATAAATGAACCTGATAATATAAAAACACGGTTATAAATGAACCTGAGAAGTTACCTAGAAAGGATTTAAAGGAGAGAATATACATAAATATTAAGAATATCTGTTAATCTTTCATTTCGTTTTATAAAACAGGTCTGCAAATATTTTTTAGGTAATGCTGCTTTTTATAAAATCTATATAAACTCTATGTACCACAAAATAATATTACAGTAATTGCCATTCTAATGATTAATTACAAATAAATTCATATAAAAATGATAAAAATAACACATGATTTTTAATAAAATTATAATTTTTAAGACGTAATATATAGTTATAAAATTTTTGCATTCCTTATATTAAAAAATATAAAACTTTCGCTTAAATGTACGACTTAAAAAAATCTACAACTATTCCGGTGCTCCCAAAAGCATGGTTGTTAATGAACCAGATAAGTTACCTAGAAAGGATCTAAAGGAAAAAATATACATAAATATTACGAATGACTGTTAAACTTTCGTTGTATAAAACAGGTTTGTAAATATTTTTTAGCCAATGCTGCTTTTTATAAAATCTATAAAATCTAATTCTAAGTATGAAAAATAATATTACAGCAATTTCCTTTGTAATGAAAATTTCCTTTCTCATTTACAAATAAATTTATATAAAAATGATAAAAATAGATCATAATTTTAATTAAAAATTATAAGTTTTTTAAACGTAATTTTTTGATTATTAATTTTTGCTTTTCTTATATTAAAAATTATGAAAAGTTTGCTTTAATCTACATCTTAAGGAAAATCTATAATTACTTCGGTAATTGCAAAAACATGGTTGTAAATCAACATGAGAAGTTACCTAGAAATAATCTAAAGGAAATAATATACATAAATGTTAAGATTGTCTGTTAATCTTTCATATAGTTTTATATTACAGGTTTGTAAATACTTTTTAGCGTATGCTGATTTTTGCAAAATCTATACATAGTATATGTAAGAAAAAATAATAGTGCAGCATTCTCCTTTCTATTGTTTAAATAAAAATAAATTAATATAAAAATGATAAATATAGCGTATGATTTTAATTTAAAATCATAATTTTTGGTTATTAATTTTTGCATTTTTATATGAAAAATTATAAAATATTCGCTTTAATCTACGTCTTTAAGAAAATCTATAACTACTACTGCAGTTGAAAAATATGGTTGCAAATGAACCTGATAAGTTACCTAGAAAGGATTTAAAGGAAAGAATATACATAAATATTAAGAATATCTGTTAATCTTTCATTTCGTTTTATAAAACAGGTCTGCAAATATTTTTTAGGTAATGCTGCTTTTTATAAAATCTATATAAACTCTATGTACCACAAAATAATATTACAGTAATTGCCTTTCTAATGATTAATTATAAATAAATTAATTTAAAAATTATAAAAATAACACATGATTTTAAATAAAATTATAATTTTTTAAGACGTAATATTTAGTTATAAAATTTTTGCTTTTCTTATATTAAAAAATATAAAAAGTTCGCTTAAATGTACGACTTAAAAAAAATCTACAACTACTCCGGTACTCCCCAAAACATGGTTGTTAATGAACCAGATAAGTTACCTAGAAAGGATCTAAAGGAAAAAATATACATAAATATTACGAATGACTGTTAAACTTTCGTTGTATAAAACAGGTTTGTAAATATTTTTAAGCTAATGCTGCTTTTTATAAAAACTGTAAAATCTAAGTATGAAAAATAATATTGCAGCAATTTCCTTTGTAATGAAAATTTCCTTTCTCATTTACAAATAAATTTATATAAAAATGATAAAAATAGATCATAATTTTAATTAAAAATTATAAGTTTTTTAAACGTAATTTTTTGATTATTAATTTTTGCTTTTCTTATATTAAAAATTATGAAAAGTTTGCTTTAATCTACATCTTAAGGAAAATCTATAATTACTTCGGTAATTGCAAAAACATGGTTGTAAATCAACATGAGAAGTTACCTAGAAATAATCTAAAGGAAATAGTATACATAAATATTAAGATTGTCTGTTAATCTTCCATATAGTTTTATATTAAAGGTTTGTAAATATTTTTTAGCTTATGCTGATTTTTGTAAAATCTATACATAGATTATGTAAGACAAAATAATAGTGCAGCATATTCATTTTTATTGTTTAAATACAAATAAATTAATATAAAAACGATAAATAGAGCGTATGATTATAATTAAAAATTATAATTTTTATAAAATGCCATTTTTGGTTATTAATTTTTGCTTTTTTATATGAAAAATTATAAAAAGTTCACTTTAATCTACGTCGTAAAGAAAATATACAACTACTCCGGTAGTCGAATGAACACGGTTGTAAGTGAATCTGATAAGTTAAATAGAAAGGATCTTAAGGAAAGAATATACATAAATATTAAGAATTTCGTTAATCTTTCATTTCGTTTCATAAAATAGATTTGTAAATACATTTTAGCGAATTATGCTTTTTATAACACCAAAAAAAATCTATATAGAGGTAAATAATATTATAGTAATTTCCTTTCTATTGATTAATTACAAATAATTCCATATAAAAATGATAAAAATATTACATAATTTTATATAAAAATTATAATTTTTATAAAACGTAATTTTTAGTTATTAATTTTTTTCTTTTCTTATAAAAAAATAATAAAAGGATCTCTTTAATCTACGTCTTAAGGAAATTCTACAAATACTCCGGTAGTTGCAAAAACATAGTTGTAAATCAACATGATAAGTTTCCTAGAAGGAATCTAAAGGAAATAATATACATAAATATTAAGAATGTCTGTTAATCTTTCATATAGTTTTATAAAACAGGCTTGTAAATTTATTTTAGCTAATGCTGCTTTTCATAAAGTCTATATAAAAATTTTTAGGACAAAATAATATTACAGCAATTTCTTTTCTATTGATTAATTACAAATAAATTTATATAAAAACGACAAAAGTATTACATAATTTTATTTAAAAATTATAATTTTTATAATACGTAACTTTTAGTTATTAATTTTTGTTTTTCTTATGTTAAAAATAATTAAAAGTTCGCATTAATCTATGACCTAAGGAAAATCTACAAAAACTCTGGCAGTCACAGAAACACGGTTCTAAATCAACATAATTTACTTGCAAAGAATCTAAAGGAAAGAATGTACATAAATATTAAGAATATCCGTTATTCTTTCATATCGTTCTATAAAACAGGTTTGTAAATATATTTTAGCTAATGATGATTTTATAAAATCTATAGAAAGTTTATAATGGACAAAATAATATTACAGCAATTTCCTTAGTACGGATTAATTTTAAATAAATCCAAATAAAAATGATAAAAATATAGCAAAATTATAATTAAAAATCACAATTTAAAAAAAATTATTTTTAGTTATTATTTTTTCTTATATTAAAAAAAATAAAAAAAGTTCCTAAGGAATGTCCTAAGAAAAATCAACATAGCATTTTAAAATAGTTTTAGCATTTTTTAATACTATATTCTTTAAAATAAAAAAGAATAGAAAACTATCTCAGTAATAATCCAGAGATAAGAAGATCTTTAAGGCAGATATTTTAGAATATACGTCAAAAAATTGAAGAATTTCTCGTAATGTCTTATTTTGTATTTTAATACAAGATTTATTTACTTTTCCGATAAGGCTATTTTCTATAAAGCAGTTTGTATAAAGTTTATATAGAACTAAATCATAAAAAAACAAGTGTATCATAAATTTATATAGACATAATTAGAATGTTTCAGTTTTTTTAATTTGAAATAGTTTTTGTTTTTTTATACAATGAACCTGCTACATTATAATTTCTACTTTGAAGAACACTCGGATTTAAATACACACACAACCATATATATGTGTCTGTGTGTGTGTAAAGATTAATTGAAGGAAGCATAGTACTCTCTGAGATTTAAATCTTCATTAATTTAAAAAAGTAAAAATTGAAAATGTCTTACTCGCAAGATATTGTTTTAAATTTATGTATTAGAAACCAAATTTTATATCCAATTGAAGTAATATATCCGTTTTATTCTGTAAACCAGAAAATAATAATATCTAAAGTTTTAAATAGAAAATAAATTTAAAAAACTATAAAGATGAAAATTTAAAAAATAGTCTTTTACTATAATGGTTATCGACGGAATAAAAATTATAATTATCCTCTACTTGATACTAAAAATTAGTTTCTAATTTATAAATGTCTAAAAATCTCTGTGGCAATGTGGATATCTATTTTTATTCAATCGTGTAGACGTTTTATGTTTTTATTGGTATACTTTATATAACGAAACTAAATGTTTTTAGAAAATTAGGCCAGTTTAATAATGTAGTAAATATTTTTAAAAAGCAAATTTTTTATTTTATGTGGAATCAAATATAGGGTGTATTAATGAAGATATTTTAGATGCATAGGTAATATTTGACCTAATACCTAGGTATAAACTACTAAATATTTCAATTTAGTTTTCCCCTTCTTTAAGAATATATATTGAATTAAGTACAAAATTTAAAACAGAGAAATGATTCAAACATATAAAGATCTTTAAATCACAGAGGATTTTAGGATATACACCGAAATGCTGAAGAATGTCTATGAATGTTACACATTTAATAGATTTTTACAGGATGGGTTAATTTTTTAGAATCGCATTATCAATCTAACAGCTCTGCTAAAAATTGCTTTTGAAAAAAACATTTTCTTTTACTTAGTGATTACACTTAAATTCTAATAGAAAAAATATTAAAGTATCTCCTATTTTTATTTTAAAAATTAAATTAAAACATATTTCGTTAATTAAGTTACATCATAATTAATGTTAAAAAATAGTCATATTTTAAAAATTTTGTTAAAAAAGATTTGTTTTAACTATCTGTAACTTAAGTAAAAACTACCAATTAATTCTGAATTATTTCTGCATTTTTTATTAAATATTATAATTACAGTAAAACTTGAGAGGAAAAAATACTTTCAGAAATTTAAATGATGTTAATTATGCGATACTAAATGAATACTTGAGAACTGCATGTTCATCAATTTGTGTGCACTTCAGCCATAAATAATATGTAAAGTAAAAAATACTGTTGGTTATGATTGAATGGTTATAAATGTATAACAAACAGATTCTATTTTGTAAATTTAAGTAGATGTCAGGATATATTAATCTTACAGAAGACTTGACGTTAAATAATTATTACGGTATTTATATAACTGTAACAATAAGTTACATTCGGTTTAGCTTTTTTACCTCTTCCCTTGAGCCATCGTAAAAGACATAGAAAACATGACCAGTTTGAACTAGAAGAAACTTCAGGCTCCTCGCAACCAATAGAAAGGCCCGTTGGTTTGGCGGGATTCTGACCCCTTCGTTCTTGAGTGGACCCCTGTTATTTCTCCGCGGGGCAATCGGATCTCTTAGACGACAAGATTGTTCTCAGAGAAGAGAAGAGGGTGAACGCTGCTGGTATCCGCTGCTTGCGGGATAGACATTTTTTGAGCGACACGAGAAAAGGGAAAATCGACGCAATTTTTTTAAGGCAGACGCCGAGTCGAAAGGAGTCTTCGATAGCTACAAATGATAAGTTGATTCCATTTGTATTTCTTAGGCATTTAATTGTATGAAATTATTTAACCAAGACATATTTGTTTATGTGTTTTTAATGAGTTTTAATTTCTTCTTTCTTAGACACTAAATCAACGTAACATTATTTTTACAATAACTTTACAGTTTCACATACTCCGAAGAAATGACCTATGTTCTCAAATCTTGCATCACATACTACTATACTCAGGACACTGTGCAAGTTTTAGACAGTGTCTTGTATACTTGTATTTTCATTGGCAAAATCTCCTATTTTTATAAAACTCTACTGCCTCTTCCTGGAGGAATACAAATAGTTTTAATTTTGGTTGGCTAGTTTACAGCACTACAGTCTACTTTTTTTCTCCGCGAGAATCAAAGTGACCAGGAGTAAGCTCAGAGCCGATTCTAAAAGGCTACAAACGCCCATTGTAGCAGTGGAATTTGAACCAATGAATTCCGCGTTTTAATTTTCTTTGGCTCGTTTAAAACACTACGATTTGCTTTGTTTCTACTCGAGAACCAAAGATACCACTAGTTACTGCTCAAATCTGATTCCAAAAGACTTCAAATGTCTACGATTCGTACCCTTGAATTCCGAATCGTAGAACCTAATCCATTCGGCCATCAGTTGTCAGTTTCTATGTAATCAAAATACTTTCACTTCACTTTTTTTTTACCAGTGCCAGATGCTTATTGGTAAAAAGTTTAAATAAATATCATTGAATTCAATGACCTAGAAATATTTTAACGCATCCCAAATGAAGATCTTGACCCATGGATTCTGCACCACATTTATTTATAATATTTTCTAATTTATAGCTTTTTCAACTATCAAGCATGGAGTTTTTAGGGAAATTTATATATATATATATACATATATATAATATATATATATATGTATATATATATACATATATATATATATATATATATACATATATATATACATGTATATATTATATATAATTATATATATTATATATATATATATATATATATATATATATATATATATATATATATATATATATATATATACATATATACATATATATATATATATATATATATATATATATATATATATATATATATATATATATACATACATACATATATTTATACACATATATACATATAAAATACATACATATATAAGCATAATACATACATTCATACATACATATCTATATCTATCTATCTATCTATCTATCTATCTATATATATATATATATATATATATATATATATATATATATATATGTATATGTGTGTGTTTATATTTGTGTGTAATCATCAAAACAATGTATTCGATGAAAAACGGAATAAGAAATGTTATCAAGTTTCAAAAACATTAATATTTAGATTCATTTTGGTATTAGAATGTCTTGCATAACACTAATTTTAAGCCTAATTTTTACATTATTTTTCCACATAAAAATTTATTATACAATTATATAATAAAAATTTAAGCAATATATTTCACAATATAATTTGCATTCAAAATAAACATTTATTTATTTTTAAAACTACCTTCCGAAAGCAGGTGGATACCTTAAAAATTCTTTAAAATTCAAGCCAACCGTTGGTAGATATATTTCTTCCATAGTTTGACATTAAACAAAATGAAGTCAATATGTCCGTTACTCAGACCACTTAATCCAAAACAATCCATTACAACCTCAACGCCTTTAAAAATTTCGCACCAAGTTAAAATCTTCCTAACGCTTCACGCCTCCTAATAAAATGCCTCAAGACAAAAGGCAGTCAGTAATATGTCAGCCTGATTCCCCCATTAAGCGTTTCAACTGCGTTTCAGTGGTTTCAACTCTTGAGGCCCACGACAACTTTATTATTCATTCAGCGAGAGTGAGGAAAAATCTTTTTTTGAATTACACGCTGACTGGCAACATGCCCACTGTGTGTACAGTCAAAGAGAAATAACGCTTATTGAGTGACAAGGTCCCGAAATTGTCGCGTGATCGGCATGCATTGAAAAAGAGAACGTGTTTTTGGCGATACTTGGTTGAAGATATTAGTGTTTATATACCATTTTTTGGCGGTCATAGGGGAATATATAGTACTTTCTCTCCGAATTAGTCTTATCTAGTATTTTAGTGATTAAATGTTTCTTAACTCTTAAAAATATTCTTTCAACAACAATGAAATAATTACTAATTTATAGGTTTCCCTGCCAAAATTCATACGTTTGTGTTATCTTTGGCAGTGAAAAATACAAATAGTGTTTTTTGGCGTTCAAAGTTCCAAAATTGTCGCGTGATCGGCATGCATTGAAAAAGATAACTTATTTTTGGCGATACTTGGTTGAAGATATTAGTGTTTTTATATAATTTTTTGGCGATCACAGGGGAATATAGCCGAACGATGGCCGAATGGTTCGGGCTCTGACCTTCGGCACCGGAGTTCGTATGTTCGAATCTAACTCTGGCATGGATGTTCGTAGCCGTTCGGAATCGGCTTTAAGCAGTAGGTCCCGGTCTCATTAGCCCTCGTGTTGCAAAAAAGTAGACCGTAGATCTCCAAACCAAACAAAACCACAGGGGAATATAAAGGGTTTGGTATTTTCTTTTCAAATTGATCTGTATCTAGTATTTTTTTTAGTGATTAAATGTTTCATAACTCTTAAAAATATTCTTTCAACAACAATGAAAGAATTACTAATTTATAGGTATCCCTTCCAAAATTCATACGTTTGTGTTATCTTTGGCAGTGAAAAATACAAATAACGTTTTTTGAAGTTCAAGGTTCCAAAATTATCGCGTGATCGGCATTCATTGAAAAAGAGAACTTATTTTTGGCGATACTTGGTTGAATATATTAGTGTTTATATATAATTTTTTGGTGATCACAGGGGAATATAAAGAGTTTGGTAATTTCTTTTCAAATTGGTCTGTATCTAGTATTTTGGTGATTAAATGTTTCATAACTCTTAAAAATATTCTTTCAACAACAATGGAATGATCACTATTTTAAAAGTATCCCTGCCAAAATTCATACGTTTGTGTTATCTTTGGCAGTGAAAAATACAAATAGTGTTTTTTAACAGTCAAGGTTCCAAAATAGTCACGTGATCGGCATGCATTGAAAAAGAGAACGTGTTTTTGGTCATTCTTGGTTTAAGATATTAGTGCTTATATATAATTTTTTGGCGATCATAGGGAAATATGAAGTGTTTGGTATTTTCTTTTCAAATTGGTCTGTATCTAGAATTTTGGTGATTAAATGTTTCTTAACTCTTAAAAATATTCTTTCGACAACAATGAAATAATTACTAATTTAAAGGTATCCCTGCCAAAATTCATACGTTTGTGTTATCTTTGGCAGTGAAAAATACAAATAGTGTTTTTTGACATTCAAGGTTCCGAAATTGTCGCGTGATCGGCATGCATTGAAAAAGAGAACGTGTTTTTGGCGATACTTGGTTGAAGATATTAGTGTTTATATATAATTTTTAGCGGTCATAGGGGTATGAAAAGGGTTTGGTATTTTCTCTCCGAATTGGTCTGTATCTAGTATTTTAGTGATTAAATGTTTCTTAACTCTAAACATATTATTTAAATAATAATAAAATCATTACTGATTTCTAGGTGTCCTTGCCAAAATTCATACATTTTGTGTTATCTTTGGCAGGTGAAAAGTAGTGATTTTTGAGAAAACAAAATTCCGAAATTGTTCTATGACTGAAATGAATTCCAAAGGAGAACATATTTTGGTGTTACTTGGACAAAAATGCTAGTGTTTGGATATAAATCGTTGGCGACGTTAGAAGGAAATAACAGTTTAGTATTCTATTTCAGTAATAGTCCATTCCTCTTATTTTACTCATTAACTGTTTTGTATTTCTAAATATAACCATTTTATAGCAATAAAATAACTAATTTCTAGGTATCCTTTCCAGAAACTGTACTTCCATGTTACCTTTGGCAGAATCAAAAAGAAATAGCATTAGTATCTATTGAGGGAGATGATCCTGATATTTTGGAAATACTTTTAATATTAGTGTTAATAAATCATTCCTTTAGCAATCATAGTAGAAAATAAATGTTTAATATTTTATTTGGATTAGCTTATATCAAGTATTTTAGTTAATATAATGTTCTGTAACACGGTACACCTTATTTAAACAAGGATAAAATAATTTCTAATTTATAGATGCTCTTAAATAAATTTGTAAGTTCGTGTTATCTTTGGCACAAATACAGTGAAGTAGTGTTTATTCAGTGACAAGATCCTGAAATTGTTGCGTAATTGGTATCAACTCAGAAACGAAGAATGTCTTTTGGCGATATTTGGATTGAATTAATAGTGTTTGTAGATAATTTCTTTGGGAAATATAGGGTTAAACAAGTGTTTGGAGTTTTCTTTTAGAATTGCACCAATTATTTTATTTTAGGTATTAAAATCTTCTGCCTTCTACTGCCTTGTGTCCAGAAAAAGATTAACAACTTTTCTTGTGTGTCAATGTTTCGAAATTGTTGCTTGATTGGCATGTGTTTTCAAGTAATACGCATTTTTAGTAATATTTCCACAGAAATATTGGTGTTTGTAGATATTTCTTTGGCGATCATAGTGAAAAAATAAGGGACAGTTGCTTTTTTTAAACTGGTATACATCTTAGTGATTAAATTTTTCTAAACACTAAATAGTTTATTTAAATAACAATGAAAAAATTACTGATTTCTCGGTACCTTTGCCAGAATTTGTATGTTTGTGTGATCTTTGGCACAGAGAAACAGAAATGGCATTTATTGAGTGACAAGGTTATGAAATAGTTGAGTGAATGAAAAAAAACAATGTGAAGGAAAACATATTTTGGCTTTACTTGGACCAAAATATTAGTGCTTCCAGATAAATCATTGACGATCATAATAGAAAGTAAAGGATTAGTACTTTATTTCAGAAATTGTTCAGTTCTTTTATTTTACTCATTAATTGTTGTCTAATGATAAATATATACATTTTATATCACTAACATAACTAATTTCTAGGTATCCTTGCCAGAAACTGTACGTCCGTGTTACATTTGGCAGACACAACAAAAAACAGCGTTATCTATTGAGTAAGACGATCCTGATATTCTAGCATGATTGGCGAAGAAAAAATATTTTGGAAATGCTTGAACTGAAATATTATTGTTAATAGATCATTCCTTTAGAAAACTTAGTGGAAAATAAATATTTGAAATTTTATTTAAATTGTTTTATATGTAGTATTCTAGTCAGTATGTATATAATGATCCGTAACACTAAACACCTTCTTTAAATAACAATACAATAATTTCTTATTTATAGATACTCTTTAACAAGTTTGTAAATTCGTGTTATCTTTGGCACAAATACAGTGAAATAGCGTTTATTCAGTGACAAGATCGTAAAATTTTTGTGTAACTGGCATGCACTGAAAAACGGAGAATATGTTTTGGCGATATTTGGACTGAAATATTAATCTTTGTAGATAATTTCTTTGGCAAACATACAGTTAAACGAGTGTTTGGTATTTTTTAGAATTGGACCAATTATTTTATTTTAGCGATTAAAGTCTTCTGCCTTCTAATGCCGTGTGTCTAGAAAATGATAAAAAACTTCTCTTGTGTGCGAATGTCTTTAAACCATTGTATGATTGGCATGTGTTTTCAAGTAGGACGCATTTTTAGTAATATTTCGACCAATTGTAGATATTTCTTTGGCAATCATAGTGAAAAATAAGGTTTAATTGCTTTTTTTAAACTGGTATACATCTTAGTGATTAAATTTTTCTAAACATTAAATAGTTTATTTAAATAACAATGAAAAATTACTCATTTCTCGGTACCTTTGCCAGATTTTGTATGTTGTGTTATCTTTGACACAGAGAAACTGAAATAGCATTTATTGAGTGACAAGGTAATGAAATCATTGAGTGAATAAAAAAAAAACGATGTGAAGGAAAACATATTTTAGCGTTACTTGGACCAAAATATTAGTGCTTCCAGATAAATCATTGACGATCATAATAGAAAGTAAAGGATTAGTACTTTATTTCAGAAATTGTTCAGTTCTTTTATTTCACTCATTAATTGTTGTCTAATGATAAATATATCTATTTTTAGCAATAACACAACCAATTTCTAGATATCCTTGCCAGAAACACTTCCATGTTACCTCTGACAGAGACAAAAGAGATAAGAGTTAGTATCTATTGAGTAAGACGATCCTTATATTCTAGCATGATTGGCGAAGAAAACAGTTTTTTGGAAATATTTGAACTGAAAAAATAGTGTTAATAGGTCGTTCCTTTAAAAATCTTAGTGGAAAATAAATTCTTGATATTTTATTCAAATTGGTTTATATCTAGTGTTTCCGTTAATATATATAATGTTCCGTAACACTAAAAACCTTTTTAAAAATAATGATAAATTAATTTCTGATTTATAGATACTGTTGACAGAGTTTGTATGTTCATGTTATCTTTGGCACTGATACAGTGAAATTACGTTTATTCCTTGAGAAGATCCTAAAATTATATCATAATTGTCATGCACTGAGGTACGGAGAATGTGTTTTGGTTATATTTGGTTAAAAAGTTTAGTGTTTGTAGGTAAGTTTTTTGAAAATCATAGAGTAAAACAAGTGCGGACCAATTAATTTATTTTACTGATTAAAATCTTCTGCTGTACACTGCCGTGTGTCCAGAAAAAGACAAATAACTTTTCTTGTGTGCAAATGTCTCGAAACTATTGCATGATTGGCATGTGTTGTCAAGTAGGCTGAATTTTGGCGATACTTTGCCAAAAATACTGTTGTTTGTAAATAATTCTTTGGCGATCATAGTAAAAGAGTCAATTACTTATTTTTCGAAATGACGTACATCTTAGTGATTAAATGTTCTAAACACTAAATATTTTATTTAAATAATAATGAAAATATTACTGATTTCTGGCTATCGTTGACAGAATTTGTATGCTTGTGTTATGTTTGACACAGAAAAACAGAAATAGCATTTATTGAGTGACAAGGTCATGAAATAGTTGAGTGAATGAAAAAAAAATAATCTGAAGGAAAACATATTTTGGCTTTACTTGGACCAAAATAATAGTGCTTGCAGATAAATCATTGGCAAATATAGTAGAATGTAAAGGCTTAGTATTTTTTTCAGAAATAGTCCAGTTAATTTATTTTACTCGTTAATTGTTGCCTAATGCTAAAAGTAGCCATTTTTTAGCACTAACATAACTAATTTCTAGATATCCTTGCCAAAAACTGCACGTTCGTGTTACCTTTGGCAGACACAAAAAGAAATACCATTAGTATCTATTGAGAGACACGATCCTAATATTCTTGCGTGATTGGCAAAGGAGAAAGTATTTTGGCAATACTTGAACCGAGATATTGGTGTTTATAGATCATTTCTTTAGTAATCATAGTAGAAAATAAATGATTGATATTTTATTCGAATTGGTCAATATCTAGTATTTCAGTTATTAAAACGTTTCGTACCACTAAAGACTTTCTTTAAATAATGATAAAATAATTTATGATTTATATATATTCTTGACATAATTTGTACGTTCGTGTTATTTTTGGCACAAATACAGTTAAATAGCATTTATTCAGTGACAAGAACCAAAAATGTTTTACTTAATTGGCATGCACTGAGGAAAGGAGAATGCGTTTTGGCGATATTTGAACTAAATATTGGTGGTTGTAGATAATAATTGGACAATCATACGTTAAATTAAGTGTTTGGTATTTGTCTTCAGAATTGGGCCAATTTATTTATTTTAGTGATTAAACTCTCCGGTCTTCTACTGCTGTGTGTCCAGAGAAAGACAATTAACTTTCCTTATAAGCCAAGGTCTCAAAATTGTTGCGTGATTGTCAAGTAGAACGCATTTTGGCAACGCTTAGTTCGAAATAATGTTTTCTTGAAATATCTTTGGGGATTATAGAGAAAATAAGGGTTTAGTACTTTTCTTTCAGAATTGCACACTTTTATTTTAATTTTAGTGATTAAGGGTTCTAGCACTAAATACTTTCTTTAAGTAACATTAACATAAGTTCTGTTTTCTAGGTATCCTTTCCAGAATTTGTACTTTTGTTTTTCCTTTAGTAGAATAGAATATTCTAATTTTTTTTGGATATTTCCCAAACTGAACTCTGACTCCCAGTAGAGCAACGAACAAACTAGTTATACTAGTAAAACATAGTACACGATTGTGAAGTGCAAATTTAACAGCCACCTTAATGATGGTTATTCTATTAAAATCTTTATTTGTTCACTTATTCCTGTAAATATACGACTAATTGGACTAAAATATTAGAGTGTGTTACACATATTAGAGTGTAGTTGGTAAACATAACCGAAAGTTACTTTAGATTTTAAATATGTTTTAAAACTCGTCCATTTCTTTTATTTTAAAAATTAAATGCTTATAAAGGTAAATATATTCTTTATTTAGTAATAGGATATGATTCTTTCTTATGTAACCTAGTCAGAATATGTAAGTTCGTGTTATCTTTCGTAGTGTATAACTTTATTTATTTATAAATAAGTAAATAAATAAATAATTGGGGGTTAGCTCCCAAATTGGACCTCAATTCATAGTAGTTCAACTGACGAACTATTTTATAGTAAATGTTATCATTTATTTGTATTCTAAATATTAACATTCATTTGTATGTGAAATATAACAGTCACAGTTACGATGTTTAATTGTTAGAAAACTTTTGTTTGTGGAAATCTTTTAAAAACTCAAAAATATTAATTTGTTACACATTATTTTTAGCTTTTAACAGTTTATTTTGTTTTAATAAAATTTCTCCGGGAATTCAGGATAGCTATCTATGGTTAAAAAATATTTCATATCTGGCTCACAAAACACATTAATCCTTTTCTGAACGAACAAAGATTCGAACTGCAGAATTCTCCCTAAATCAATTCGAGAATATGTTATACTAATCGAGAAGTTCTATATGCGATTTTTAAGCAGTTTTTTTCCTTAGTTGTAAAAAGCAAATTTTCTTTTGTACGGCGTATAAAATCCTTTCGCAGACTGTATTGTAAAATTCTCTACGCGATAATGCAGCGATAAGGATGTTTGCAAGGGCACTTGGTAAAAGCATATGCATTTCCAAGCGGATGTGTGTTTTGCGTTTGGCAGCGATACGATATCAACTAAACCCGTGTACTGGTTGGACGCTATTATCGCATTCTGGCATTATTTTAACGCTACGCAAAATAGGCTTTTTTTACATTAGATAAAAACCATTTACAGAAAAAGCGCAAGAAAAGCATATAAATTGTTTTATTAAATATTAGTTATAATTATTTAAGTTATTAATTATTATTTTCACTATTAATTATTAATGGTTTATTAATTGACTATTAAATATAGTTCATATTATCATTTTTGAAATACAGTCGTAGTTTAATTTTCAATAGGGAACGGAAATTTTTAACTCTCCTGCTAACGTAATATATGAAGAGAAAAGCATATAAATGGTTTAATTAAATATTGGTTATAATTATTTACTATTATTAATTAATTATTATTTTCATTATTAATTAATTACCTAATTATTAATGGTTGAATTACCTATTAAATATAGTTCATATTATCATGTTGGAAATACAGTCGTAGATTAATTTTTAATAAGGAACTGAAATTTTTAACTCTCCTGCTAACGTAATATATGAAGAGAAAAGCATATAAATGGTTTAATTAAATATTGGTTATAATTATTTACTATTATTAATTAATTATTATTTTCATTATTAATTAATTAATTAATTATTAATGGTTTATTAATTAACTATTAAATATAGTTCATATTATCATGTTTGAAATACAGTCGTAGTTTAATTTTTAATAGGGATCTGAAATTTTTAACTCTCCTTCTAACGTAATATATGAAGAGAAAAGCATATAAATGGTTTAATTAAATATTGGTTATAATTATTTACTATTATTAATTAATTATTATTTCCATTATTAATTAATTACCTAATTATTAATGGTTTAATTAATTATTAAACATAATTCAATCATGTTTAAAATACAGTCGTACATTAATTTTTAATAGCGAACTGAAGTTTTTAACTCTTTTGCTAACGTAAGATATGAAGAAGGTGGAAAAAAAAGTAATATTTGTGAATTATTATACATAAAACTGTAAACAAAATTATGGAGAAAAATGACTTATTCTTATTAAAAAAAATCTAATAATTTACAACAACATTAGAAAATTTTATAAAATGTGACGAAATAGGTGAACGCAATTCATTTCAATATGAAATTTGAAGTACATTTTGGAACGATATGCTGTTTAAAAATGAACATAATTAAAATTTTAGAAAATTTAAAAAAATTCTAATTAAAATACCCTATTATTTTTTAAAGTATTTATGATATTCCTCGAATTTTTCTAGTATTTACTAAAGCATATTACACAAGGCTCCACTTGAACTTTTAAATAGTCTAATGTTTCAATCAATATAATTTTTTTTGCTGATATATGTAGAGTAAATTGGTTAAAACTAACATTTCTTTACATAGTTTTAATCATAAAATAAAACTTTAACAACTAAACTATAAATCCATTCATTAGTTTATCACATAATTAAGAGCATGTAAAATAATTAAGAGCTTTCAAAATATCTAAAATCCTCTATTTCAAATAAGAAGTCCAAATCAGTTTTCAAAACAGGAAAGGGGAAAAATAATGAGCATGGAGAAAAGAACATTTAAAGTTTCCATTCGTTATCAAATATCATATAAATGAAGTAATTTATAAACTATCTCTATATTTACAACATCCATATTAAACAAAAGAAAGTATGAGGCATTTCAAGCATCCAACTACAATTTTTAAAAATTTATGCAATTTTAAAAATAATGAAAAGTAACAAAAATAAGTTTAAAACAAATTCTCTTGTTTTAGGATTTTTTTTAAATTTACCCTTAAATCTTGTTGTTAACTCTATATTAAGTTTTATGCTACAGATTCTAGAAAACCTATATAAAAATAAAATCACGCATTATTAAAAAAACTCTTTGAGTGGAAATCAAAGATAAATAAATATAGGGAAAACCCATTTAAAAAAATTTCTACAGCCTGAAAAAAATTACAATTTTCATACATAAGCATTTAAAGACAGTAACGTATATCCATTCGATTATTTAACACAGCTTTAACAAGCAAAATGAAATAAAATAATAGTATATTTAGAATTAAGGCTAGTAGAAAAAATACCACTCCTACATTAAAATAACAATTCCCCTCTAAACGTCTGACTATATAATAAAAAATTAAAACAGCTTTTGAAAAATTGAATATTTAAATTTACATACACGTGCAGAAAGTTTGAACTGGTAATTTGTCATAATAAAAAGCTTCGATATTTTGAACAAACAGATTTTAAGCTCTGTGCCCCCTTTAAGTAAACTTCAAGTTTGGTAAAAAGGGCTTAAGTAGCTGGTTAGGAAAGGGGGGGGGGGACTACAAATTAAACAAGATATCGAACATTATATCTTTGAGAGCAAAACATTATTTCAGAAATTGCACGTGTTTACCATATTACTATTTCTTTATATTACATATTCTGCTTGTATTTTTTAACGCTTGAACCAAGAATATGTTTTCTTAGATAATCAAAGTATTTAATTTTAATTTTACAACATTTTTTTCATATATTTATCAACGGAATTTAAAATGTATATTGAATTCATATATACATAAAACATAACTCTTCAGTATAAACAGTAACATTATTCAAAAATAACTTTTAAGTATATTTTTTAAGACATTATATAGGCCCAAATATATGTTTAAAAAATATAATTGTACAAACAAAATCGTGCTGTGCAGAATTTAAAATGCTAACAAAGAAACAAAAAATAAATGCAATGTATTGTTTTGTATTCAAATAATCATAAGACATTAAATTTTGAGTCTTGTGCAGCCAACTGTTATTGAGAATTAAGTCAAATTACATATCATATATATGGCTAAGATGCAAAAAAGATGTCATTGTAGATAAAATTTTGTAAAAGTTATTTTAAAATGTTTTTTATTATTTAAATTTGATGTCTCGTATGAAGGTAGTGAGAGGGCTAAATTGAGTCATTAAGTTTATTTATATGATGTTCACCAAATATATTTTTAATATTCTATTTTAATACTAAATATTCATTTGAATAATTTCGAATTTTAGATAAAGTTTTTTAAAAATAAAGTAAATTGAAATATGCATTATATTATTTTTTAAAATTACTGATAAAACTTTATGACATTTTTAGAGGATGTCATGAAGGGTGGTGAATTAATATGCAAAGAAGTCGTAACCTAGTTTTGGATTACATACAGTTTCATAGTACCACTTTTTTCATGCCTCAAAAATACATTCGAAAAATATAAGGAAGCGAGGTTATTATGTTGTTCTGGTAACGTTTTAAAGGTACTTTAAAGCAGTGGAATTTTTTTTACTTGTGTCTTACAAAGAATAAGGTACTTTACACAAAAAACAAAAGCTACAAAAGCAACAAAGTTAAGGACAGAATGGATGAGGCGAAGGTACAAGTGATAAGATATTTTAACAGTAGATGTCTTTGTCCTTTGTCAAAATTCCTTAATTAAGTCCTTTGAGAGTAAAAATGCTTAACTCCTTCCCAGGAATTAAGATTTTTCTTTTTTTACTTAATGAAAGCTTTCTGAATGTAATTACTAGAATGGAAAGTAACAAAAATACTAGACTAGAATGCAAAGTAATAATTTCTTTTTTCAAAATGAAAAAAAACCTTTTACTCTGCGAGACATGGGATAGAAATACGTGATCTTCTTTAATTATGTTAATTTATTGCTCATAAAACCCGAAAAACAAAACTAACCTTTGTCTTAACTACGCTGTCACTTATGATCATATCTAGTCCTTTACCTTTAATTTATTTTTTTAGAACAAAGAATTTATGAAAATATCTTAAAATAAAAAATAATTACTAAAGTGCAACTCCACTTTATCAGGTAAGTTTTATCGACGTGATTCACAATGTCAAACAATTGTAAAAAATATTCCGCGTGTTTTACAATTTTTGTAACTCGACAAAATATTTTATGTTTAAAAAATATTTTCAGACTTTTGACAAACATTAAATTGAAAAAAGA
Organism: Pardosa pseudoannulata; assembly: GCA_032207245.1. Taxonomy (NCBI): domain Eukaryota; kingdom Metazoa; phylum Arthropoda; class Arachnida; order Araneae; family Lycosidae; genus Pardosa; species Pardosa pseudoannulata. The sequence continues at coordinate 78,320,998 of CM063501.1, read as the reverse complement.
CTAATTATAATGTACGTCAAAACTTTTTGCCGTTATCACAATTGTAAAGAAATTACAAGCTCCATAAAAATTACATTTTTAAACCAGGAAGTACACCAAAATATGCATTTTAATGAAATGGAAGAATGATACAATTGTTAAATTAGCTTATTTGGGAAAGTATGCTATTCACTTGACCTTTTTCAGAACAAAAAAACTAATAGTAGGTTTTGTTATTTGAATGTCCGTAGTTCTCTTTAAAGTCAAAACATAAAAGTAGTGTGACAGCCTGGAAATGCTAGAATTTTTAGAGTCACAGATAAAAGTGATTTATACGTAAAATCCCATCTAAAATCTCATGCATTTAACAAAACTATCTTCTGCTCTTCTTAAATAATGTGCCCGATCAGGCCCTCGTCACAAAAATGTATTGTGATCCAAAATAATTAATTGAGCGTATTTCATGTTTTAAAAACAAAGAATAAAATAAGGTACTAGAGATTTATTGTCTCCATGGAAAACAAATTTAATGCATGCTATAAATTAGTCATTATATCAACAGCAAACCTTGAGCTACAGATAAAAATCCCTAAAACAATATTTATTGTTTTTGTAATGAGATCAAACTTGCAAATGCCCTATATCAATTTTGGACTTAGTAACTTTTGGTTGAACTCCGACGATATGTAAATAATAGCAAAAAATGGTTTGCAGATTGTTATACAGTAGCACCTCCATTATCTGACGCAATTGGGACGAAACCTACTTTGGATAATAGAAAACTTCCGATAATTGAGAACTCATCAATAATCATCTAGTTTAATATGTAGTATATTAATTAGTCCAATAACATTCGATTGTTCTGGGACTCGGTAGTATAACCTTCCAAATTTGGAAATGGGGTATGTTTTTGTTTAGAACAGGGATGTTTGAAAGTGGGGAATAGTACATTCATACTGAGAATTGTGCTTGCGAGAAGGAATTCTAAAATAAGGAATTCCAAAATATTTATCTGCACTCGTATTTTGGAAAAGATGGCTTGCGTACAAAATGAATATGAGAAAAAAGAAAACTTTACAAATGTATGTTTGTAAAGAGAAAATTTTGGATCATAGTAGAAATTGAAAAAACCGACTTCGGTTAACGGAGAGTTTTGGTTAATCTAGGTTCGAATAATCGAAGTTTAGAACAGGGATGTTTGAAAGTGGGGAATAGTACATTCATACTGAGAATTGTGCTTGCGAGAAGGAATTCTAAAATAAGGAATTCCAAAATATTTATCTGCACTCGTATTTTGGAAAAGATGGCTTGCGTACAAAATGAATATGAGAAAAAAGAAAACTTTACAAATGTATGTTTGTAAAGAGAAAATTTTGGATCATAGTAGAAATTGAAAAAACCGACTTCGGTTAATGGAGAGTTTTGGTTATCTAGGTTCGAATAATCGAAGTTCTACTATATTTAAATTCTGGATTCTATATTCTGCAGAAAAAATTGTTCAGTATAATCCTATTATAAAAAATTGAAACCTCCTTAATAGATGTTTTGATTTCTAAGGGAAAAGGGCTATAAACACATGTACATTTTGTAAAATAAAACGAAACAAAAGCCTAAAATATTCAAAAGATACATTTTATTCTTATATTAGCATTTTATATTGCTATAAATCATATTTAAAAAATTTGGGAAAATAATATTACTAATGTATTCTTATGTAGTAAATAAAAATAGAATGGTTGGTGTAATATGAACTGCATCTTCAATTATGAAATCGTTGGTTCTCCAGCACAATTAAGTCCAAAAGTTGATTTAGACGTAATTGAGAGCAAAATACAACTTTAGCCTCTCTAAATAATGTTCACTAGCTATTTAATGGCATAAAAACATCAATAAATCTGCTCTTATAGTCAAAACTCCGTACAATACTATTTAATATTCTTAAAACGGCCCACAAAATTTTTATTGGATGTATATAGATGTCTGATTTAATGAATTTTGCTTCAACTCCGATGATATGTAACTCAGAGAAAATAATATTTTGTGATATGGTATACTTAAATTTTATTCTATATTATGTAGAAAAAAGTTTTTTTTTCAGTACGATCATATTATAAAATTCAAGAAGAGTTACTAATTTGGTTTGAATTTCTATGAAAATAATTAAAAAAGGAATAATGTTACAAACTAATGTACATTTAGAATAAGTTATAAATGTAACAAAAAGCATTTTAAAAAATCTTTTATTTAACAAGAAAAGCGATCAAAGATACACTAGAAAGTAAAATTTTGTTTGGAGTTTTATTTAAGCCGCTTACAAATAGATGGTGATACTCGTTTAAAATTTCTGTAATTGTAATTCTATGTATGCTGAAAAGCTTTTTGCACTTACCAAAGTGATTTTATTTTTTTTCTCTAATTTAACTTATTTGATTGAATATTGTATTGTCAACGGTATTGAACCTATATGCAAAATTTCAATTTCAAATTTCCAGCTAGTCAAGAACGTAATTAAAAATTGATTTCAAAATAACTCAACTGATGCACAGGTGTAGTTAAATAAAAGTTAGTTACACGTTACAACAGTAGTAATCTCAGTCTTCGCAACTTGACAGTTTACAGAGTTTACATGACAGGTACGTATTAATTTTACGTCATCCTCTATAAAATAATAGCCTAAGTTATCTGTCCATCTGTCCTCAAATATATGAAGCGGTTGGACCTGGAATAGATAGGGGCATCCATATTGGATTCATGATGTGTTAGGTTTGGCAAAATTCAGAGCGAGTTCGAAAAATGTTCGAAATCCACCCCTTCCCCTCTTTTCGGTCGTTTAATGCCATTATTTCAAGCCTTATCTTCCCCAGTTAAGAGCAGGCGATTAAATTCATCAATTTATCACATTATAAGTAGATGAAAATAACTTTCTTTTCTAGCATTATAACGGCATACCTTTAACCATCTCTTTTAATTATTTCTTATTTTAAATTATTTAAACATCGTTTGCATCATTTTCATACGTTTTATCACTGAAATTAGGTATTACGTAAATAATTTTCTTTTATATTTGGCTTAAATAATAGTTTAGGTACATATGTGATAATTTGGAATTTAATCATCGTTTATTTTTTATTGCAATGAAAATTTTATCACCGGTATTCACAACAAATTTTTTTCATAAAAGTCTATGCGTCTATTTCACGGACTAATACATATCTAAAGTTATATATCTTTGAAAATTAAGAAGTTCGTTCATTTATGTGTATTTTTTTATACATAACCACACGGCTTGCAATCGATTCGCTAAATTTTGGACATCATTCATATATACCGCCAAATAATCATTATCAATATTAAAACCTCTGCTGTTCATCCTACCACTTAATATGACAAGATAAATTAAAGTTGGCAAATAACATGCGGTCATTAAAGATAAACAAATTATTGAGCTTCTACCAGATAATTCTCAGCCAAAAAACAAACTTTTTTTACCTGCCTAATAGGGTACTTTACAATTCTGGAGAATTAAAATTTTTTACTCATATTGTCATATAACGGGCTATATATGCTAGTTAGGTGAATATTAGTCCAAAGACGAGAGTTTCGTTTATAGTTGAATCCAGTTTATTATTTGATATCTAACGCTGACCTTTAAAAAGTAATTAATCAGAACTGGCTTCCAATAAAGCCTTACACTGAATTTACAACTTGTGTATAGTGAATTTATATTAATCCAGAGTTTGCATGGTGTATTTATATCGTCAAATGCAGGAAATTTAAAACAATGACTATGAACTAGTGAGGGCAAATAGAAATCCCCGTTAAACTAGCGGAACAATTGTATCGGTTTTAATCATGGTGTAACACTATAAATCCAACACAGGAAACACAAACTATCTAAATCTAACAAATTAAGTTTATTATTATATTTACAAACATTTACACGTTTTAATTAATAATTAAACATTGTTGAAAATGCAGAGAGCAGGAGGCCCTCGCACGTTATTCTACCTCACCACAACACGGAACCGTTCTAACGGTCTGTCCTTTACGACGAGAACAAAAAGAGTTCGCGCGCAGATGGCCGTTGCGCGCTGTTACAATGGGGGTTTAAACCAGTGGTTTTAACGGGTTTTAAATCTCCTGGTCAGTATCAATTTTGACCAGTTTTGACCACTGAAATTCACTTAATACTAACCGAACATAGTTTACAAGCATGTGATAAAGTGGAGTTACCTGTGTTAAGAATGTCATAATATAAATAGCACCAGCAAAAAACAAATATAACATCAAGATACAAAAAAAAAAAAAAATGTTTTACTTATTTTTTTTATACAAGCTGTTTTATGTGTAATTTATGAATTCAAAAAACGGGTACAAGTAGTAAGTTTTGTAGTTGTATCCAAATTTAAACGATTTCGTAATTTATTTTGTGTTACTCCAAACTTTGAAAATAATTTTTCTTAAGATGAACAGCTGCCACAACAGTTTATTAGATGTATTGTGAAATCAACAAATTTTATGTTAATGCCTTTAACTTTCTTCATTGCTGCTCACCAGATATCAGTCCAAGTTATTTTATGATTTTTGCTGAGACTGGATTACATTTTTACAATTTCATGTGCATGGTTAATTTTTAACATTCAAACATTTTTATTATACCGTATAATCATGTTAAATCGCATGAACTTGTTAGTGTAATATTTTGTTTAACTTTACTACTATTTTTATTGCTTATTAAAAGTCACTTCTAACTACAAAAGATATTATATATTAAAATTAAAACCATTTAAAACTATTTTTAACAACTCTGACCACTTCTGCCCATTTTTTACCACTTTTGACTAATTTTGGATGGTTAAAACCACTTTTATCCAGTGTCCTGTTCAAAATTACAAACTTGTCATATAGGCTTTCCCCAAATATTCCCAAACCCATATTTTCATTTGAAATACGAGACATGTTGTTTTAAGTCCATTAACAAAATTTAATGTCGTCATACTTCCCGTCTCTTACCTAACTCCTTTATTTTCGAAATAACTTAACTCATTATCTCGTGAAATTCTGCGGTTCTGCAATAGGAAACACCGCTCTCGTAAAAGCGAAAGGGAAAATTTCTTAGGTCGTGCAGTATATCATTGAAAAGCTTTTCAGCCTTAGTTAAATGTAAATAAACAAAAAGCGCGGAGCCGTGCCAAAGTCTCAATCCTTTCAAACAACGGATGCCGAGGCATTAAATGTGTATTTTCATTCTTCCGGCGTTTTAGTATTGAATAAGTGTCTATAAATAAACAACCCAAGTTCTGTCGAACCCATCTCTACCACGGGGCGTTCCTGGTGCCCAATTAGAAACTTAAAAAAAAAACCCAGCGATGCGTGCCCGAAGGGGGTGTCGGGTTTCTCGGCCGCAAATCACGCACAGAATAGGGCTTTTTCGTTGACGGAAGCCTATCGATTAATCGATAGAGTGTCTTGCCTTCAATCGGGCTGACTGCAGCGATCCCCCGTGGCCGCCAAAAGCGCGTCTCGCCGAAGGATTTCGGGCTGGTCAAGAGGCATCGGTCTCTCGGGTGACAATGGAATTCATCACGAGATTGAATTCTTTTGTCGGCAGACAGGGGGTGGCAGGTGTCACTGTCGCAAATTCGATGGCAGTCGACGGGGAAAGCACGGGTTTCGAATCGGGGATATGAACGTGAACGCATTTACGTTCAAACAGAATATCTAATTTGTACTTTTGTGTGTCACATCAGGGGATTTCACTAAAAACTTAAAAAAAAATATTTCATAGCTCCACAGCGTTTTTTATTCGATGCAATTCATCAAAAATCAGTACAAAACTAGACTTACAGACTCGTCCTTGATTGATTTAAATCATAATTCTCATTGTTAATAGACATCTTTTTATTAGTTAATGCAAGTGACTATCCACAAAACCCACTAAATTATCCTCTAGAAGCTTTATTTGCATCACATTACAATTTTAGGTTGTTTTAAACCATTATAATTTTAGTTTGTTGAATTATTTGTTTTCTTCTTGCCAATTTGTCCACACGAATTCAGGTGAACTATCACTGTTAAATTATTATCTTTTAATCTTTGGGGTATATACGTATGTCTGGATTATACATAACATAGCTGTTTGCTTATTTTTAATTTCACTCTTTTATAAAATTGTGAAGAAAATTTAAAAGATTTTTAATTATTTGCCTTAAACATTATTTGACTTACAGACTCGTCGTTGCTGCATTTAAATCAGAATTCTCATAGTTAATGGACATCTCTTTATCAGTTAATGCAAGTGACTATTCACAAAACCCACTAAATTATCCTCCTGAAGCTTTATTTGTATCCCATTATAATTTTAGTTTGCCTTAAACCATCATACTTTTAGTTTGTATGGTTATTTGTTTTCTTCTTGCCATTTGTCAATGCCAATTCTCGTGAACTATCACTATTAAATTTTTGTCTTTTAATCTTTGGGGTATATACGTATGTCTGGATTATACATAACATAGCTTTTTGCTTGTTTTTAATTTTACTCTTTTATAAAATTGTAAAGAATATTTAAACGATCTTTAAATATTTGGCTTAAACATTATCTGACTTGCAGACTCGTCCTTGCTTGATTTAAATCAGAACTCTCATAGTTAATGGACATCTCTTTGTAAGTTAATGCAAGTGACTATTCACAAAACCCACTAAGTACCCTAAAACCATTGAAGTTTTATTTTTATCCCATTATAATTTAAGTTTGTTTTATACTATTATAATTTTAGTTTGTTGGATTATTTGTTTTCCTCTTGCCAGTTTGTCCATGTGAAAAATTCTGGTGAACTATCACTGTTAAATTTTTGCCTTTTAATCTTTAAGGTATATACGCATGTTTGGATTATACATAACATAGCTTTTTGCTTTATTTTTATCCATTATAATTTTAGTTTGCCTTAAACCATCATAATTTTAGTTTGTATGATTATTTGTTTTCTTCTTGCCATTTGTCAATGCCAATTTTAATAAACTATAACTGTTAAATTATTGTCTTTTAATTTTTGAGGTATATACGTATGACTGGATTATATATACCATAGCTTTTTGCTTATTTTTAATTTCACTCTTTTATAAAATTGTGAAGAAAATTTAAAAGATCTTTAATTATTTGGCTTAAACATTATTTGACTTATAGACTCGTCCTTGATTGATTCAAATCAGAATCCTCATAGTTAATGGACATCTCTTTATAAGTTAATGCAAGTGACTATCCATGAAACCCACTAAATTATCCTCTTGGAGTTTTATTTTTATCCCATTATAATTTTAGTTTGCCTTAAACCATCATAATTTTAGTTTGTATGATTATTTGTTTTCTTCTTGCCATTTGTCAATGCCAATTTTAATAAACTATAACTGTTAAATTATTGTCTTTTAATTTTTGAGGTATTTACGTATGACTGGATTATATATACCATAGCTTTTTGCTTATTTTTAATTTTACTCTTTTATAAAATTGTGAAGAAAATTTAAAAGATCTTTAATTATTTGGCTTAAACATTATTTGACTTATAGACTCGTCCTTGATTGATTCAAATCAGAATCCTCATAGTTAATGGACATCTCTTTATAATTAATGCAATTGACTATCCAGGAAACCCACTAAATTATTTTCTTGGAGTTTTATTTTTATCCCATTATAATTTTAGTTTGCCTTAAACCATCATAATTTTAGTTTGTATGATTATTTGTTTTCTTCTTGCCATTTGTCAATGCTAATTTTAATAAACTATAACTGTTAAATTATTGTCTTTTAATTTTTTAGGTATATACGTATGACTGGATTATATATAACATAGCTTTTTGCTTATTTTTAATTTCACCCTTTTATAAAATTGTGAAGAAAATTTAAAAGATCTTTAATTATTTGGCTTAAACATTTTTTGACTTACAGACTCGTCCTTGCTTGATTTAAATCAGAATCCTCATAGTTAATGAACATCTCTTTATAATTAATGCAATTGACTATCCATGAAACCCACTAAATTATTTTCTTGGAGTTTTATTTTTATCCCATTATAATTTTAGTTTGCCTTAAACCATCATAATTTTAGTTTGTATGATTATTTGTTTTCTTCTTGCCATTTGTCAATGCTAATTTTAATAAACTATAACTGTTAAATTATTGTCTTTTAATCTTTGGGGTATATACGTATGTCTGGATTATACATAACATAGCTTTTTGCTTGTTTTTAATTTCACTCTTTTATAAAATTGTGAAGAAAATTTAAAAGATCTTTATTTATTTGGCTTAAACATTTTTTGACTTACAGACTCGTCCTTGCTTGATTTAAATCAGAATCCTCATAGTTAATGAACATCTCTTTATAATTAATGCAATTGACTATCCAGGAAACCCACTAAATTATCCCCTTGGAGTTTTATTTTTATCCCATTATAATTTTAGTTTGTATGATTATTTGTTTTCTTCTTGCCATTTGTCAATGCCAATTTTAATAAACTATAACTGTTAAATTATTGTCTTTTAATTTTTGAGGTATATACGTATGACTGGATTATATATACCATAGCTTTTTGCTTATTTTTAATTTCACTCTTTTATAAAATTGTGAAGAAAATTTAAAAGATCTTTAATTATTTGGCTTAAACATTATTTGACTTATAGACTCGTCCTTGATTGATTTAAATCAGAATCCTCATAGTTAATGAACATCTCTTTATAATTAATGCAATTGACTATCCATGAAACCCACTAAATTATTTTCTTGGAGTTTTATTTTTATCCCATTATAATTTTAGTTTGCCTTAAACCATCATAATTTTAGTTTGTATGATTATTTGTTTTCTTCTTGCCATTTGTCAATGCCAATTCTCGTGAACTATAACTGTTAAATTTTGGCTTTTAATATTTGGGATATATATGTATGACTGGATTATATATACCATAGCTTTTTGATTATTCTTAATTTCACTCTTTAATGAAATAGTGAAAAAATTTGAAAGTTCTTTAATTATTTAGCTTATGTATTAATAAAGCAATTTTTTATTTGGTTTTTTCATATGTATTCTTACATTTCAGTTAAACATATAGTCCCTAGTCCCCAGAAATTTATTTTAAAACACAGTTTTCCTGATTGTTTTAAGCAACTCAGATGGTTAAACCTTTGTTTTAATTAAACTATGTATATTATTGCCTACTTGTACCTCTGTCCTAGTTGTAGATATTTACTAAAATTCTTCAATTATCAAAGTGAAACCCATCATTACGTTTTTAGGTTTTTTTTATGAGGTTTATAATGGGAACTCTCTAACCCTTCGAAGTTCGAAACCCATGAGTCAGATTGTGAAAACATTATGTTGTAAGATTGATTGCACATGTATCAGCAAAGCTGTGGTTGATATAACAAGTCACCAAATAATTAAGGATTAATGACATCTTTAACCAATAACTGTTAGTATTCCAAATAGCACCACCAAAACCAGAAACAAATCTGAATTACTTTATTACAAAATATCCGGTTGCTCACAATGTCGAAATTTTGTTATAAATAATAACATCCTATGCTACTTATGATGATGACGTAATATGAATTTAAACGTTAAAACACCAATGAATGGTATGCATGTATAATTATAAATTTTGTGAATTAATAAAATAAATGATGTATAATTTAACAGACGTACAAAGAAATCATGTGTTATCCGCATCAGATATTTAAGTTTATACTTTCTAACGCATGGCTTTGGTAGTAAAATAAAGACTAGAATGCTTAAAAAGTGTTCATGCTTTGTAAGTATTTCACATTCTTTTTTTAACGGGATAAAATAAACTAACTTAGTTTTCACTTGCTGGGTGTTTCATGACTTATGAACACTATTGTTGTTGCGTTTTCAATATTAATGGTATTTAAAGAAAGAGAAAACAACTGGATGCCCTTTCTCATGTCTATTTTTGTAAAGTTTTCTTTCTCACTAGGCTTGCTTGCGTCAGGGAGGAAAACTGCATTTACGTACAAATGCCATTTTTTTATATCTTAAAATTTATATTGTAAAAGTTATCCTAAATAAGAAATTATGTTCAATCTGATAGCGAATAAGCATGAGAATTTAGGTTGCATTTGAGGCGAATTTAAGCTACGTTTTTGTACTACCAACGAATCAAATACTGTTATAAGTCAGATTTTTCATCGAAATTATTTTAAGTATGGCACAGAACCAGTACAATTTTCTATTTCAAAACTGAAGTGTTTGACATCGCATTATATCTTTGACTCTAATCCTTTCGATTCTTTTTCTGGCTCAGCGGATGAAAATTGCTTTTAAAGAAGAAATTTCGACCTCCTCAGCGAATTGGTTTGGTTTGGTTTAGTTTGGAGTGCTAGCGTCTCATATTTTTGCAACACAAGGGCTAACGAGGCAGGGAGCTACAGCTTAAAGTCAATTCCAAACATTCGTACCATAGTGAGATTCGAACCCATGAATAACGGCACCGAAGCCCAGCATCCTAATGATTCGGTCATCATTCGTCTCCTCAACAAATCAATTTGACATATAAAGAAATTTTTAGTGCTAGTGGAATATAAAAATTGTATTTTATCATCTAAAACTTGGATATACATTTATTTAAGATGAAATTTTCTAATTCTTCATAAATAAATCGAATAGACGTGTTTGAATTATTTATAATATATAACAGAGGGTACCCAACCTGTGGCTCTCAAGCCACATTCGGCTCTTTGAAGGATTATTTGTGGCTCTCGATACATGTACCCGAGTTTCCTTTTGATTTTTGTGTTATTATATTTTTAAAAAATATTACAACTGATGGAGCTCCGGCAATGCTGGGTAAAAAAAATCGGTCTTATTGTGCTTTTAAGAGATGATTCTCAAATTCCACAATTCATACCGATTCATTGCATAATTCACCGAGAAAATCACGTTACAAAATATTTAAAATATCCTGATGTTATGAAAACAGTGCAACACAACATAAATTACATTCGCACCAATGCAAAAAATCATCGAAAATTCAAAAATGTCCTTGAAAAATTAAAGGACGAATAACTTACAGATGACATTCAATCAATATAATTTCTGTAAAAAAAATTTTTAATACTTTTTTTGCATACCTTTTATATACATATTTAATTGCGGCTCGCAAAAAATTTCAAATTTTGAAAAATGGCTCGGACTATCAAGGAACTTGGCCACCCCTGACATATAATATCAATTTTAAGAGCATGTCTGAATTTAGATGGCAATTGTTACAAACTAAGCTACGTCATTGTGCTATCTACACAATGAATACTGTTGTAATTCAAATTTTCCCCAAGGAATTCCTTTGTTGGGTTTGGAACAAAATTTGCATAGGTTGTTTATTTCCAAACATAGGTGTTAGTTACTGTGTTTTATCTTTTATTTTAATATTTCAAAGTTCCAAAAAGTAACAAAGTTGTATTAAACTCAACCCAAAATTTAATTCTACATAAAAAAAAATAGTGATAGCGAATTAAGCCATTTTTGTTTGTATTTTTGTAAGAGTTACTCATGAATTCATTTGTTTCAAATCATTTTCATGATTCGGGTCAAAGTTGCTATTGTAAAGAATTTTGGGCTTTTCCAGCAATTAGATTTCACAAAAATGGTTTTTCAATGCTGGAGGACTCTGGCACTATGGGAATATATAGATAATTTAATTTTCACAAACCTTCGTGTATTTCTCTGCTTAAAACATATACACAAATTTATTTAAAAGAATTAACTGAAATTTAACATAACCGTGTTTGAATTATATATAGAATAACATGTTTAATTATTATAGCGCAGTGACTTGCAAATTTAATAAAAAATTCATGCGACCCAATCTCTATATTCTTAAGCTTCACATTTTCATAAAGGCATTACATTCTTGGGTTTGGTACAGAACTGGTACAATTTTCTATTTCTGAATAGAAATGTCAGCTACTGTATTGCATTTTATGTTATAATGCTGTCAATTCATTTTTCATCTCAGAGGATAGGAGGTAAATCTTAAAAAAATATTTGGGCATTTTTCGGCAATTTTCGATTTGCAAACGAAAGTTCTGCCTTTGCATTGATAAATACTGTTATAATTTACTTTTTCACAAAGGAATTACTTTGGGGAATTTAGAACAGATCTGGTACAATTTTCTATTTCCAGACGAAAGTGCCAGCTATTGCATTGTATCTTTTGTTTCAACGTCTTGGATGCTTTACACATAAATCAGAGACTAGAATTAAACAAGAAATTATCAGGAACGTGATTTGAAAAAAAATGTTTTCCATTGTACTTTATGATGCTTGTAACTTTTTGGTATTTAACATTTAATCAAATTTATTTAAAAAGAAATTCAAAAAACTTTCTAAATGAAACTAAATAAAAGTTTTTGTATTATTTATAATTTACAGGGTATAGTACTTTTTACAGTTAAAAGCCTACATAAATTAACTTATTTTTTAATCAATATGAAAAAAGTTCTTTTCTATTAAAATTGATATTTTCCCTAAAATATTAATAAGGGTGTAACGTTATAAGAATCGTTTAGTTTACTTATATGCGGTAATACAAATTTTTAAAAACTTAAAATATATACAAAAAGGTAAAGAGATACAAATTCACTGACCTGCAAAATAACTATCCATATTCATAAATTTGAAACCAATTTTACTTATCAAATAAAATCCAGTGATTTTTTTCAACCTGTGAGCCTCAACTATATAAACCTAAGTAATATATTTTATTTTATAGACTAATAAAGGATAATATTTTATACTGTACATTGTGTAATAGTTTTAACTTTTTTTTAAATTTTTAAACGCCAGATAACTTTAAAGTTTTAGGTTTACACAATAAAACGTATACATGTCTTCAACTTTATAGAAAAATATAGTTTCTAATTATCATATTTCTACAGTTATCTTAGTAATTGAATTTTTTTCATTTGGTGAGTAATTTTTATTGCAATTAAAAAAAATGTGCTACTTGAAATGATGTAACTAAATAATGTGTTTAATGCTAGAGCATTATTAATGAACTTGTAAAATTAATTCTAAAAGGAGAAACCCTTTAATGAAAACTACTTCTAATTAATTGAAATCTAAAAAAATACTCTGTACTTTTAAGAAGTTTATATCTAGTAACATATTTACACAAAAATTTAGGTTGAAATCTATAACATTAAAGTCATTGTGTTACCAAAATAATAGATAAAATTATAATTTACAATTTCACAGGATTTGCTTCGTTAAGTTCGTAAAACTAACCTGCCACCTCTTTATTTTTCGAATTAAAGTATTAGCCATTCCATTGCATCTTTCGCCCCAATTCTTGAGATGTATGCCTTGACTCAGCTGGTCGATATGGCTTATAAAAGAATTTTGGACCTTCTCAGCAATTTGATTCAATAAAAAAAAAAAGAGTTTTCAGGGCTAGTGGATTATTATTTTTTTTTGTTAAACATATAAAAAGTTTATTTAAAGTGAATTTTTAATTTTCTTTATAGAGTAATATGAATCAGAGTTTTTACATTATTTACAAAAATTCATGTTTAAATTTATAAACATACTGATATGAGATTTAAGGTTGAATACTATCTGTGCTAAGTATTGTAATATTAACACAATAGATACTGTTATAGTTCACATCTTCACTAAGGAATTACTTTGTTGGGTTTTTGATCAAAACTGGAACAATTTTCTGTTTCCAAACGGAAGTGTCAGCCCAGGATTGATAGTTTCTGTTATACTTTATATTTTTACAAAGGAATTTCTTTGTTAGACTTGAAACAGAACTGGTACAATTTTCTATTTCCAAACGAAAGAGTCAGCCATTGTATCTTTCATCCCAACGTCTTGTATCCTTTATCAAATGGAAGTGTGAGTTCAGAATTTCCCCTCTCCCTCTAATACTTTAGATTTTTTTCCTAACTTAGAGACATTTCAAAAGAATTTTGAATTATCTAAGCAATTTTATTTAGTAAAATGGTTTTATTTTCAAGCCGAGCAGATTGTGTTAATTCTTTTTTTTTTCATAATACATATACATAAAACTAATTCAAAATTAAATTTTTAACGTTTTAATGTGAATATTACAGGGGACTTTTTATTATTTACAAGAATTGGTGTTTAATTTTAATAATGAACACATAAAGGAATTAAAGTTGCATCTGATGCAACTTTAGCTACATTATTCTACCAAACCATTAGATGCTATTTTAATTCACTCTTCAAAGGAAATTGCTTTGTCAGACTCGAAATTAAACTGGTACAGTTTTCTGTTTTTGGACGGAAGTGTTAGCTATTGCATTGTATCTTTTACATTAATCCTTCCGATCCTTTTTCCTGATTCAACGGATAGAAATTACTTTTAGGAAAGAATTTTTCCTTTCTCAGCGATTTGATAAGAAAAAAAGGAGTTTTAGTCAAAAGACTATAAAGCGATAAAAGGTTACTCATTTGTAACCTTACTTTTGTAAAATGGTTTCAGTCAATTGTCTACTTTCCAACCGCAATTTAGCAGATTTTGAAAGAGACGTAGACTTTTCGTTATAAAAATCACTTTAAATAAATTCAGTGAAGATTTGATGGATAAATAATTAGATTTTAAGTAATAATTGGCTTATTAAAGTACTGAATTAATGCATAAAACTCTTTATTGGTGCTTAAAGGATAAGTTTTAACAGGTATTTAGTTTGGCTTGGAGCCTTAGAGTCTGCTGTTTTACTGTACGAGGGTGAATCAAACTAGAACATTCTGCTGAAATAGTTCCGATTCAGCAAACTTTCATGCAACCTTCAGCAAACATGATTCGGTCCCGCAATCTCCAATAGTGAAAAGAAGCCTTTTACCAATTTGGTTATAGCTATAAATTTAATAATATTCATGTCCATATCATGGTGAATTTATATTATTATAATTTCATGGTTCTGGAGAAGAAGAAGTAACTCTGAACTCTATAAATCTTTTAAAGGTCTAGATATAGTACAGTATATAAGGATATATAAGGATTCAGATAATTATATGGGCAGGACACCTGTGCAGAATGGATGAAGATCGTGTAACAAAAAATATCTTCTCTCACAGACCATTTGGCAACCGAAACAGAGGGAGACCTAAACTTAGGTTGCTCTACTGCTTGGAATCGGACTTGAGACTTTTAAAAATTACTAACTGGATATCCAGGGTCAGAGACAGAAGATCCTGGAATTCGATTCTGAGGAAGGCAAGGGCCCATACTGGGCTGTCTGGCCATTGAAGAAGAAGAAGAAGAATTTTATGATTTATTTTTACATTCCTTTGATGTTAACACTAAACATACCTATGTAAGTATAACTGGTCAACTAACCGGTAATTTATATGTAAAAAGTACGATGGAAAATTAATGAAAATATAAATAAAAGAAATAGGTATGTATTAAGTGTTGATATGTTTAGTGTTAAATTAATATTCTTTCTATTTATATTACATTTTTTTATGCCCCAAAGAAAAGCTCTATTTTATTAGAAAAATATTTCGAAATATTGCTTTAAGAATTTTTATGTATTTTTTTAGTTATATATCTCTATAATCGTCGCAATCTAAAAGAGAGACATTGCAATGGGGTAGGACTTCTTGACACCGCTGAAGTAAATCTATTAGGTTTTACTGTGGAATAAATTTGCTGTTAATCTAATATATTACACTTCTTTAGGAACAAATGAAATTTTATTTAATTTTAAAAAAAGTATTTGTAAACCCTGGTAAAGAAATTTTATTTAGTTTCTTATTTGAAAGTTTACGTGAAGATCATAATTTATAAAATGGGGAAATACAATGAGGTATAGTAAATTTAAACTTGGAACATTCTTAATACTTTTATTGCAGAAATGATTTTGTTGCTAATTCAACCTCTTGCTTTTTAAATTACACTTCTAGCTGTTATAAATGACAGCTTTATTTCACCAGAAAACTTATTTTAAAACTTTATTTTTGTTCGTTTATTACTTTAAAATTCGCGTAAAATTTTAATCTAAAAGTGATAGTACATCTACTATAAGCCTTTATTACACCTAAACATTGTCATCAGCTTTATTGTGGGAATCTGTTTTTTACAAATCAAACTGTTTGTTTATAAAATAAACAACAATTGTTTATTTTATAAACTAAAAGATTGCTTTATTGTAAAACTAATTTTAATGCCTCATCTTAAAAATTTTGGGAATGATCTATATTAATGGATCAGCTTAATAGGCTCTAAACAGCCATATCTTTTGTGCATTATTTACTTTAATGAAGAATGTAATTTATTTCTAATATTTTATGCTTTCTCTTTATATTATGCTCAATGAAGATATAAATGAAAGCTTTAACGAATTTCAAAACCTTCCTGTATAAATTTTAGTTTGTTAATTTTACACAAACTTCCTAATGTAAAAACCCGCAGTTTATTTGTTTATGAATGAATTTTTTCAATTATGCTTGCTGATATTACAAATAAAAGTATTTTTTTTTATTTGAAACGAATTTCAAAACCATGCTGTATGGATTTAGTTTACACCTCGTTTTACTCTAACTTGATAAACTAAAAAATAGGCAATTCACTTGTTTATGCACAGCATTTTTTAAAACTACTTTTATTGATACTACAAATAAATGCTTTATTTTATTAGAAAGGGAATTTCTAAACTTTGCTGTATAAAATTTCGTTTTTTCACATTACTATAAATTAAAAGATTGCTTTATTGAAAAAATAAAATTAATAACTCATTTAAAAAAATCTGGTAATAATTTAAAATAATGGATCAGCTTAATAGGGTCTTACAGCTATATCTTTTGTCCATTATGTGCTTTAATAAAGAATGTAATTTATTGCTAATCTTTTCTGCTTTCTCTTTATATTGTGCTCACTAAATATATAAATGAAAGCTTTAACGAATTTCATAACTTTTCTGTATAAATCTTAGTTTGTTCATTTTACACAAACTTCATAATATTAAAAAAAACAAGCAATGCTTTTGTTTATGAACGTCTTTTTTAAATTATGCTTTGATAATACTACAAATGAAAGTTTAGTTTTATTGAAAGTGAATTTCAAAATCTTGCTGTATGAATTTAGTTTGTATCTCATTTTACGCAAACTTTATAAACTAAAAAATAGGCAATTCGCTTACTTTTGTACAGCATTTTTAAAAATTACTTTTTACTGATACTAAAAATTAAAGCTTTATTTTATTAGAAAGTGAATTACTAAACTTTGCTGTAGTTTTTTATTTTTTTAACATGCTGAGCGATTTTTGAATGTGTAGTGCTCTGCTCTTCTGTATAGGAGTACGTGAGGTAGCATCTGAATAACAGCAAGGATAATTATAGCCGTTCTGAATCGACACTGAGCTATAGGCCCCGATCTCTATATTTCCTTGTAGCAAGACGGATGGTAAAGCTTTAAACCAATCTACCAACTTCATTTTACATAATCATCATAAATTTTAAAAAGGGCAATTAATTGGTGTATAAACAGTTTTTTCATTTTGCTTATTGATACTAGAAATGAAATCATTATTTTATTAGAAAGGTAATTTCAAATTCTTTCTATATGAATTTACCTTTGTTTCTGACTTTTCATAATATCACAATCTTAAAAAGGGGAAATTCGTTGATTTATAAACAGTTATAGTTTCTATGTATTTTGCTTATTGATATTAGAAATGTAATTTTTATTTTATTAGAAAGGCAATTTCAAAATCTGTCTATATGAATTTAAATTTGGACCTCACTTTCCATAACATTACAATCTTAAAAAGCAGAAATTCGTCGATTTATAAACAGTTATAATTTCTTTGCATTTTGCTTATTGATACTAGAAATGAAATCATTATTTTATTAGAAAGGCAATTTCAAATTCTTTCTATATTAATTTACCTTTGTTTCTGACTTTTCATAATATCACAGTCTTAAAAAGGGGAAATTCGTTGATTTATAAACTGTTATAGTTTCTATGTATTTTGCTTATTGATACTAGAAATGAAATTTTTATTTTATTAGAAAGGCAATTTCAAAATCTTTCTATATGACTTTACCTTTGTTTCTGACTTTTCATAACCTCCCAGTCTTAAAAAAGGAAAAATCGTTGATTTATAAACAGTTACAGCTTCTTTAAATTCTGCTTATTGATACTAGAAATGAAACCTTTATTTTGTTAGAAAGGCAATTTCAAATTTTTTCGATATGAATTTAAATTTGGACCTCACTTTTCATACCATCACAATCTTAAAAAGCGGAAATTCGTCGATTTATAAACAGTTATAGATTCTTTGCATTTTGCTTATTGATACTAGAAATGAATAGTATTAGAAAGGCAATTTCAAATTCTTGCTATATGAATTTTCATTTGTTCTTCCTGTTACATAAACACCATAATCTTAAAAACTGGGTAATTCATTGGCTTATAAATAACCTCTTTGCGTTAGATTTAGTGATACTACAAATGATATCATTATTTTATTAAAAAATGAATTACAAAACACTACTATAAGAATTTTTCTTTATCCTACAACATAAATTTCATAATCTTAAAATGGAGTTATTCAGTTGTTTATAAACAGCTGTAAGTTCTTTTCATTTAAAATTATTACTATGAGAATGAATTTGTTGCTAAACTTTGCCATTTAATAATTTATCGGAAATTCTGAGTTTAGTTTAGGCATAGAGGTTCACAGTTATTGGATTATAACCTCAAAGTTTGCTATAACTAACAAAAGCTGTTAAAGAATGCACCGTAAAGGATTTTTATTCTCGTAAAGAATTTTTTGATGGAAATCTTTTGAATAGATAGTCCACGATGCATGGTAAAATCCCATAAAATAAAAGAATCAAATTTCATGGTTTAGAACTGCTTACCCTGCATTGCTTTCACACTCTGCTGTACAGATAAAATGTTAGACAAGTATTTGTAAACCACGAAGGCATTCTCTTGTAACCGATATAAGGAATATTCTCAATCTTTTAGACATAAAATAATGCAAATATTTCTTTAACTTTAAAGGGAATATTTTAGTAATATTTTGGATTAAGAAAACTACAGCATAAAAGGATATTTACAAACATAATTTATTAGTAAAATTTTCTGAAAGGACATACGTCATGATATGTTTTGTCTGCAACCTCTGTTAGATAACGAAGAAAATGTCAATTAACACTTTCACATAGGAATAAAACGGAATTTGATGAGTCCGAAAAATGATTTTTAATTTGGTTTATTTGAAAAATTTATGAACAAATTGAGACAGAGAACGCTTTATATGGAAATTTACATTGTTATAAATTATTTAATTGACTAAAAAATTATCATTTCTGTTATTTGTCATAATAATCGTGTCTATCAGTCTCATATTGCCCAGAAGGGCATTTGTCGTGCGAGATCACTGCTATACTAATGTTTCTACACTTCTTTCTGATACTATTAAGATGCATTCTTAATTACATGGGTGTCTTAACATTTTAAATAAACTTTCTTGGATGAAGAAATAGATAATATAAAAATATACTGCACAAGGTTTACAATAGTATATGAAATGAATGACGATGGATGCAACTTCGTTAAGGGTACATTTTAGAAGATCAAGGGTGGGTATATCTTATACATTTTAAATAAGCAATAATCAACGAATAGATGAAGAAATAGATGATCTAATAATATACTGCACAGAGTCTACAATAGCTTGTGAAATGAATGACGATGGATACAATTTCGTTAATGATACATTTTAGATGGTGCAAGGGTGGGTATCTTAAACATTTTAAATAAACAAAAATCAACCCACGGATGAAGAAACAGATAATTTATATGTACTGCACAGAGTCTACAATAGCTTGTGAAATGAATGATGATGGATACAATTTCGTTAATGATACATTTTAGATGGTGCAAGGGTGGGTATCTTAAACATTTTAAATAAACAAAAATCAACCCACGGATGAAGAAACAGATAATCTAGTTATGTACTGCACAGCATATACAATAACTTGGGAAATAAATGACGATGGATACAATTTCGTTAATGATACATTTTATATGGAGCAAGGGTGGGTATCTTAAACATTTTAAATAAACAAAAATCAACCCACGGATGAAGAAACAGATAATCTAGTTATGTACTGCACAGCATATACAATAACTTGGGAAATAAATGACGATGGATACAATTTCGTTAATGATACATTTTATATGGAGCAAGGGTGGGTATCTTAAACATTTTAAATAAACAAAAATCAACCCACGGATGAAGAAACAGATAATCTAGTTATGTACTGCACAGCGTTTACAATAGCTTGTGAAATGAATGACGATGGATACAATTTCGTTAATGATACATTTTATATGGAGCAAGGGTGGGTATCTTAAACATTTTAAATAAACAAAAATCAACTCACGGATGAAGAAACAGATAATCTAGTTATGTACTGCACAGCGTTTACAATAGCTTGTGAAATGAATGACGATGGATACAATTTTGTTAAGGATACATTTTATATGGTGCAAGGGTGGGTATCTTAAACATTTTAAATAAACAAAAATCAACTCACGGATGAAGAAACAGATAATCTAGTTATGTACTGCACAGCGTTTACAATAGCTTGTAAAATGAATGACGATGGATACAATTTCGTTAATGATACATTTTATATGGAGCAAGGGTGGGTATCTTAAACATTTTAAATAAGAAAAATCAACCCACGGATGAAGAAACAGATAATCTAGTTATGTACTGCACAGCGTTTACAATAGTTTGTGAAATGAATGACGATGGATACAATATCATTAATGATACATTTTAGATGGTGCAAGGGTGGTTATCTTAAACATTTTAAATAAACAAAAATCAACCTACGCATGAAGAAACAGGTAAACTAGTTATGTACTGCACAGCATTTACAATAGCTTGTGAAATAAATGACGATATATGCAGCTTCGTTAATGATATCAGGCAAATATATACAAAATTAAAATATTTCTTGATTGCAAATAAACCACTATTAAAAATCTTTCTTTTTTCTGCAATTTAATGTGTTTATTGATGTAATGAATTTAAGATAATGTTGTAATTTATAATATTTTTATTCATTGATTAATTAAATTATTTTTATTTACTAATTTAAAATTAAAAGAGATATCCTTTATTATTTTCTTTCATATCCTTTGAAACTTTGACATTCCTTTTTCAAACATTAATATATTAGGAGTTGAGACCTATTTTTAAGATATGTGATATATATTTATAATCATTGTTTATTTAAATTATTTTCTAATTTAATCCAACAATGATTATAAGTATTTACTAATCTATTAATTAAAAGCGATATGTATTATTGTTTCCTTGAAATTCATTTTAAAATTTGCAAATCACGAGAAAAGATTTGAAAATTTTAAAATATATAAAGTGTATAAGAACAAAATTTAAAACATATTAGTGAAATATTTTCTGTCATATTTATATATAAAGAGTTGAGCCGTACTATTAAGATATGTGAGATAGGATACTTATAATAATTGTTTAATTATATTTTAATTTACCATTCTATTAATTAAAAGAGACATGTACTGTTGCTTTCCTGCAGATCCTTTTGCAATTTGTAAATCACGAGAAACAATTTGTAAATTTTAAAATATATAAAGAGTAGAAGAACAAAATTTAAAACATATAAATGAAATATTTTCTCTCATATTTATATATAAAGAGTTGAGCCGTACTTGTGAGATACGCGAGATAGGATACTTATAATCATTGTTTGATTAAAATATTTTCATTTACTAATCTATTAATTAAAAGAGATATGTATTGTTGTTTTCTGGCAGATCCTTTTACAATTTGCAAATTATGAGACACATGAGAGATTTGTAAAATTTAAAATACAAAAAGAGTATAAGCACAAAGTTTAAAACATATAAGTGAAATATTTTCAATCATATTTATATATAAAGAGTTGAGCCGTATTTGTCCAATATGTGTGATATGATACTTATAATCATTGCTCAATTAAAATATTTTAATTTACCAATCAATTAATTAAAAGAGACATGAACTCTTGCTTTCTTGCAGATAATTTTGCAATTTGTTAATCACGAGAAACAGTTTGTAAAATTTTAAATATATAAAGAGTAGAAGAACAAACTTTAAAAACATATTAGTGAAATATTTTAACGCATATTTATATATAAAGAGTTGAGCCGTACTGGTGAGATACACGAGATAGGATACTTATATTCATTGTTTAATTAAATTATTTTCATTTACTAATCTATTAATTAAAAATTACATGTACTGTTGTTTTCTTACAGATCTTTTTACAATTTGCAAATGAGACACGATTTGTAAAATTTTAAGTATATAAAGAGTATAAGAACTAATTTTAAAACATATAAGTGAAATATTTTCTCTCATATTTATATATAAAGACTTGCCGTACTTGTACGATATGTACGATATGATACTTATAATAATTCTTCAATTAAAATATTTTAATTTACCAATCTATTAATTAAAAGAGACATGTACTATTGTTTTCCTGCTTATCCTTTTAAAATTTGCAAATCACGAAAAATGATTTGTAAATTTCAAAATATATAAAGTGTATAAGAGCAAAATTTAAAACATATAAGTGAAATATTTTCTCGCATATTTATATTAAAGAGTTGAGCAGTACTTGTACGATATGTGCGATATGATACTTATAATCATTGTTCAATTAAAATATTTTAATTTACCAATCTATTAATTAAAAGAGACATGTACTGTTGTTTTCTTGTAGATCCTTTTACAATTTGCAAATCATGAGAAACGATTTGTAAAATTTTAAATATATAAAGAGTATAAGAATAAATTTTAAAACATATAAGTGAAATATTTTCACGTATATTAATATATAAAGAGTTGAGCCGTACTTGTAAGATATATGAAATATGATACTTATAATCATTGTTTATTTAAAATATTTTAATTTACCAATCTATTAATTAAAGGAGACATGTACTGTTGTTTTCTTGCAGATCTTTTCTCAGTTTGCAAATCATGAGACACGATTTGTAAAATTTTAAATATATATAAGAGTATAAGAACAAAATTTAAAACATATAAGTGAAATATTTTCTCACATATTAATATATAAAAAGTTGAGTCGTACTTGTAAGATATGCACGATATGATACTTATGTTCATTGTTTAATTAAAATATTTTAATTTACCAATCTGTTAATAAAAGAGACATGTACTGTTGTTTTCTTGCAGATCCTATTACAATTTTTAAATCACGAGAAACTATTTGTAAGTTTCAAAATATATAAAGAGTATAAGAACAAAATTAAAAATATATAAGTGAAGTATTTTATCGCATATTAATATATAAAGAGTTGAGCTGTACTTGTAATATATGCGAGAGAGGACACTTATAATCATTGGTTAATTAAATTATTTTAATTTACTAATCTATTAATTAAAAGAGACATGTACTGTTGTTTTCTTGCAAATCCTTTCAAAATTTGCAAATCATGAGGAATGATTTTTAAAATTTAAAATATATAGAGAGTATAAGAACAAAATTTAAAATATATAAGTAAAACATTTTCTTACATATTTATATATAAAGAGTTAAGCCGTACTTATAAGATATGCGAGATAGGATACTTATAATCATTGAAAATATTTTAATTTACCAATCTATTAATTAAAAGAGACATGTACTGTTGTTTTCTTATAGATCATTCTAAAATTTTAAAATCACGATAAACGATTTGTAAATTTCAAAATATATAAAGAGTATAAGAACAAAATTTAAAACATATAAGTGAAATATTTTCTCGCATATTAAGATATAAAGAGTTGAGCGGTACTTGTAAGATATGAGAGATAGGATACTTATAATCATTGTTTAATTAAAATATTTTAATTTACCAACCTATTAATTAAAAGAGAAATGTACTGTTGTTTTCTTGCAGATCCTTTTGCAATTTGTAAATCACGAGAAACGATTTGTAAATTTCAAAATATATAAAAAGTAGAAGAACAAAATTTAAAACATATAAGTGAAATATTTTCTAGCATATTTATATTAAAGAGTTGAGCAGTACTTGTACGATATGTGCGATATGATACTTAGAATCATTGTTTGATTAAAATATTTTAATTTACCAATCTATTAATCAAAAGAGATGACTGTTGTTTTCTTAAGATCCTTTACAATTTGCAAATGAGACACGATTTGTAAAATTTTAAATATATAAAGAACAAGAAAAAAATTTAAAACATATAAGTGAAATATTTTCTCGTATATTAATATATAAAAAGTTGAGATGTACTTGTAAGATATACGAGATAGGATACTTATAATCATTGTTTAATTAAAATATTTTAATTTACCAATCTATTAATTAAAAGAAAATGTATTGTTGTTTTCTTGCAGATCCGTTTACAGTTTGTAATTCACGAGAAACTATTTGTAAATTTCAATTGTAAGCGTATAAGAACAAAATTTAAAACATATAAGTGAAATATGTTCTCGCATATTAATATATAAAGAGTTGAGCCGTACTTGTAAGATATGCGAGAGAGGATACTTATAAACATTGTTTAATTAATTTACCAATCCATTAATTAAATGAGATATGTACTGTAGTTTTCTTTTAGAACCTTTTACAATTTGCAAATCATGAGACACGATTTGTAAAATTTTAAATACATAAAGAGTAGAAGAACAAAATTTAAAACATATAAGTGAAATATTTTCTCGCATATTAATATATAAAGAGTTGAGCCGTACTTGTAAGATATGTGAGATATGAAACTTATAATCATTGTTTATTTAAAACATTTTAATTTACTAATCTATTAATTAAAAGAGACATGTATTGTTGTTTTCTTGAAAATCCTTTTACAATTTGAAAATCATGAGACATGATTTGTAAAATTTTAAATACATAAAGAGTAGAAGAACAAAATTTACTTATAATATAAATTATAGTTATAATTATTAAATAATTATATTGTTTCCATTTACCAATCTAAAAATTAAAAGAGGTATACATTGTTGTTTTCTTTCAGACCATTTCAAATTTTCCAAACTCTTTCTCGCATATTAGTATATAAAGAGGTGAACTAGCCCTACTTTTGATATCTCGTAAAATTTAACATTTATCAAGAATTTATTTTGTATTTCTTACTTAAAGATTATTATATTAACACATTTTTTATTTAAACGTAAAAAAAGAAAATTTTTTTATGTTTAATAATTGCCTTTTAATTCACGAGATCAGCATTTTTTCATGCTCTATGAATACCGCCTACATCAGCATGCTAATCGAAGAAACACATCACTCTATTTTGTATACATCTACATGCTTATGACAGATCTCCATTCAACACGGCTGCTATCAAAACAGCTACGAAAAGCTGTAGAATTCATTAAGAGACACTCAAAAAGGCGGATAAAAAAGACAGGTTTATGATCACTATGCGTATAAATCACGAGAAATAAAAACTGAACTCTACCGTTCTACGCGAGATACACAGAGGAATGCACCTGTTTCGTGATAGAGTGAAAGAAAGAGAGAGAGAGAGGGAGTGAGAGATCCAAAGCAAACCTGACTCAAAATCTGTACAGCCGCATCGACGCATGAAGCTCTTGGATATCAGCAGAGACACAATCACGGACTGAGCAAACAAACCACCAGCAGTAGTTGTTGCTACCGAAAGCCCAAAAGGATTTGGTTCGAATATGACAGCATATGCTGGAGGAGGCACTGCTCAAGAGTCATGGAGGAAAGAAAAACAAGGAAATCACTTACTTGCTGATCCATCCTTTCGCATTACTCGGATGGGGAGGATGAGAGAGTTGCTCATCCCTCTGCGCAGACGATCGGGATGCAGGGGATGATAGAATGGAAGGAGGTACATCGGACGATTTAGGGTTGCCCGTATCGCGAAACACTTCCACGCCAACCGCGCCAAGTGCGGATCTTCTGTCTGCTTTGAAAGCGGATAATCTTTGGCATTTCAGGAGCGCTGATTGGTTCAGAAAAAGCTACGGATCTGCTGCATTTTTTTACGTAATATTTTAGCTTATATGCCGGTTTTTGAAATAGATTTTTAATTAAAATTACTGCTTAATATTTGTGGTCTGATAATTAGCTTTTTGGTTAAATCTGAATACAAATGTATGATATAACGATATTAATTGATATAAAATTTTAAAAAATATTTACATTTAGAATTTAAAAGAGAAATGATTAAACAAAATTACATTAAAATTAGGTGTTCTGCAACAATTTCATTTTTGTACTACAAAAATATATTTAAAATTTACCCACTATATGCACATATGTACTCATATATGTATGTATGTATATATATATATATATATATATATATATATATATAATATATATAATCAATTGTGCGTATATTATGTACTGCACACAAAATTATAGGGACATATTTTCTATATTTATATCTTTATATGGTATATAATAAATATTACTTATAATACATTCAAATATTATGTTGATTTGCTTGCTTATATATAATGCATACTATATAATAGCGCGTTTAAAACAAACGAACATAGGAAGTTCATGTGTATATAATGCTCACTAGTTAAAATAATTTATATTATTTACTGGAGAAGAAATATTAGCACTGAGACAAGTGCAGCTATTTTTCCTGCACTTGGCATTCAGAATCGTGTATATTATTAGCTTGTATTATACTTTTTTTTTTTGTTTTGTTTTTTTAATATTAACTGGCTATTGATTTTGCAAGGTTCATGTTTAATTTGTAAGATTTTGTTTTCATATAAAAGAAGTATTTCATCAATATAAAGTGAAATTTTAATGGAGTAAAGTAATGGTGATGTATTATATTTATCGATATTTTTTCATGAATGCTGTTGTAGTATATACAAGTAGACATTTATTGTATATTACACCTTTCAAGAAAATTAATGAATGCTGTTTGTTCGTTGCATATGAGAACAAGAGACATAGAATCATTAAACCTTTGTATTTTATTTCTATATTTTGTTTCGTTTTCATTTCACACTTATATTTAAATGCCAATATTATTTATTGCTTTTAGTAAAATGCATAAATATTGTTAGAAAATTTACATATCAAAATATTTTATTTTAAATGTTTCATTATATACTACAGGTACTTAGAGTGGTACGAACATGGTACCTTAACATTACACAACCTTAAATATATTTTTTAAAAGCAAAAAAAATCTGCCTTTTTATGTCTAGTGCAACATGAGATAGATATTCATTATTGTTGTTCCTGAACATGTATTAAAAAATAAAAAAAACATTTATTTTTATTTAGATTTAGTTAACGTCTGACATATTAATTTTAATATTGTGATTAGCATATTAATTTTAATATCGTCATTTTCCCCATATTCACAATTTTAGTCATATAACCTACCTAAGTAATTCTTTTTTTCCTTTTCACTAGTGTGAAAGAAAATAATGTTTAATGTCGTAATACATTTATATTAATATATTTTATTAATAGTTTATAACATAAACTATTTTGAAATGTATTCTGAAAGTAAATATTCCTTTCAGTTAGGAGCACTATGGCATTCTTTATCATTACACGAAGGCTATTTCCGTTATATAGTAACTGAAATTTTTCTTGAATACAAAAAGCGAAATTTCACGTCTTAAGATAAGTGAATTGCTTCAATAATGGAAGAGGTCTTAGTATATACTACATAGTTATTTGCTTAAATTTTAATTCTTTTAATATTTTACTACCATTTTAGTGTATTGACGTTTAGTGGCTGACGATCATAATGCTGCATAGGACAAAATATTTCTAAAAACTATAATTAAGAAAATAACTGTTAAGATTAATTAAAAAACTGTATAAAATTATGTAAATATATATTCTATGTATTACAAGTCTTTTAAATAAAAATTCAAAAGTAATAATGCAATAAAAATATGAGAAATAATATTTGTATTTCTTCCAATATACATTTTATGTAACGTATTACTAAATCTCGCGTAACAACATACCACATTGCAGAGCAAGTTGTTATAACGTAAATGCATTTATAAATAATTTTTTTAAACTTGAATTGTTAACCGGTTTTTAAGTTTTATTAAGAATCTGTAATGCTTAAATCATATTTTAAACTTTATGTTGAGATTCATTTAGAATTTAATAAAACATTTTTAACAACTACCTCGATCTCCTATATGTTATCGTAAGAATATAAGATTAAGAGAAAGAAATAAAATGTGCATAATTATATTGTCATTTGATTTAGGCTGCATTTTTTTTTTACATTTCATTGTTTTCATATTTAAACATGTTGCTTTTAAATTTTTATCCCTGATATAACCATACAATATTACATCAACCTGCTTTAGATTTTCTGTTTAAAGCCAATACAAGGTATTAGAAACACACACAAAAATACTTCTTTAATACGACAATACACAAGGCTGTTGTATAAAATACATAAGACACTAAAATCTACATTATTTGTTTGGAGACTTACAGTCTACAGTTTTTTTACACAAAGGTGGATGAGACCAGGAACTACTGCTTAAAAGCAATTCCGAACGGCTATCATCATCCATGTCTCCAGCGGGACTCGAACTCTTCGAACCTCGTTATCCAAGAGCAGCATCCTACCCGTTTCATCATTCGACGTAAAGTCGGTAGGAAAAAATATTTAGTTACAATATAAAACATTTTCGTATATGTTACAGTGATAATTTTTCTTGCATAAAGTGCAGATTGCAATAAAATTAGAGGTCCTCAACTAGGCATTTCACCAGTTTTAAATACAAAATTTCAACATTCTAAGGTTAAAAGTATGAGCTATGATACATGCTCTAGTCCCGTTGTTCGGAAATCCCGATAAAACTAGTCAAAATGCATTAAGGTAAAGCCCCAAATGGATGATTACAATTTCAAAATTATGGTTATTTGTACACATGTACAGCCGTAATGCTTAAACTATTCAAAATGCAACTTCAACCAACGGCATAGTCGGAATGTGTATTTCATTTGAAAACGGAACTTTAAAAGATTTTGATATTACTGCATTTGTTTTAATTCGTAAAAATAATTTTTAAATTTTTAAACAAGTTACGAAAGGAACGCAAATTTAAATGATATAAAATAATTATTCTGTTGCCTAAATTTGACTTAACTTGTCTAGCTAAATATTTTTTCCAAGAGAAAAATGTTTGTATCTTTAGATGATTGCTTTTGAAGATAATTCATCCTTTTAAAAGCTCTTTTAAAATTTTGAAAAGAAGAAAATATTTTGAGTTTTTTTTTTTTATTTTGCAACATAGTTTTTAAAAGCTAATACTTTGACTATCTGTAGTGACTTTCTAGAGACAAAAGATTTATTTTGAATAAAACATTAAGTAAAATTTGGTTATCAGTTTTAAAATAACGAAACCTAATTTATGGTAAAACAAATCCGTAATTTTGTTCTTCAACAATTTTTTTTCTTTTCTGGGTATGGAAGAAAAAGCGAAGAACCACAGGAAAAGATAGTGTAAGAACGTCAATATTTCCGTTGTCTCATAAAATATTAAATGAAAAAAGAGTTTTGCAACGGTTTTTACTGTTTATAATAAATATAAAATGAAGAGGAAAAGGTGATAAAATCCGAGCTAAGTGATTTAATTTCCCTTCCTTTAAAAAGGGAAAGAAATACTGCACTTTCTAGAACCAACATTATATTTAAAATTAAATAAATGAAAGACTGATTTGACTGATTTGTCATTCTGATTTGAAAAAATTCTCATACTGCTTTTAATATAAAGAGTCAAAAATTTTTATTTTGAAAAAATAAACTTGAAGTATAATTTACATATCAATTTAAAAATTTAAAAACAAGGTTTGATAAAAAATTTTTACAAACTTTAAATTTTAAAACCTTTACAAATTTTAGAACAAACTTTATTTTCTCCCCCTAACCACGGAAGTAAAAGGGACACTAGAAATTAATAACATGAGGTTTTAAGGTTTGATAAAAAAATTTACAAACTTTAGAATTTAAAACCTTTACAAATTTTAGAACAAACTTTATTTTTTCCCCCTTACCACCGAAGTAAAGTAAAAGGGACACTAGAAATTAATAACATGGGGTTTTCAGGTTTGATAAAAAATTTTTACAAACTTTACAATTTAAAACCTTTACAAATTTTAGAACAAACTTTATTTTCTCCCCCTAACCACGGAAGTAAAAGGGACACTAGAAATTAATAACATGAGGTTTTCAGGTTTGATAAAAAAATTTACAAACTTTAGAATTTAAAACCTTTACAAATTTCAGAACAAACTTTATTTTTTCCCCTGACCACGGAAGAAAAAGGGAAGAACACTAGAAAAATAATAACATGAGGTTTTCAGTATTTCAACAAAAACTTGAATACGAAAAGATTTTTTGAACACTTTTTAATGTCCATAAAAATATGAAAGGAAAAAAGAGTCAAAATTCATGCAATGTTACTCTCGAGTGATTAAATTAAATCTGTTTGAAAAAAGGGAAAAATTCGATCTTTCTGTAATCCTGTTGAAGAAAATGTATTTCCAACAACCAGTATTAAGTTTAAAATTAAATAAATGCATGGTGTGTCATTCTCCTCGGAACATTTTTTACTTATTTTTTTCTGAACATAGAAGTAAAAGCGAAGAACACAATTAAAAGAACGTCAGTATTCAGCGCTCCCATAAGAATAAGACAAAAAAATTGCAACTCTTTTTATTGTTTCTAAAATATAGGAAGGAAAAAGACGTCAAAATCCGTGCTATGTTATTCTCGAGTGATTAAAATAAATCCTTTAAAAAGAGAGAAATATTTTACCTTACTGGAATCCTGTTGAAGAAAATTTATGTAATAGAACCAACATTAGATTTAAAATTAAATAAATGCTTGACGTTTCCTTTTGTTTTGAAAGAATTCTGAAAGCAAAACAAGAAGAGAAATAATGTTCTTTTCTACTTCTTTTTTTACCCTATTAATTTTTAAAAGCTAATAATTAACGCATATGTTAGTGCCTATAGTTAAAAAAGCAAAAAAGTTAAATATGAAAAAAGTGAACTTATAGTATAATTGGCATATTAGTTTTAAAATTACATAGCAAAATGTGTGGGTAAAAAAAACATAATATTGCTCCCAATAAAAACATAATTTAATCTGAATAATTTTTTTTCTTTCCTAAGCGTAGAATTAAAAGCGAAGAACCGTCAAAAAAAATTCTGACTGAAATTCAGTGTTTAGATCTCACATAAAAAATAAATAAAAAAAATTGCAATGCTTTTTACTATTTCTAAAAAATAGGAAGGAAAAATGAGTCAAAATCCTTTCAATGTTATTCTCAAGTGATTAATATGAATACTTTAAAAAGAGGGAAAATTTTGACCCTACTGTAATCCTAATGAAAAAAATGTATTTCCTAGAACCAAAATTATATTTAAAAATAAATAAATGCTTGGCGTTTCATTCTGCTTTGTAAAAATTCTAAAGTAGAAGAATATAAGAAATAATGTTTTTTTCCACTTCTTTTGTTACCCTATGAATTTTTTAAAACTAATTGTTAACACATCTGTTAGTGCCTATAGTTAAGAGACTAAAAAACTTACATTTGAAAAAAAAAAGTCAACTTTTAGTATAATTTTCTTATTAGTTTAAAAATTAAAAAGCAAAATGTATGCATGAATAAAACCGTAATTTTGCTTCTCGAAACAAAATTTATTCTATTCTTTTCTGAGCATAGAAAATTAAAAGCAAAGAACAGTAACCAAAAAAATGGTGAATGAAATTCAGATTTAGCACTCAAAAAAGAATTAGGTAAATAATTTGAAATGTTTTTTACTGTTTCTAAAAAAGAGAAAGGAAAAAGGAGTTCAAATCTGTGGAACGTTACTGTCAAGTGATATAATTTAGTTCCTTTTGAAAAGAGGGAAAAATTTTAACCTACTATAATCCTGTTGAAGTAAACTTATTTAATAGAACCAACATTAGATTTAAAATTAAATAAATGCTTGACGTTTCATTCTGCTTTGAAGGAATTCTGAAAGCAGAACAAGAAAAGGAATAATGTTTTTTACACCCCTTTTGTTAACCTATTCATTTTTAAAAATTAATAATTAACGCATATGTTAGTGCCTATAGTTAAAAGAGTAAAAAACTTAAATATGAAAAAAAAGTGAACTTTTAGTATAATTTTCATATTATTTTTAAAATTACATATCAAAATGTATGACTGAAAATACCCATAATTTTGCTCAGATTAAAAACATAATTTAATCGGAATTTATATTTTTTTCTTTCCTGAGCATAGAATTAAAAATGAAGAACAGCAAAGAAAAAATTGTGATTGGAATTCAGTGTTTAGCACTCACATAAGAATCAGATAAAATAAATTGCAATGCTTTTTACTGTTTCTAAAAAATAAGAAGGACAAAAAAGTAAAAACCGTTCAATCTTATTCTCAAGTGATTAAAATAAATCCTTTAAAAAAGGGAAAAATTTGATCATACTATAATCCTCATGAAGAAAATTTATTTCCTAGAACCAACATTAGATTTAAAATTAAATAAATGCGTGACGTTTCATTTTGCTTTGAAAGAATTCTAAAGAAGAAGAAGAATGTTTTTTTCACTTCTTTTGTTACGCTATGAAATTTTAAAAAATAATAATTAATGCATCTGTTAGTGCTTACAGTTAAGAGACTAAAAAACTTAAATTTGAAAAAAAAGCCAACGTTTGGTATAATTTGCTTATTAGTTTAAAAACTACAAAATAAAATATATGGTTTAAAAAAAAACCATGATTTTGCTAATCAGAACAAAATTTATTCCATTCTTTTCTAGACATAGAATTAAAAGCAAAGAACCTTAACGAAAAAAAGAGAATGTCAGAATTCAGTTCAAAAAGAATTCGAAAAGAGAATTCAGTTTTTAGCACTCACAAAAGAATTAGGTAAAATAATTTGCAATAAATTTTACTGTTTCTAAAAAAGAGGAAAGAAAAAGGAGTTAAAATCAGTGGAATGTCACTGCCGAGTGATATAATTTAGTTTTTTTTTTAAATCAGAGAAAAATTTTATCCTACTGTAACTTTGTTGAAGAAAATTTATTTAGTAGAACCAACATTAGACTTAAAATTAAATAAATTCTTGATGTTTCATTCTTCTTAGAAAGAATTCTGAAAGCATATCAGAAAGAGGAATCACGTTTTTTTTTCACCCCTTTTGTTACCCTATGAATTTTTAAAATCTAATAATTAACGTATTTGTTAGTGCCTAGAGTTAAGAGAGTAAAAAACTTAAATTAAAAAAAAACAGTGAACTTTTATTATTATTTGCATATTAGTTTTAAAAATTATAAAACAAAATGCGTGATTGAAAAAAAAAACATAATTTGCTCCTCGGAACAAAATTTATTCTATACTTTTCTGAGCAAAGAATTAAAAGAAAAGAACCATAACGAAAAAAATAGTGATTGAAATTCAGTGTTTAGCACTCACTTAAGAATCAGATAAAATAATTTGCAATGCTTTTTACTGATTCTAAATAACAGGGAGGAAAAAATAATCAAATCTGTGGAACGTCACTGTCGAGTGATATAATTTAGTTACTTTTGAAAAGAGGGAAAAATTTGATCCTACTGTAATCCTGTTGAAGAAAATTTATTTAGTAGAACCAACTTTAGATTTAAAGTTAAATAAATGCTTGACGTTTCATTCTGCTTTGAAATAAATCTGAAAGCAGATCAGGAAAAGGAATAATGTTTTTTTCACCCCTTTGGTTACCCTATGCATTTGTAAAAACTAATAATTAACGTATCTGTTAGTGCTTATATTACCTATAGGCACGTGAAAAACTTAAATCTGAAATAAAAGTGAACATTTAGTATAATTTGCTTATTAGTTTTAGAACTACAAAACAAAATGTATGATTGAAAAAAAAGACAATTTTGCTAATAGGAATAAAATTTATTTTTTTTCTTTCCTGAGCGTATAATTAAAGCGAAGAACCGTATAGAAAAATCTAGTGACTAAAATTCAGTGTTTAGCATTTACACAAGAATTAGATTTAAAAAAAGCATTGCTTTTAACTCCTTGCAAAAAACATAAATGTTATTCTCGAGTGATTAAAATAAATCCTTTAAAAAAGAGGGAAATTTTTACCTTATTGTAATCCTGTAAAAGAAAATTTATTTCCTAGTACCAACATTTTATTTAAAATTAAATAAATGCGTAACGTTTAATTCTGACTTGAAAGAATTCTGAAAGCAGAACAAGAAGAGGAATAATATTTTTTTCCACTCCTTTTGTTACTTCTTTTGTTACCCTACGTTTTTATAAACTAATAATTAACGCATCTGTTAGTGCCTATAGTTAAGAGAGTAAAAAACTTAAGTTTGAATAAAAAGTGAACTTTTAGTATAAATCATATATTAGTTTTAAAATTACAAAACAAACTGTAGGATTGAAAAAAACATAATTTTGTTCCGATTAAAAACATAATTTAATCGGAATAATTTTTTTTTTCTTTCCTGAACATAGAATTATAAACGAAGAACCAAAAAGAAAAATTTGTCATTGAAATTAAGTATTTAGCTTTCACATAGGAATTAGATAAAATAAACTACAATATTTTTTCTTCAAAATAGCATAGAATTAAAATCAAAGACCATAATGAAAAAAAAGCGATTGAAATTCAGTGTTTAGCACTCACAAAATAATTAGTTAAAATAATTTGCAATCTTTTTTACTGTTTCTAAAAAACAGGAAGGAAAAAGGAGTTCAAATCTGTGGAACATTACTGTTGAGTGATATAATTTAGTTCCTTTTGAAAAGATGGAAAAATATGATTCTACAGTAATCCTTTTGAAGAAAATTTATTTAGTAGAACCAACATTAGATTTAAAATTAAATAAATGCTTGATGTTTCATTCTACTTTGAAGGAATTCTGAAAGCAGATCAGGATGAGGAAAAATGTTTTTTTCACTCCTTTGTTACACTATGAATTTTTAAGAACTAATAATTAGCGTATCTGTTGGTACCTATAGTTAACCCATTAATGAACAGTTTTTTTAAAGGCCAGCCAAAAAAATCAATTTTTTTATGTAAAAATCTCAAATTAGAACGTCATTTTGCCAAAAAAATTACAAAAATACAAAAATTATCAAAATTTTTATTGCAATTTCGGATTTTAATAACATTGCAGAAAATAGTCGAATATTGTAATATTACGCGCACATCGACTATTTTTATCTTTCTTTTCAAATTTCCATTTCAGAATAAACAATATTATCAGTAAAAATACTTATTTATGCTTTTAAAACATAAATAATAACAATACTAGTATTTATAAAATAAATCAAAATTTTCTTTCTTGTGATATATTTCGAAACACGGTACAGCACATAGCCCAACATTGCAACTATTACACAAGTAACGACTCTCTTTTCTTTTCCTTTTTCCTCTTTTAGCACAACACACAGCGCAATATCTAAAAAAGCAAAGCTCCGCTCGAATTATTCCGATTGTGCACATATTGCGATTGTGCACATTTTGACCAACTCGAGTTACACCCGAGCATGCACGTTAAGGGGTTAAGAAAGTAAAAAAATCTTGTATTTGAAAAAATAATGAACTTTTAGTATAATTTGCATATTAATTTTGAAATTACAAAACAAAATGTATGATTGATAAAAAATTAGCGGCTGAAATTCAGTGTTTAGCACTTACATAATAATTAGATAAAATAAATTGTAATGATTTTTGCTGTTTCTAAGAAACAGGAAGATAAAAGGAGTCCAAACCCGTGGAAGGTCACTGTCGAGTGATTTAAATTAATTCCTTTTGAAAAGAGGAAAAAATTTGACTTTACTGTAATCCTGTAGAAGAAAACGTATTTCCTAGAACCAACATTAAATTTAAAACTGAATAAATGTGTCACATTCTATTCTGCTTACGACAGAATTATGAAAGCAAATCAGGCAAAGAAATAGATCTTTTTTCACCTCTTTTGTTACCCTATGAATTTTTAAAAACTAATAATTAACGCATTTGTTAGTGTCTGCAGTTAAGAGAAATTAAATCTGAAATAAAGCGAACTTTTAGTATAATTTGCATACTAGTTTTAAAATTACAAAACAAAATGTATGATTGAAAACATAAAACAAAAACATAAAAACATAAATTAAAAACATAATTTTAAGAAAAAATTAGTGGCTGAAATTTAGTGTTTAGCACTCACATAATAATTTGATAAAAAAAATTGCAATTTCTTTTACTGTTTCTAAAAAACAGGAAGGAAGGAGTTCAAATACGTGGAACGTCACTGTCGAGTGATTTAAATGAATTTCTTTTGAAAAGGGAAACAATTTGACCTTACTGTAATTCTGTTAAAGAAAATGTATTTCCTAGAACCATCATTAGATTTAAAACTAAATAAATGTGTCACGTTCTATTCTGCTTTGCAAATTCTAAAAATTCTAAAAGCAGATCAGAAAGAAAAATAATTATTTTTTCACCCCATCTGGTACCCTATGAATTTTTAAAAACTAATAATTAATCTATCTGTTAGTACCTATAGTTAAGAGAGTAAAAAAAATTAAATTTGAAAAAAAGAGAACTTTTAGTATAATTAGCTTACAAGTTTTAAAATTACAAAACAAAATGTATGATTGAAAACATAAAACAAAAACATAAAAACATAATTTTAAGAAAAAATTAATGGCTGAAATTCAGTGTTTAGCCCTCACATAATAATCAGATAAAGTAAATTTTTTTACTGTTTCTAAAAAACAGGAAAGAGTTCAAATCCGTGGAATGTCACTGTCGGTGATTTAAATGAATTCCTTTTGAAAAGCGGAAAAAATTTGACCTTACTGTAATCCTGTTAAAAAAAATGTATTTCCTAGAACCAGCATTAGATTTAAAACTAAATAAATGTGTCACGTTCTATTCTGCTTTGAAAGAATTCTAAAAGTTGAACAGGAAAAGTAATAACGTTTTTTTCAGCCCCATTTGTAACCTTATGAATTTTTAAAAATTTAATAATTGCTGCATCTGTTAATGTTTCTAGTTAAGAGAGTCGGAAAGCTTAATTTAAAAAAAAAGTTAACTTTTAATATAATTTGCATATTATGTTTAACTTACTAAACAAAATGTATCATTGAAAATAAAACATAATTTTATAAAAAAATTAGTGGCTGAA
Organism: Pardosa pseudoannulata; assembly: GCA_032207245.1. Classification (NCBI taxonomy): domain Eukaryota; kingdom Metazoa; phylum Arthropoda; class Arachnida; order Araneae; family Lycosidae; genus Pardosa; species Pardosa pseudoannulata. The sequence goes on along the minus strand of CM063501.1, from coordinate 78,283,755 downwards.
ATTCAGTGTTTAGCACTAACATAATAACTAAATAAAATAAATTGTAATGCTTTTCACTGTTTCTATAAAATAGGAAAGAAAAAGGAGTCCAAATACGTGGAAGGACACTGTCGAGTAATTTAAATTAATTCCTTTTGAAAATAGGAAAACTTTTACCTTACTGTAAACCTGTTGAAGAAGATGTATTTCCTAGAACCAACATTAGATTTGAAACTAAATAAATATGACACGTTCTATTCTACTTTAAAAGAATTCTAAAAGCTGAATAGGAAGAGAAATAATTATTTTTTCACCCCCTTTGTTACCCTATGAATTTTTAAAAACTAATAATTATTTTATGTGTTAGTGCCTATATTTAAGAGAATAAAAAACTAAAATTTGAAAAAAAGCGAACTAACTTAGTATAAAAACACATATTTAGGAAAAATTTAATGGCTGAAATTCAGTGCTTAGTCATCAAATAGTAATCAGATGAATTAATTTTTTTACTGTTTCTAAAAAACAGGAAAGAGTTCAAATCCGTTGAATGTCTCTGTCGCTGATTTAAATGAATTCCTTTTGAAAAGTGGAAAAAAATTTGACCTTACTATAATCCTGTTAAAGAAAATGTATTTCCTAAAACCAGCATTAGATTTAAAACTAAATAAATGTGTCACGTTCTATTCTGCTTTGAAATAATTCAAAAGCTGAATAGGAAGACGAATAATGTTTTTTCCTCACCTTTAGTTAACCTTATAAATTTTTAAAAATCTAATAATTGTTTCATCTGTTAATGCTTCTAGTTAAGACAGTTGGAAAGATTAATTTTGAAAAAAAGGTGAACTTTTAGTATAATTTGCATATTAGTTTTAAAGTTACAAAACAAAATATATGATTAATAATAAAACATAATTTTGCTCCTCGGAACAAATTTTATTATTTTCATTCCAGAGCACAGAAGTAAAACCGAAGAATCAAATCAGAGAAAAAGAAAGATAGAGAAATTCAGTATTTTGCACTCCATTAAAAATGTGACGAAAAAAAAAATTACTACGCTTTTTACTGGTTTTTAAAAACAGGAAGGTAAAAAGAGTTCAAATCCATGGAACATCCCTGTAGATTGATTTAAATTAATTCCATTTGAAAAGAGGAAAAAAATTGACCTTACTCTAATCCTGTTAAAGAAAATGTATTTCCTAGAACCAGCATTAGATTTACAACTAAATAAATGTGTCACGATCTATTCTGCTTTGAAAGAATTCTAAAAGCTGAACAGGAAGAGTAATAACGTTTTTTTCAGCCCCTTTTGTTAACCTTATGAATTTTAAAAAATCTAATAATTAATGTATCTGTTAATGCTTCTAGTTAAGAGAGTCGAAAAGCGTAATTCTGGAAAAAAAGGTGAACATTTAATATAATTTGCATATTAGGTTTAAACTTACAAAACAAAATTTATGATTGAAAATAAAACATAATTTTAAGAAAAAATTAGTGGCTGAAATTCAGTGTTTAGCACTAACATAATAACTAAATAAAATAAATTGCAATGTTTTTCACTGTTTCTAAAAAATAAGAAAGAAAAAGGAGTCCAAATACGTGGAAGGAATGTCGAGTAATTTAAATTAATTCCTATTTAAAAAAAGTTTTACCTTACTGTAATCTTGTTCAAGAAAATGTATTTCTTAGAACCAACATTAGATTTAAAACTAAGTAAATGTGCCACGTTCTATTCTGTTTTGAAAGAATTCTAAAAGCAGATCAGGTAGAGGAATAATTATTTTTTCACCCTATTTGTATCTCTAAGAATTTTTAAAAACTAATAATTAATCTATCTTTTGGTGCCTATAGTTAAGAGAGTTAAAAAACTTAAATTTGAAGAAAAAGCGAACTTTTAGTATAATTTGCATCAAAACAAAATGTATGATTGAAAACATAAAACCAAAAAATAAATAAAAACATAATTTTAAGAAAAATTTAGTGGCTAAAGTTTAGTGTCTAGCACTCACATAATAATTTGACAAAAGAAATTGCTATTTCTATTACTATTACTAAAAAACAGGAAGGAAGGAGTCCAAATCCATGGGAGGTCACTGTCGAGTGATTAAAATTAATTCCTTTTGAAAATAGGAAAAACTTTTACAGTACTGTAATCCTGTTGAAGTAAATGTATTTCTTAGAACCAACATTAGATTTGAAACTAAATAAATGTGCCACGTTCTATTCTGTTTTGAAAGAATTCTAAAAGCTGACTAGGACGAGGAATAATGTCTTATTCCTCACATTTTGTTAACCTTATAAATTTTTAAAAATCTAATAATTGTTTCATCTGTTAATGCTTCTAGTTAAGACAGTTGAAATAATTAATTTTGAAAAAAAGGTGACATTTTAGTATAATTTGCGTATAAGTTTTAAAAATGCACAAACAAATATATGATTGAAAATAAAACATAATTTTGCTTCTTGGAACAAATTTTATTATTTTTGTTTCAAAGCACAGATGTAAAATCGAAGAATCAAACAAGAGAAAGAAAAAGATAGAGAAATTCTGTATTTTGCACTCCATTACGAATATGACAAAAAAAATTAAAACGCTTTTTACTGTATTTTAAAAACGGGAAGGAAAAAGGAGCTCAAATCTGTGGAATGTCCACTGTCGAGAGATTTAAATTAATTCCTTTTGAAAAGAGGAAAAATATTTACCTTACTTTAATCCTGTTGAAGAAAATGTATTTCCTTGAACCAACATTAGATTTAAAACTAAATAAATGTGTCACGTTCTATTCTGCTTTGAAAGAATTCTAAAAGCTGAACAGGGAAAGTAATAACGTTTTTTTCAGCCCCTTTTGTTAACCTTATGAATTTTTAAAAAATCTAATAATTGCTGCATCTGTTAATGTTTCTAGTTAAGAGAGTCGGAAAGCTTAATTCTGGAAAAAAAGGTGAACATTTAATATAATTTGCATATTAGGTTTAAACTTACAAAACAAAATTTATGATTGAAAATAAAACATAATTTTAAGAAAAAATTAGTGGCTGAAATTCAGTGTTTAGCACTCACATAATAACTAAATAAAATAAATTGCAGTGCTTTTCACTGTTTCTAAAAAATAGGAAAGAAAAATGAGTCCAAATACGTGAAAGGGCACTGTCGAGTGATTAAAATTAATTCCTTTTGAAAATAGGAAAAACTTTTACAGTACTGTAATCCTGTTGCAGAAAATGTATTTCCTAGAAACAACATTAGATTTGAAACTAAATAAATATAACACGTTTTATTCTACTTTGAAAGAATTCTAAAAGCTGAATAAGAAGAGAAATAATTATTTTTTCACCCCATCTGGTACCCTATGAATTTTTAAAAACTAATAATTAATCTATCTGTTAGTACCTATAGTTAAGAGAGTAAAAAAAATTAAATTTGAAAAAAAGCGAACTAACTTAGTATAAAAACATAATTTTAAGAAAAAATTAATGGCTGAAATTCAGTGCTTAGCCCTCACATAATAATCAGATAAAGTAAATTTTTCTACTGTTTCTAAAAAAACAGGAAAGAGTTCAAATCCGTGGAACGTCACTGTCGAGTGATTTAAATGAATTTATTTTGAAAAGCGGAAAACATTTGACCGTACTGTAATTCTGTTGAAGAAAATGTATTTCCTAGAACCAGCATTAGATTTAAAAATAAATAAATGTGTCACGTTCTATTCTGCTTTGAAAGAATTCTAAAAGCTGAATAGGAAGACGAATAATGTTTCTTCCTCACCTTTTGTTAACCTTATAAATTTTTTAAAATCTAATAATTAATGCATCTGTTAATGCTTCTATTAAGGAGAGTCAGAAAGCTTAATTTTGAAAAAAAGGTGACTTAATATAATTTGCATATTAGTTTAAAAATTGCACAACCAAATGTATGATTGAAAATAAAACATAACTTTGCTCCTCGGAACAAATTTTATTATTTTTGTTTCAAAGCACAGATGTAAAATCGAAGAATCAAACAAGAGAAAGAAAAAGATAGAGAAATTCTGTATTTTGCACTCCATTACGAATATGACAAAAAAAATTAAAACGCTTTTTACTGTATTTTAAAAACAGGAAGGAAAAAGGAGTTCAAATCTGTGGAATGTCCACTGTCGAGAGATTTAAATTAATTCCTTTTGAAAAGAGGAAAAATATTTACCTTACTTTAATCCTGTTGAAGAAAATGTATTTCCTTGAACCAACATTAGATTTAAAACTAAGTAAATGTGTCATGTTCTATTCTGCTTCGAAAAAATTCTAAAAGCAGATCAGGTAGAGGAATAATTATTTTTTCACCCTATTTGTATCTCTAAGAATTTTTAAAAACTAATAATTAATCTATCTTTTGGTGCCTATAGTTAAGAGAGTTAAAAAACTTAAATTTGAAGAAAAAGCGAACTTTTAGTATAATTTGCATACAAGTTTTAAAATTACAAAACAAAATATATGATTGAAAACATAGAACAAAAACATAATTTTAAGAAAAGATTAATGGCTGAAATTCAGTGTTTAGCACTCACATAATAACAAGATAAAATAAATTGCAATGTTTCTTACTGTTTCTAAAAAACAGGAAGGAAAAAGGAGTTCAAATCAGTGGAAAGTTACTGTCGAATGATTTAAATTAATTTCTTTTGAAAATAGGAAAAAAATTTACCGTACTGTAATCCTGTTGCAGAAAATGTATTTCCTAGAAACAACATTAGATTTGAAACTAAATAAATGTGTCACGTTCTATTCTGTTTTGAAAGAATTCTAAAAGTAGATCAGGTAGAAGAATAATTACTTTTTCACCCCATTTGTTACCCTATGAATTTTTAAAAACTAATAATTAATCTATCTCTTTGTGCCTATAGTTAAGAGAGTTAAAAAACTTAAATTTGAAGAAAAAGCGAACTTTTAGTATAACTTGCATACAAGTTTTAAAATTACAAAACAAAATGTATGATTGAAAACATAAAACCAAAACATAAATTAAATCATAATTTTAAGAAAAATTTAGTGGCTGAAATTTAGTGTTTAGCACTCACATTATAATTTGTTAAAAAAAATTTCAATTTATTTTATTATTTCTAAAAAACAGGAAGGAAGGAGTTCAAATACGTGGAACGTCACTGTCGAGTGATTTAAATGAATTCCTTTTGAAAAGCGGAAAAAATTTGACCTTACTGTAATTCTATTAAAGAAAATGTATTTCCTAGAACCATCATTAGATTTAAAACTAAATAAATGTGCCACGTTCTATTCTGCCTTGAAAGAATTCTAAAAGCTGAACAGGCAGAGTAATAATTTTTTTCAGCCCCTTTTGTTAACCTTATAAATTTTTAAAAATCTTATACTTGATGCACCTGTTAATGTTTCTAGTTAAGAGAATCAGAAAGCTTAATTCTGAAAAAAAAGGTGACATTTTAGTATAATTTGCGTATAAGTTTTAAAAATGCACAAACAAATATATGATTGAAAATAAAACATAATTTTGCTTCTTGGAACAAATTTTATTATTTTTGTTTCAAAGCACAGATGTAAAATCGAAGAATCAAACAAGAGAAAGAAAAAGATAGAGAAATTCTGTATTTTGCACTCCATTACGAATATGACAAAAAAAATTAAAACGCTTTTTACTGTATTTTAAAAACAGGAAGGAAAAAGGAGTTCAAATCCATGGAAGGTCACTGTCGAGTGATTTAATTAATTCCTTTTGAAAATAGGAAAAACTTTTACAGTACTGTAATGCTGTTGCAGAAAATGTATTTCCTATAACCATCATTAGATTTAAAACTAAATAAATATGACACGTTTTATTCTACTTTGAAAGAATTCTAAAAGCTGACTAGGAAGAAAAATAATTATTTTTTCATCCCATCTGTTACCCTATGAATTTTTCAAAACTAATAATTAGTCTATCTGTTCGTGCCTATAGTTAAGAGAGTAAAAAACTTAAATTTGAAAAAAAAAGCGAACTTTTAGTATAACTTGCATACAAGTTTTAAAATTACAAAACAAAATATATGATTGAAAACATAGAACAAAAACATAATTTTAAGAAAAGATTAATGGCTGAAGTTTAGTGTTTAGCACTCACATAATAATTAGATACAATAAATTGCATTTTTTTACTCTTTCTAAGAAACAGGATAGAGTTCAAATCCTTGGAACGTCACTATCGAGTGACTTAAATGAATTTATTTTGAAAAGCGGAAAACATTTGACCGTACTGTAATTCTGTTGAAGAAAATGTATTTCCTAGAACCAGCATTAAATTTAAAAATAAATAAATGTGTCATGTTCTATTCTGCTTTGAAAGAATTCTAAAAGCTGAATAGGAAGACGAATAATGTTTGTTCCTCACCTTTTGTTAACCTTATAAATTTTTAAAAATCTTATACTTGATGCACCTGTTAATGTTTCTAGTTAAGAGAATCAGAAAGCTTAATTCTGAAAAAAAGGTGACTTAATATAATTTGCATATTAGTTTAAAAATTGCACAACCAAATGTATGATTGAAAATAAAACATAACTTTGCTCCTCGGAACAAATTTTGTTATTATCTTTCCTGAACACAGAAGTAAGAGCGAAGAACCATAAAAACAAATAAAAAACTTCAGTACTTAGTACTTACATAAGACTAAGACAAAAAAATCTCAACGATTTTTACTGTTTCTAAAAAACGTTAAGTAAAAAGGAGTTAAAATCCCTGATAAGTTATTCTTGAGTGATTTAATTTAATTCCTTTTGAAAAGGGAGCTTTATTTGAAATTACTGTAATCCTGTTAAAAGAAATTATTTCTAAGAAACTACATTAGTTTTCAAAGTAAAGGAATAGAAGACATGCCATTTTGCTTTGAAAGAATTCTAAAAACAAAACCTGAAGACGAATAAAGTTTTACCTGTACCACCTTTTATTTGCTCTATAAATGTTAAAAATCTGATAAGTTTTCCTAATCTGTTAGTATAAAACAGAGGTTTTCATCTATTTTAGGACTCCGTCTCCTTTGCAAGAAAAATTTTTAATCCCTTCAATAATAGTTTATATAACAACTATTAAAATATTGTTGCATTTTAAATGTTTGTCAGTTTATTTATTAAGAATTACAAATTAGAAATTAATTAAAATGACCATCAAGTGCAGTAAAAGATTTTTTATTAAAAATTTAAAAGTAAACAAAAAAGAATATATAATAAAAGGAAAAATAATGAGATGGTTGAGGCATTTGTATGTAATCCAGTTTGTTAACATATTATGTGCGGGTACATTTCGCAGCGGAATTGTACCGGGAATGGTCGTTTTGCTAGTAGATTTAGTTATTCAGTTGAATCTTAACAGATCGAAAATTATTTAGTTTTACATTAGTCGCATCGACTGATCAAAAAACTAGTTTTTATTTGTCTAAATTTTTCGAAAATCTATGTTGTAGACAAGAACATTCGTTTTCATTTTCCTGTATATACAGTTATTTTTGTACCCACAAAAAAAACTATGTTGTTACACTAACCCGTACTAGTACGTGACCCGCGCTCATGTATCAATCGTCAGGAAGCGTACTAGTACGTGTCCCACGTACAATGTGTTAATATCATAAAAATTTAAGGTAAAATAATTACTTATGAAACAGAAGGTATTTTTAAAGTATTTTATTAATTTCCCCGATATGTATGTACGTCCACCCCCTAAAATTATCTTAATGTTCCCTGTTTGCCTCTGAACTCTCTAATGTCCATCTCTGAAAGAATCCAGCATCCAATGGGGGACTGTATAATCACCGTTTCGGATCTTTGATCTAGAACACCCGTCGTCAAATAGTGGTCCATGGACCACCAGTGGTCCGTGAAAAATGTTTGATGTTCCGTAAAGAAAACGGATGATTATGTGTTGTAAGCTGCCACACAACTCCCAAAAAATTTCATTAACATTAATATTACAAAATAGAAAATAGCAAAATTTAGGTTCAATTATGCATTTTATTATTATTTTTTAATCTTAGGGACTTTCTTAGAGAAACAAGTAGTATCTAAGATTGAATTCTAAACTGAAGAAGATCCCAGGCATTTAAAAATGGGAATAATAGATCCATTTGTAGCTAACATAAAAGAAAGTCTTTATAACATGAATGAAAAAGGAAACCTCTTAAATCTATATTGTGGATTAAGTTCTCAAATCTATATTGTGGATTCAGTTCTCAAATCTATGTTTCAGTCATTCTTTGTCAAGATCTCAATTTCGGTTTTGAAAGCCAAAAATGAGAAAAAAAATTAATACTTAATACTAAGTGCGAAAGCATTGGAAATTTTCATTCAACTTTCAACATATTTATGAGAGAAAAACATTTTTATTTGTCACAGCCATTAAAACTCATTATCGCTCAGTATTGAAATAAAAGCAGCTCTCCATTTCGCAGTGACGTCATAGAAGCTTAAACTCCACATACGAATGCTCGTTTAGCAAGAATATATATCAAGCTAAAATTGCATATTACATAAGTAACGTTTTTTAACATGTTGACGGACACTTGCATCTATAGCCGTCAAACCAAAATTCATTATGCGGTATGACAGCAATAGCCGTCCAAAACGAAATGGTCGTTTTTAGACACTACGGCTATAGCTGCACAAATGTGCATTACCGGCGTGCAAGTAGAAGGCTAGTGTTACGTTTTGGAAGCAAGTTTTTGGGTTGAATTCCGTTTTCCTCACCGAAAATAATGTATAATAATTATAAAATTATAATATTTTTCGCCATTTATTTATTTTTTTTTGATTATAAAGTAACACTTAGTGTAAAACTCCCAAAAATACATTTTTCAAATCTAAATATTTGGGATTTCAATGAATTATGTTAGGAATATAATTTACCAATCTTGTAAATGTGAAATATGTAAAATAGAATTTACATATCTTTGGTTGAGGGGGGTGATTATTTTCGGAGAAGTTTTATCTGTGAATCCATCTACTGATACAGAGTGAAAAATAAACTTTCTTAACACGTTGACGGACACATGCGTCTATAGCCGTCAAAGCGAAATTCACTATGTGGCATGATGGCAATAGCCGTTTAAAACGAAAAGATCCTTTTTAGACACTACGGCTATAGAGGCACAAATGTTCATTTACCGGAGTATATGAAAAAGCCTAGTGTCACGTTTTGGAAACAAGTGTTTAAGTTGAATTTCTTTTTCCGCCTGTTCGTTTTCTACACGGAAAATAATCTGTAATAATTATGAAATTATAATAAATGTTTTTGTCATTTATTTATTTTTGTTTGATTATGAACTAACATTTCGTGTAAAACTCCCAAAAATACTTTGCTCCACACACAAAAAAATATTTATTTAAATCATTAAACCTATCATTTATGTTTTTAAATTTTTGCTGTTATAACCGCCATCGTCCCATTACTTAGTGTCTAGAGTCCGCTAGCGCCATGACGGTTATAGCTGCAACCTACTTAAAGGTTCTGAATTAATCAAAATTAAGTTTATTTAAGCAGAAAGAGTAAAACTAACCGCCATCGTCCCATTACTTAGTGTCTAGAGTCCGCTAGCGCCATGACGGTTATAGCTGCAACCTACTTAA
>CM063501.1:78266685-78271685 GCA_032207245.1 Pardosa pseudoannulata | reverse complement strand
ATATATAATATATATGTAATATATATAGATATATATATATAAATATTATATTATATATATGTATACATATAAATATGTATATATATAAATGTGTGTGTGTACAGGTGTGTATGTATATGTGTATATATATTATTACATAGAGTCGTATAAATCAATTGCAGTTTATATATGTTTTAGCACCTTTAATTAAGCAGCATATACCGATTTCTTTCTATTCTGACATAATTCAACCTTCTTTTCTTAACTTTCCAATTATAAAAGATTCGGATTTACCTTTACATCTTCTGTCTGTAATTTCATTGCTGTAAGAAACATTTATTGTTATTTTTAAAATTTTTAATAGCATGTTTGTGTGAGGGAATAATATCGGAATGTATAATAAATAATATATGTAATATAATTTTTGTACAAGTGCTCTTTTTAACAAATTTCTTTTTTATCATTTGGGATATGAATAAGAAACAAGAAACATAATTTTAGTTATTAAAATGAACACTGTCGGGGATAAATAGCCAAATTATGGTATAGACCACTTTCTTTTCCATCCGTACACCAAAAATCAATGCTTTTGTGGCGCCATCTGTTAGGGAGACATGGAAATACTATTACTATATTTTTGTATATGTGACATTAATATTAAAATTTATATTTAAATCTTTATAAGTGTCTAATTATAATAATTTTACTTTTAAGCATAGTTATTAAATGTATGAAAAATAATATTTTACTATGAAACCGAAATAAAATAAAGTTCTAAAGAATTTTTAATTTCAGGATGGTAATTTTAAATATTTTTTAAAATCAGTTTTAAGGTATTTTCCAATATTTTAAAATAGCTTTTACATCTAACTGATTATTTATATGTGCAGTGTGCCATTACTATTTTTATTTCATATTTAAGTATTAAATCTTACAGAATAGTCAAGATTATTAATTTCTTCCAATAAAACTTAATTAACATAGAGAGATTTTGCATCTTTAAAGTTGGTTAATTTGATGATGACATTGAGAGAACAAATCCGTTCTAAAATTTGTATGTTACTTTTCTGGCAGTATTCCTTTTTCTATTTAAAATCTGAGTTATATTTTGGATTGTTATACACACTAATATTTATAATAGAAGAAAATATATACATTAAATAGAATTCTAGAATTTAATAACATATATTGATCGTTAATATTATCGTTAAAAAAGTTGCTACTGGTAATGAAATAACTAAGTTTGTGAACGAACAGTTTGACCTGTGATTTCTCTTATTCTTTTATCATTTTTTCTATTTAAAATTAGCTTTATTTAATTATTTCTCCTGCAGAATCTATAGAATAGACAGAAAGATGAGTAATCATAGCTCCTTGGGCTTAGACCTCTAGTTTTACACAGTTTACACAGGTACTATACACAGGTTTTTGGCAATACAAATTATTCAATACAAACTATTGAACTGATTTTGGCTATGAATATAGGGAAACAGTAATAAGAGGTTATTAGGATGCTTGAATTTGGGAGAGAGAATATAAATGCAAATAATGTAGAGTTGGTTTAATTAGGTTGAACACGATACATAAAATAAAGTATTGAATAAAATTTAGAGTAAGTTTGACGCTATGCAGTATACAATTAGTGTTAAATATTCAGAAATTATGTAAAACTACAAAATTTAATTAAAAAATAAAATAAATACATGTGCAAGATTACGGAATAAAATGAATGTGCATGTTAATGGAATGGCAGTTTGCTTGAACACCTGGGTTAAAAACCAAATCCCCAGTGTTGACGATGCTACAATTTTTCATGGTGTGCTTCGAAATATTTAAGATGCGGTACAATTAAAGGAGATGAAATCATGAGAAATTTATATACAACACATTCCAATTTCCTTAGTAATAGTAATTTCAAAATAAAATTGAAATTAAAAATAATCGAAATTAAACTTACACGATACGATTGTTGTTAAGAATTACAGTTACGATGTGGATGACAAAATACGATACTACACTAATTAATTACGAATATTTACAAATATTTACAAGATTAAGTTACGTTATAAAAATACACAGTACTACAATATTTAATAAAATTCTGAATTGTTAGCGAAAAATGTTTACGAAACTTATACGATACTTTACATGAGTCGAGAAGTAGCAGTAGTAAGAGTAATTTTGTACCTCCTATTATACATATTTTCTGACATGGATTGAGAAGTAGCAGTAGCAAGAGTCATTTTGTGTCTCCTTTTGTACACAATTTCTGACATGGATTGAGAAGTAGAAGTAGTAAGCGTTATTTTGTATCTCCTATTACACATCTTCTCTTTCTTGGATTGAGAAGTATCAGTAGCAAGAGTCATTTTGTATCTCCTTTTATACATATTTTCTGACGTAGATTGAGAAGTAGCAAAAGCAAGTGTCATTTTGTATCTCTTTTTATACATATTTTCTGACATGGATTGAGATGGAGCAGTAGCAAGAGCCATTTTGTATAACAACTTTTATACATATTTTCTGACATAATAATTTTTCTGGAATTATACATTTATTTCTAAGTAATTTGGGTTTTCAATTGATTATGTGGATACTTTGTTTAGTGAGTTAATTTTTTTTAAATAGGTGTTAATTTTTTTGTTGCTTTATGTCGAACTTGAGCTACGTGAAAAAGAAAATTTCTAATATAATTTTCTTATTTTTGACAATAGTAAGTCTTTACTCATTTTGAAGTCAACTGGTTTTGTATATCTTATATTAAGTGGTTCTTGTATGATTAAGTTTTTACATCAGTGATTAAGTTCTGCTATAGTGATTGAGTTTTCCTACAGTGACTCTCTAATTGTGTGCCGCGACACAATAGTGCACCACCAGAGATTTTCAAGTAAACGGCAAGAATTTTTTGTAAATTATTAAAGTCACATGATATTATATTTCTAATATTATTTCACCGTTTCTGTCTTTAGTCTTTACTTATTTTAAAGCTTTTAGGTCTAATATTTCCTTATATAAATTTTTTCTAACACAGTAATTCTCAACCTGTGTACCACTGCACACTAGTACGCAGTTAAAGATTTTTATGTATATTGCGAGAATTTTTTGTAAATAATTAGTCACATGGTATCGTATTTCTAATAATATTTTTTGTCATCTTTACCTTGAAATAAGCCTTGAAATTTGGTACCATTCTCTATGATATCCTGTATTTAAAAAAAAAATCAGTGATGCTGACAAATTATAATAAACGAATAATACATTTTTTGCTATTGCAGTGGATGGTTTCAAATTAGTAGTTGTTTGAAAGTAAAGAAAGAACACTTATATTTTTGTGTTCGATTTTTACGTCTTTAGTAATATCATTTTTAAGTACGGTTTTTAATAACGGACAATCTGAATAAGTAAAATATTTTCTCGCCTTTAGTTATTTGATAATCGGCAACCATATGTTTTTTTTTTTAAAAAAAAGCTCCTCACTCCTATAAACAATGAATGAAATTCTTAAAATAGAAAACGATCTATGTCATTTATTCAGAAAAAAACACACAAAATGATGCTCGAAGATTTTTTTTTCTAGCCATCTTCTAAATAATGAGCATAGTTCTTGAAATATGATATCTTCTATCTCATAGTGTTTTTCATTTATTAAAATATATAGTTATTCATAGAATATAAAGAAAATATATTTTCCTTTACTAGTTTCATGGGCTGCAATAAAATATTTTCTTAAATAAATAAATAATTAATCAGTACTCCTACAAATAATGAGTGAACCCCTTGAAATTTGGTACCCTTCTCTATCCTCTGATATCCTTTATTTAGAAAAAGTAAATCAGTGATGCAGGAAAATTATAATAAATAAATATAAAATGTTTTTGCTTTTGTATATGGATGGTTTGAAATTAATAGTTGTTTCAAAGTAAAGAAAGAACACTTTTATTTGTGTGTGTGTTCGATTTTAATTGTTTTAACAGTAATATTTTTAAGTACCTTTTTTAATAATGGGCAATCTTAATAAGCAAAATATTTTCTCACCTTTAGTAATTTGATGATCTGCAATTATATGTTTATAAGAAGAAAAAAACACCACACTCCCAAAAGTAATGAATGAAATTCTTAAAATAAAAACTATTGATGCCATCTGTTCCTAAAAAAAAACCCAAAATGAATCTGGAAGATGTTTTTATTTTAAATTCCAGCCATTTACTAAATAATGAGCATATTTCTTCAAATGTGAATTCAAATCTTTTATCTCATAGTGTTTTGCATTATTTGAAATAAATAATTGTTGATAGAAAGTAAAGAAAACGTTTTATCCCATTTAATAGATTGGTGGGCTGCAATAACACTTTTTCTTAAATAAATAAATAAATAATCCATAATCTTATAAATAATGAGTGAAGCCTTGAAATTTGGTACCATTCTCTATGATATCCTGTATTTAAAGAAAAAATCAGTGATGCTGACAAAGTATAATTAATAAATAATAAAATTTTTGCTATTGCAGTGGATGGTTTCAAATTAATAGTTGTTTGAAAGTAAATAAAGAACGCTTATTTTTTGTTTCTGTTCTATTTTTACCTATTTATTAGAAGTAACATTTTTGAGTTCAGTTTTTGATAATGAGCAATCTGAATAAGCAAAATATTTTCTCGCCTTTAGTTATTTGATAAGCGGCAATGATATGTTTTTAAGAATAAAAATCTCCTCACTCCCATAAGTAATGAATGAAATTCTTAAAATAGGAAATGATTTATGTCATTTATTCAGAAAAAAAACCCACGCAAAATGATGCTCTAAGATTTTTTAAAATTTCTATCAATCTTCTAAATAATGAGCATATTTTTTGAAATATGATGTCTTCTATCTCATAGTGTTTTTCATTTATTAAAATATATAGCTATTAATAGAAAATAAAGAAAATATTTTTCCTTTACTAGTTTCTTGGGCTGCAATAAAACATTTTCTTAATTAAATAAATAATTAATCCGTACTCCTACAAATAATGAGTGAACCTCTTG
>CM063501.1:78231685-78264185 GCA_032207245.1 Pardosa pseudoannulata | reverse complement strand
ATCTTCCTACAAAATGTGGCGTCATTCTCGCTACAGAACACTGTGAGCACTGTCAGTTTAATTATGGCCACCCTATATATATACACATATAAAATATCTTTATGATATTTATATCATTATATATATATATATATAATGATATGTAATAATATATATGTAATAGTATTCCATACTAATTTAAATCATTTGAAGTTCTGATAGGAAATGACACTTGGGTAATTCATTGGACCATGGCTCATGGTTCGGTATTATGAAACTGTAAAAAATGAATAAGTATTAAAATGTTAGGTTTTCAGAATTAACTGTTAATCGTTATTTTGGGCCAAGGAGATAATCTGGGTTAGAGCTACAGGTAGCTCAGTGTTATGAGTATGTGTAACAAACTATAAGTACATTGTAACAGAATTTACATAACTTTTATAAAGCTAGAGGGTTACTAAATTATTAATTTTAAAAGAAGCAGAACGTTTTGTTTCATGTTGAATTTTAATAAATGCCATTTTAACGAAGGTTTTATGTCTCGAAAAGCATTATGGGGTCATATTCTCTTTATTTTTCTATGGAATAATTTTTTTGTTCTTTCCCTACATCTTTTATAATTATTATCATGCTCTGGAATTTCAGCATTTGTTATCTAATTTTGTGCAATTAGTTTTGTCGAATTTATTCTGACAAATTCTTTCTAGACAAATAATAAAAGTGACAGTTTGTTAAAAAAAAATTTTAATTTCTCTGACACACTTTGTGCAGATATACAAAAGCGCTATGTGAGTTTTATTAATAATTTTTCCTTTTTTTCTTTGGTAAATAATAATAATTATCCAACAATATACTTTTTTAAAAAAACATCAGAAATATTACACCAGGGAATTAAATTTTCAAAAAAGATTTAATAATGTTTAATATTTCAATTAAAAATACTATAGGTACTAAATGACATGAGGAACAAAATAAAAGCAAGGTAAAATTTTATCGTACGTCTAAAATGTGTTTGCAGTGAAAATTTATATTTAAAATGTGCAGTAGCTTTTCATATACAGTGAAAGAAATTAAAAAACAAACACCATTTTCAGCAAAAGGGATAATAATATTAACACATTGTATGCGGGACACGTACTAGTACGTTTTCTGGCAATTAATACTCGAGCGAGGCTCACTTACTAGTACGGGTTAGTGTAACAATATGGTTTGTTTGTGGGTACATAAACAACAGTATTTCAGGAAAACGAAGCCTAATGTTCTTGTCTACTACATAGATTTTGGAAAAATTTAGACAAATAAAAACTAGTTTTTACATCAGTGGATGTGGAACAATAGAAAGGGAAGGTTGATTAAAAAAATCAATTTAGATTTAAAATTAACTTTTTATTTATGATATTATATATATATATATATATATATATATATATATATATATATATATATATATATATATATATATATATATATATATATATATATATATATTATATTTATATATTTATATATTTATATATTTATATATATATATATTTGTATTTATATATATATATATATATCTGTTTTTTTTTCTAAGAACATGGTTTGTTTGTGGGTAAAAAAATAACGGTATATAAGGGAAAAAAGCCGAATGTTCTACTACATAGATTCTGGAAACATTAAAAAAAAAACTAGTTTTTACATTAGTCGATGCGGAACCACAGAACGGGAAAAAATTAAAACTATATACTACTATTTCTATTTTATTTTTCATATTTACAATACTATTATAAATTTATTCACTACAAAATATATTTTTTGTTTACAAAAATCTTGCGGATGTTGTTATTTATATATTTCTATTTATATATTTGTTTATGTGCTTCAATATAAAATATGAAAAGTTGGTTAAGAAATTAAATAATTTTTGATGTATTGAGATTTCACTGAATAACTAAATTTAAGCTCAAAATGCCCGCTCCCGGTACAATTCCGCTGCGAAATGTACCCGCACGCAATGTGTTAAAGTTTATTAGTTATAATAAATAAGTTTATAAGCGTTAAATCTTTATCAGACATTAAATGCAAGGATTATGTAGTTTTAAAGGTTATAAAAAAAGGTTTTGTTTTAAACAATTGAAAAGTTTTCTAAGATTTTAAAAATATAAAAATTAAAAAAAAGTTTTGGAATTTTATGGTTTAAAGATGTTGTGTTTGTCCCTTATAAATATAATACATGATTTACAAGATATTGCAAATGGTTAGATCTGAATTATCTACTTCTTCATTAAGATTTAAACACGATTCTGAAACGGAAAAATGTAAATGAATGCAATCTTAACTGCTAATGAATGCGTGTTAACCAAAAGAAAAAGCAAGAAAGTAAAGGACGTAAATTAAAAGAGAAAAGAAGGCGGAGTCTGCTATTTAAATCATAATGCAATTTGGGAAGAAATGAGACTTGGGTAATTTGTTTTTCTGCTCAGTAATTTTCATGGGAGATGTGGGGAATTCTACTTCCATCGCATGTTATGCAAATTAAAAGGTGAAAAAGCCGTCGATGCTCAATTAGGACAAATCGTTTTTCCGGCTAATAATTCTGCAGTGTGTTACAGTTTTATTCGGTTGTATTAGTGCTTAGTTGAATGTAGCACAAAATCGTATTAGGGTAATCAACCGTTTTCGGAGGTGGTTTTTTAAAATCATTTATTTATTTATTTCTATTATAAGTTACATGGTTAAACATATATTGGTTGTAGATGTAACACAATAACTTGCTCTTTTATATACATGTAATGTCGTGATCCAGTGTAAAGGCTAATGGAAAATACTCTTTCTTGATAATAATAAGTTGATTAAATCATCGTTTCTTCTAAAAGCAAAACCTGCGGAATTTTCATTATTCGTGGCGCAGACACGCTTAGAGTGTGTTCACAGTTCCATGTCCACGCGCTGACTGAAACTTATCTGTTTTTCAAGCTCATCAAATAGTTCAAAAGTGCTTCCACCTGACCGGATTATCCTAAAAGCTTAAGCGAGAGTGGGTCTTTTTCATTTATTTTATTATTATAAAAGAGTTCCCTTTTTAAAATCGTTTATAGCTCACGTAATTTCTAACTACCCCTTTTTCAGACCTGACATACATGTATATGTAACGCGACGAAATTAATCCGCCTGCTACAATTGATTTGAGCCCCTAATTTTTAATCGCCCGGGCTTTCTAGGCAATGAGTTACCCTAAGTAACTTACAGTCCAGGCTTCATTACAAGAAAACAGAAAGTCCAACGTGGGATTTAATAAAAGTTAAGTTTATTCGAGACTAAGCTGAGTCGGGAAAGGCAACGTTGTCGTAACTGGAGGGTTGCGGGTTCAGATCCCGAGCCGGTCTGAGAACCGCTCTGCTCGTTAAAGTTGACTGGTGCATGTAAAATATGTTAACGGTCGTAATGTCATCCAAGTTCTAAATCAATACCTCTGCGAATGGCAGTCCAAGCCTTTGGGGCTTCTTCTTGGTCCCTGCTTCAAAATTACGAGGACCCACTTTAGCATAAAGTCCTTTTTAGCATAATTTACTACCTCATGTAAATGATATCACAAAAACAACATTAAATTCATAGAAAATACTTCTTTACAGCGCCGGTTTGGGGGGCATTAGATGCTTGACAGTAATTGGCTGGTTCCTACCATTACTCAAGTAGATTCATATATTATCCTAATGTATAAAAGTTCACTATTGTGTGAGCCGCGGTAGCTCAGTCGGCAAAGGCAACGCTGTCGTAACTGGAGGGTTGCGGGTTCGGAGCCCGAGCCGGTATGAGATCCGTTGTGCTCGTTAAAGGTGACTGGGGCATGTAAAAGATGCTAACGGTCGGAATGTCATCCAAGTTCTAAATCAATACCTCTGCGAATGGCAGTCCAAGCCTTTGGGGCTTCTTCTTGGTCCCTGCTTCAAAATTACGAGGACCCACTTTAGCATAAAGTCCTTTTTAGCATAATTTACTACCTCATGTAAATGATATCACAAAAACAACATTAAATTCATAGAAAATACTTCTTTACAGCGCCGGTTTGGGGGGCATTAGATGCTTGACAGTAATTGGCTGGTTCCTACCATTACTCAAGTAGATTCATATATTATCCTAATGTATAAAAGTTCACTATTGTGTGAGCCGCGGTAGCTCAGTTGCAAAGGCAACGCTGTCGTAACTGGAGAATTTTAGATTTTGAGCCCGAACCGGTCTAAAATCCACCGTGTTCGTTAGAGGTCACTGGGACATGTAAAATATGTTCGTGGTCACAATGTCCTCTAAGTTCTCATTCAATATCTCCGGGGGTGGCAGGCTAAGCCTATGGGTCTTCTGCTTAGTCCCTGCTTATAAATTACGAGAACCCACTTTAGCATATACTTTCTCCCTGGAGGTGTTCTTTAAACGGAAGGTGCACAATTTTGACTTAATACGAGAGCTTATGGCTCAATACTACTTGGTTTGACCGAGTGGCATATGACAACAACAAATCCACTTGCCAACTTGGCAGAGTAGTTAGTAATTATATTATATGAAAATAAAATGACATAGCTTTTCTCCCTGTTCTCATTACGTATGACTCCTCAGTCGGAGTAACTAAAACAAATTTTGCATTTATAAATGGTATAAATTATCTTTGTGAAATTAACGCTGATAAATTGTTTACTTCAGATCATATACCTATATTTCTAACACTAACTATTCACTCTCCCCTCCAACTCGTTGCCATCAATTCGTGAAATGTATTTATTGGAACAGTTTTACTGAATTAGTTGCTGACTCCTTCCTGTCCAATGAAAATATTGATTGCTCTAGAGATGTAGATAGGACTGATGTTATCACTAACGCCATGGTATCTTCAAACACGAGAATATTACGTAATTATTATCTAAAACTCCTGAACTGTATAACTAACTTGTTTGACCAAGTGGCACAAGACAGCAACAAAGACACTTCGAAACTTGGCAGAGTAGTTAGTAATTACATTATATAACAGTGAAATAAGAACTTTTCTCCCTGTTCTTATTATATATGATGCTTCAGTCCAAGTAACTAAAATACATTTTACATTTTTAAATGGTATAAATTATCTGTACGAAATTAACGCTGATGAATTGTTTACTACAGATCATATACCTATATTTCTAATGCTAACTTTTCACTCTCCTTTCCTCGTCCTTGCCATAAATTCTCTGAACTATATTTATTGGAATAGTTTTACTTATTTAGTTGCTGACTCTTTCTTTTCTATGTGAAAATATTGATTGCTGTAGAGATTTAGATAGGACTGATGTTATCACTGACGCCATGGTATCTTCAAATAAGAGAATAATACCTAATTATTATCTAAAACTCCTGAACTGTGTAACTAATTTGTTTGACCATGTGGCATCAGACAGCAACAAAGACACTTGCAAACTTGATAGAGTAGTTAGTAATTATATAAAAACGAAATGGCATAGCTTTTTTCTATGTTCTCACTATGTATGGCGCTTTAGTCGGAGTAACTAAAATAGATTCTGCATTTTTTAAATGGCATAAACTATCTTTACAAAATTAAAGCTGATGAATTGTTTACTTCAGATCATATACCTATATTTCTAAGGCTAACTCTACGCTCTCCCTTCCCCTTCCTTGCCATCAATTCCATGGACTATAATTATAGGAAGTACATCTATAGTTTTACTGAATTAGTTGCTGACTCTTTCCTGTCTATATGAAAATATTGCTTACTGTAGAGATTTAGATAGGACTGATGTTATCACTAACGCCTTGGTATCTTCTAATATGAGGATACTACCTATTATTTAAAACTCCTGACTGTATAACTAACTTGTTTGACCAAGTGGCATAAAACAACAACAAAGCCACTTGCAAACTTGGCAGAGTAGTTAATAATTATATTATATAAAAATGAAATGACAAAGCTTTTCTCCCTGTTCTCATTATGTATGACGCTTCAGTCGGAGTAACTAAAATAGATTTTGCATTTTTAAATGGTATAAATCATATGTACGAAATTAACGCTGATAAATTGTTTACTTCAGATCATATACCTACATATCTAACGCTAACTCTTTACTCTCCCTTCCACCTCGTTGCCATCAATTCCCTGAACTATATTTATTGGAATAGTTTTACTCAATTAGTTACTGACTCTTTCCTATCTATATAAAAATATTGATTGCTCTAGAGATTTAGATAGGACTGATGTTATCACTAACGCCTTGATATCTTCTAATGCGAGGATACTACCTAATTGTTATCTAAAACTCCTGAACTGTATAACTAACTTGTTTGACCAAGTGGCATAAGACAACAACAAAGCCATTTTCAAACTTGGCGCAGTAGCTAGTAATTATATAAAAACGAAATGGCATAGCTTTTTTCTATGTTCTCACTATGTATGACGCTTCAGTCGGAGTAACTAAAATACATTTTGCATTTTTAAATGGTATAAATTATCTGTACGAAATTAAATCTGATGAATTGTTTACTTCAGATCATATACCTATATTTCTAACTCTAACTATTCACTCTCCCTTCCCCTTCCTTGCCATCAATTCCATGAACTATATTTATTGGAATAGTTTTATTGAATTAATTGATGACTCCTTCCTGTCTAATGAAAATATTGATTGCTCTAGAGATTTAGATAGGACTGATGTTATCACTAACGTCTTAGTGTCTTCTAATACGAGAATACTACCTAATTATTATCTAAAACTCCTGAACTGTATAACTAACTTGTTTGACCAAGTGGCATAAGACAACAACAAAGCCATTTTCAAACTTGGCAGAGTAGTTAGTAATTATATAAAAACGAAATGGCATACCTTTTTTCTATGTTCTCACTATCTATGACGCTTCAGTCGCAGTAACTAAAATAGATTTTACATTTTTAAATGGTATAAACTATCTTTACAAAATTATCGCTGATGAATTGCTTACTTCACATCATATACCTATATTTCTAACGATAACTATTCACTCTACCTTCCCCCTCATTGCCATCAATTCCTAGAACTATAATTATTGGAATAATTTTACTGAATCAGGTACTGACTCCTCCCGGTCTAATGAAAATATTGATTGCTCTAGAGATTTAGATAGGACTGATGTTATCACTAACGGCTTGGTATGTTCTAATACGATAGTACTATCTAATTATTATCTAAAACTCCTGCAGTATATAACTAACTTAATTAAAAGGAGAAATAAAATTAGAAAAGGCAACGAAGCCAGCACTCAAATGTTAGAAATGTGTATTTATGAATGAATGAAATAGTTAAAAATCAAATAAAACAGTATAAAAATTTGAAAAAGATAAAGTTTCATTGATTACCTCTTAGCTAATAGTAATTATGTTTGGTGGTACCTTAATGCATTTTAAAACTTACATCCCCATTCCTCTTATCACCTTTAAAGGAATTATACTTGACGATAACAATAAAATTAATTTTTTAGTTGAGTCGTCAAACAATCAATTTAAATACATATCTGATGTTTTTGTGAAACAAAAATTAATAAAGTAAATGATATTTAATAATAATTTAAATATAATTAACAACGGAACTGTTTAGCCAGCAAAACCCTAATGAAATCATAATTAATAATATACTTAATAAAAAAAGTATCATAATATGATAGCGTTACAAATAATTCACTTAAAACCTGCCAATCAACCATGCCTACACAATTAGCAGTAATGATACTTTAAATGTTAATGATGTTTTAAATTTTAATTTATTACAATTTATATATAATTGACAATGACACTGTTTAGCCAACAAACTCTAACGAAATCATAATTAATAATCTACGTTATAGAGAAGTAATAAAAAAATATGATGAGGTTACAAATAATACACTCAAAATCTTCCGGTTAATCTTGTCTACACAATTAGTCAAAGGTGTGTGTAGAATAATTATTGTTGTTGTAGAATTATTGATGTTGTTGGATATTCCATTTTTCCCTTAGTCCGCAATAACCTTTCACCGGTTCTTTGGTGGAACTATATGGCGGCAGACACAACTCACTATCTTCATATGGAATGCTCCAGAACTTTATAACAGAGGAAAATGCAAATTGACGAAAATAAAATAGTCCTATTAATTGAATAGCTGAAAGGAGTTTTTATTATTGACTATTCCTTGCTGACTTTGTCAGAAAAATACACGTCCCTCGACATGACACAAAAATCAAAAAGGAGCAAAATGGCTAAAAAAAGTAATATTTTTTTTTCTTAAATGATGCGGGTGATCTCTCCCCCAATTTCGGCCAAAATGATGCCCACTCAATATCGCGCATGGCGAGGTCAGTGGAAAAATCCCGTCAGAGGGAACCCAAGATGATCGCCAAAACGTAGCTTGAGTAGGAAGAACAGCCTAGGAATCTTATGGCGCCAAGCAACGCTCAAGCTGGACAAATGGTGAAAGATGGGGAGAGCAAAATGGCAACCCACGGATGGTCAGCGCGGGAAGATTCAAGGTGACTTGGACATGGACAAGCCCCATTCCATAAAATAAGGGGTCAGGAGGCTGGCAATTCCTGGCATTCCCTTTTAAATAGAATGTGGCTATACCACAGTGTGTCAAAGGATGGCCGAATGGGTAGAGCTCAGATCTTATATAGATGTTCGAAACCGTTTGAAATGGTTTTAAGCAAGAGGTTCCAGTCTCATTAGCACTCGTGTAGCAAACGCGTAGACAGTAGTACTACAAACCAAACCGAACCAAACTAAAGAAGAAAAGGGCAACCAGTAGACCCTAGCGCAAAAAAAAAACTATTAGCAATGTTTTAAATAAAATATTAGAGCTGGGGTATTTCTCCTAATCATGGAAGTCTTCATTGTAATCCCAATTTTAAAACTGAGTAGCGATTCCTCTATTATCCAAACTACCGACCCATCAGTCTTTTTTTTTAACTCTAAGCAAACTGGATGAACACATACTTTGTCTATCTATAAACACATTCCTCTATACTCATAGCATATCAATAATACTCGATTTGGTATCAGAGCACAATACTCTACATCACACTAGCTACTAAGGATTTTGAAATATATCCACTATTCTTTCCAGAACCAAAAGCTGACTGAAGCAATCTATTTTGATATCGAGAAGGGTTTTGGCAAGGTATGACACAATGGACTCATATACGATTTGATAATATGCAAATTTCTAGCTGCTGTAAATCACATTATATTGTCGTGCGTTTTGGAGAGTAAATTTCAGATCTATCATGTACAAAATGCTTATCACGCACACGCAAGCCAGGGAAGGCTTTCTCGAAGGTTAAAACCAATGATCTCACTTCTTACAAGAATACTTTCTTACAAGAGTCATTGTGTGTTTGATCAAAACCTTCTAGACGAACTCCTGTTGCTCTTTTAATTGTTATTGGCTAAGTCTTGGCGTAGTGACGTCACAACGTGGGAACTACAAACCCCATCTACTCTAAAGAATGACACAGATTCAGTCTCTCGGTCAAACTAATGTTCAACGTCATTTTCTGCTATCTGTTTACTAGAAAATTTAACCTAGAACATAGTACAATATCAACTTTAACATTGCGTACGTATTAGCATATATCTCAAGTATATAACTTACATGGAATTTTCAAAAATCCATACCTGAAATCTACAAAATTGATAATTTAAAAAACAAAATCACAACTTAAAAGAGGAATGCATCTGAATAGAAGCTTGTAAAGTAGTTTTTTTCTGTCAAGGTTCTTAGGGATAATTTCCTTCGATTCTTTGTTTACAATATCTCTACGGCTCCTTAACTTCTTCCTGTGTTTATATTTTTATATATATATATATATATATATATATATATAAATATTATATATATATATATATATATATATTATATATATATATATATATATATATATGGCTCAGGTCAATTAATTGTGGAATACCGCCTGGTTCCAAATGTAGATATATTTTATTTAATATTTTTATTAGTGATATCCTACCTCACCACAACACTGGCTATTTTCGTGGATGACACAGCAATTCTAGCACAAAATAAATTCATCAGCTGTATGCACAAATACTTAGGTGGCACTTTGACATCCTCGACTGGTGGTTTGAGGGATGGGGAATTAAAATGAATCCGGCTAATAACAATGCCATGTTTTTCAGTTTTAAAAGAATTTCACATCTTTCCCTGTTACCGCATGTGTCTTAGTTTACTTAAAAGGACATTTTCTTAGATAGCGAATTTAACTATAAAAAATTACTATTTCATTAAAAAAAATTTTTCCTTATATTCCCGATTGAATTTTGGCAGCAAGATTGGTCACGAAACCTTCAATTGTCCTTGAAATAAAAACTATTTTTTCTCAGACTATTAATAAAAAATTTTTCTATATTACTGGTTGAATTTTGACAACAAGATGGGTTGCGAAAATTTCAGTTGCCCTTGAAATTTAAAAAACTATTTTTTTTCTTATACTATCATTAAAAACATTTCTCTATATTCTCGATTGAATTTTGGCAACAAGAGGGGTCGCGAAACCTTCAATTGGCCTTCAAATTAAAAAACTCGTTTTTCTTATACTATCAATAGAAAATTTCTCTATATTACCAGTTGAATTTTGACCACAAGAGGGGTCGCGAAACCTTCAATTGCCCTTGAAATTAAAAAACTATTTTTTTTTATACTACCAATAAAAAATTTCTCTATATTACCGATTGAATTTTGTCAAGAAGAGAAGTCACGAAACCTTCAACTGTCCGTGAAATTAAAAACGCTATTTTTTCGTATGCTAGCATTAAAAATTTTTCTTATATTCCCGATTGAATTTTGGCAACAAGATGGGACACGAAAACTTCAGTTGTCTTTGAAATTAAAAAACCTATTTTTTCTTATACTAGCATTAAAAATCTCTTTATATTCCTGATTGAATTTTGGCAGAGGAATCACGAAACCTTCAATTGTCCTTGAAAATAAAAACTACTTTTTCTATACTATTATTAAAAAAAATTCTCTATATTCCGGATTGAATTTCGGCAACAAGAGAGGTCATGAAACCTCCAATTGTTCTTGAAATTAAAAAACTATTTTTTCTTTTACTATCATTAAAAAAATTCTCTACATTCCCGATTGAATTTTGGCAACAAGAGTGGTCTTGAAACCTTCAATTGTCCTTGAAATTAAAAAAACTATTTTTTCTTATACTATCAATAAAATTTTTCTCTCTATTCCCGAATTTTTTTGGTAAGAAGAAGGGCAGCGAAACCTTCAATTGTCCTTGAAATTACATAAACTATTTTCTCTTATACTATTAATAAAAAAATTATCTCTATTCTCGATTGAATTTGGCAACAAGAGGGGTCGCAAAACCTTCAAATATCTTTGAAATTAAAGAATAATTTTTTTTATATTATCAATAAAATATTTCTCTATATTACCAATTGGATTTTGACAACAAGAGAGATTGCGAAACCTTCAGCTGTCTTCAATGAACTGAACAATTCTTCTTCAATTCTACTTCAATGATGCCACAGAAAATTTCAGATACACCTCTGCATGTCAATTATATGCGTAAGTGTGTTGTAATTTGTGAATGAAAATCATAGGCCTGTAAATACGGCTCATGAACGAGATTTATTTGCATAGACACATTTAGTGTATTGATATTTATATATAGATATATATAGGTATATTTACATATATATGTATATACAAATAGCGTAACATAGATAAGAGGACAATGCATAGAAGAAGCCATCTCGTGTTGAGTATAAATTGTTACACAGAACGACTGGATTGTCATCATTCACAACTTTATAACAGGTTTGCAGCAATTGTTATTACAATGAGTAACTTGTTCACAGCACTTGGAGAAAAAAGTAAATAGCCACATGATTTGAAAGTTTCCCTGAGATGTAGATATTCTTACTAAGCTTTACTTTGGAAACGCACGTTTCTTTTTCACAATTGCCATTTATTTGTCAAGAGAACCATAAATGTATCGTAACTTTCACTAATTCACATACGGTGAATTTAAAGCTCTTGAAATAGAACTAAAATACTATAAAAAGAAACCAGCAAAGTAGGTTCATCACACGTGTTTTGATAATGTATTTAAGATATGTAGTTGTATTTCAATGTTTTGTATCAGTGAATTGGTACTTTTAAATATAAGTCATACTCCAAATAATCTAATTTAATAAATTCATTGACTCAAATGCTATTTTACTATCTTCCATGAAGGTTATTCGTATATAAACTAGAATAAATAAAATTATTATTGAAAGGTAAGTAGCTTAATTTCAATTGAAAAAAAAAGTAATTCGCAAACTAGATCAAATTTTTATGATTTTATAGCAGTGGTTGAAGCAAAGATAAACATCCGTAAACGAATATATCTATAAGATATCAAATACATTTATAAAAAGTAGAATTTATTTTAAAAGCAATGCTGATTTTGTTTTTCTATAATTCAACATCACAAAAGTGGAAAACTGCTTTAGTTAGAATCAGAATTTAAAAGACTTTTGAAATATTTCATCAAAATTATCTAATCAAGTATAATTTATCGATTTTCTCTTTAAATTTCAAATATTATTAAATAAACTTATACATATATATATATATATACACATATATATATACATATATATATATATGCATATATATATATATATATATATATATACACATATATATATATATACATATATATACACATATATATATGCATATATATATATATATATATATATACATAAATATATATACATATATATATGTATATACATATATATATATATATATATATACATAAATATATATACATATATATACATATATATATATATATATATATATATATATATATATATATATATATATATATATATATATATATGTATATATACTTACATAAGATATAATTCTCAATTTGAATTAATATAGTGAAATTCAATAGAATATTTAAAATTTGATTTACTATCTAGAAATCTTTCTGAATCCTAATTTAATGCAATTTTTTTTAAATTTACGAATAATTTACATAGCATTATAAATATTTCTAATCATTAAAAATAATTCAATATAATGTTTAAAATTTGATTTTTTATTTAGAAATCTTCCTGAATCCTAATTTAAAGCAATTTTTTTTAAACTTACGAATAATTTATATCGCATTATAAAAATTTCTAATCATTAAAAATAATTAAAGTAAGACATTAATTTAATCTTAGCAGAAAACTTAATTAAAATATCAATCAATTTTTTATCCCTAACAGAATTATTTTTATTTTATAAAACACTAGGTTTTAATTAACTACAGGAAGCAGTAAAGAATTTGTCTGTTTCTGGAATTAAATAATTAACAAAAGTGTGTTTTATGCTATAGAACGGTATTTACCTAAAATAAAAAAAAAATACTTTTACTTGCATCTTTAATTACCTGTGAGTTTCAAAAGACCTAATTCCTTAAAACTGTTTTCATAATGATAGAATAAATTCATGCTGCTGCTTTAAAACTGTGCTGCTTTAAAACTAAAACTGATACGGTAGCAGTTAAAATGACAGTGTAAAAAACAGATAAACCGCTTTCATAAAAAAAATATCTGAAATAAAAATTTTTACTTTTGCGTGCATTTTTAAATACTTGTTACAAACAACCTAATTCTGTAAAACTGTTTCTATACTGGTAGTATATACTTCATCTCTTGATGTACACTGCTTTAAAATTGTGATACAGATTCAGTTAAAAGTAAAACCTAAAAGTAAGATAAACCTCTATCTAAAAAAATTTAACAATCCCTTAAAATAATAATGGGTATGAATAGCTGGTTTCAAGAAAAGAATGTGCTTTTTATAAAAAAAATACTTAGGTAGAGTTTAAAAAAGATAAATTACTAGAGAATCCATCAAATCATGTGCCAAAATAAAACAATCATTTTTTATGTCCTCGCAAAGCTGTCGAGAGAGTTTAGAAAATTCAAAGTCAATATGGCATAAAATAAGCCAAAAAAACATTGATTAATAATCTCCTAAACATTGATTAATATGTCTAATTCAATGCGAGTATTGCATTTAACACAATAATTTACTTTAACCATTTTTAAAACAATAAACAAAACTCATAGACATAATTAACAGTCTTTTTATTAGAAATAGTAAATTTAAAGAAAAAAGCTTCATTTATATTTTATTACCAGCAGTTTTTATCCATTTTGCTTTAAGATACATTGATTGTAATACAAACAAGGCTTTACACAATTAAACAAATTATGAAGATTATGCCATAAAAGTAATAAATTTATTGTTAGAATTACCGTTCTGTTCTCAGACAATAAAAAAAATCTTACATGAAAACCAAGAAAAATTTCAATAAATATGCATTAAAATGTAACTTATTTTTAAAAAACTTTCTAAAATCGTACAGTTCTATAAAGGGGACATAGAAACTTCAAAATATAGAAATCAGACGAAAAATACTAGGTGATTATTTTTTCGAAAAAGTCCTGCTGGGTTAGTCTTTTAAAAGCAATTAATTTTTTTTCCAATCGAATGATTTATTTGATTGAAACTTTTATCTGTTGTAGTTCTTGTTTAAAAATTTAAAATCCAGTTTTAGAATTTGGTAATACGTACCTAACACGACTTAAATGAAGAGTTCTGGGAACATAATATTTTTTTCTAAATTTCCTCTAACTTTCTGAACATTGTCCCATAATGCTCTTCTATAAAACCAAATATATTTTTTTTATTTTTAATGTTTCTCCTATGTTTAGTTACAGCGAGCTCAATTCATTGGAGCAGCATAAAAAAACTGCTATATAACTGTACAAACTTAAACAAAAACTTATATATTACTAAAGTATAAAGACAACTGGCTAATATGTTGAAGGAATTTTGATAGACAGCTCAGCTTTTATGAAATAGTTTTGCTTTTTAATCTAAAGACCATTTGATCGAAATATTAATCTCTCATATTTTATGTATTACCATTATCTAAGCTATCCATTATCTAAGCTATCTCCATTATTTTGATGATTTTGATAGAAGTTTTTAACAATTTTGATAGACAGCTCAGCTTTTATGAAATCGTTTTGCTTTTTAATCTAAAGACCCTATGATCGAAATATTAATCTCTTATATTTTATGTATCACCATTATCTAAGCTATCTCCATTATTTTGATGATTTTGATAGCAGTTTATAACAATTTTGATAGACAGCTCAGCTTTTATGAAATCGTTTTGCTTTTTAATCTAAAGACCCTATGGTCGAAATATTAATCTCTCACATTTTATGTATCACCATTATCTAAGCTATCCATTATCTAAGCTATCTCCATTATTTTGATGATTTTGATAGCAGTTTTTAACAATTTTGATAGACAGCTCAGCTTTTATGAAATCGTTTTGCTTTTTAATCTAAAGACCCTATGATCGAAATATTAATCTCTCATATTTTATGTATCACCATTATCTAAGCTATCCATTATCTAAGCTATCTCCATTATTTTGATGATTTTGATAGCAGTTTTTTACAATTTTGATAGACTTCTCAGCTTTCATGAAATCGTTTTGCCTTTTTAATCTAAAGACCCTTTGATCTAAATATTAATCTTCCATATTTTATGTATCACCATTCATTATCTAAGCTCATGTGAAGAATTCCGTAACAGTTTTAATACTTTAAAAATTGAGATTTAAAGTTCCTTGTCCCCTTAATATTTCTGTACTCTAAAAAATTAAAAAAATCGTTAGAATAATTTGTGCTTTGTGCAGTGTCACATTCCAAAAGATATGTTATTTGATTCAAAAGAGAAGGTTTATTTTCTTTCTGACTCCAGATGCAATTGTCTTCAAGTGGCTACTGCAGGTGCTGTGATAACAAACAACTACCAATTCTTCAACAACATACTGATTATCTTTTACCAAAACTGGTCCGAAAAAATTTGCTCCAAATGGACATCGACAAGACACATAATCCACAGAACAACTAGACTAGTATTATCACATGTAAGACACATGAAGGACCAAAAACAAATATTACACTTACGCCCCAGAAAAATACATATTTCACTATTTTCCATCTAAACAATTTTTTTGTTAATCGATAGGAAACAACGATTGCTGAGGAAATTTTGTACCGTTTCACTCAGTAACATAGTTTTGATTAGTAATTATTTTGTCACAACTAAAGCACATTTAAAAACTTTCTAAATATAATAGACGTACAATACGTTTTCTCATGACAAATTAGAGCAGAATTTTCTGAGAATCTGGCATAGTTTTTACACACTGTTTCTTGTCAAAAGAAGTGTTGCCATCTCATTTCATGAAATGGACAATTTTCTTCTGAACTTTAAAGAAAAGCTAAGCTAATTTCGGGCATTACTGTTTTAGAATCTATGGACAGATTTCGTGGCAGTTTTAATTTTCAAGCAGTTATGATTTAATTGAATAATGGGGTATAAATAATTTACTCTACGTCTTTTATGTAGAAGTAAAATCAGAATTTTATAAAATGTTCTCTTAAATTTAAAACAAAAATGTATAAAAAGATCATCATTTAACAAAAATATTTTACAAAGAATAATGAAAGAAGCAAAATGGTGTGAAATAAATAGCTTTGAATTACATTTTAGATTGGCAAAATGAATTGAGATCAGTTATAGAGTATCTAGAATATATTTAGAACATGCATCGGACTTAGAATGTGAAAATAAATTCAATTAATTATATAAATATAATTATTAAAAACTAATTGAGAAGAATATTATTTTAGATGCTTTTTAATTACTATTTTAAATAATTTTTATTAGCTTCTGAATATGAAGCGTATTGTGTTTTTGAATTTAAAAAATGTTTAATATAGTTGAAAGATAAAATTTATGTACATGTATAAATCAGACTACATTTAAACTACAGAAACTCTAATTTTATTACCTTTTAAACATCAAAATTTGTACTGTGTTCATTGGTAGCTTTATATTTATAAAAATATATTTAGTCATGCTACTTTACTCGTATTTATTTTAGATAACGCGTGTGTTTATAGACATTTTATATTAATATAATAATAGTTTACCAATTCGAATCACCGGTGATTCTTAAAGCATTGTTTTTAAATAAAATCCTTTCTGGAACTTCTCTACCGAAAATAGAAATCGAATGTTTCAGTTTTTGATTATAAATGCCAGATCACCAGAAATTATGTACATTTATTAAACAAAATATCGAAACATTTTATAAGCTACAGTCAGCAAACACATTACATAAGTAAAATGCAGTCATTCATATCATAACGTTGTCGTGTATATATATTATT
This sequence comes from Pardosa pseudoannulata, assembly GCA_032207245.1. Classification (NCBI taxonomy): domain Eukaryota; kingdom Metazoa; phylum Arthropoda; class Arachnida; order Araneae; family Lycosidae; genus Pardosa; species Pardosa pseudoannulata. The sequence goes on along the minus strand of CM063501.1, from coordinate 78,246,888 downwards.
TACATATATTATAGATGCAGACATTTATAAACAATTTATATGTTGTGCTTTTGTGCTTCATAATTGATCAGAATTGGGGATTAAAAAATGTGTTTACTTCGTAGAAACAATTTTTCTTTCAATATTTTCAAGTGTTTTACAAAGAAATAACGATGTGAATGATGTAGTAGTGCTCTATTCCTAAATATTTAATCGATGTAATTAAACTTCTTTAGCTTTTGCTACATTGACCTCACACATAAAACGATGTGCATGGCAATACTTTTAAAGTTATTTTTTGTTTCCTAGTCAGTATTATATTCTTTAGGAATCTGTAATATCTTTCAATATTGGGACTATAACTATTTTGCAATTTAAAATTTTCAAATGATAATTATTTTTAAATACGATTTCCAATAATTGATTTTATATAGAAGCATTAAATGCTTACTACTAATAATGCATACGTGTAAATGCATTGAGGATGTTTGCAAACGCAGCGAGTAGACTCCTATCTACTAATCTAACCGAACAGCAGCTAAATCATGTTAACCGGTGTTTATTTACTCATCTAGTATTCCGGCACGAGTCTGCACTCATTCCGGGTGCGACCATCTCGTGGGCGATTCATTCAAATATCCTTTCTTCAGTCTTGAAAACAGAACTGCAGAAGGCTGAGGATACAGACGTAGAGTTCCACTGATGTGGTATAAAATTCAAAAGTTATTTGGTTTTTAATAAAATTTGTTATTGTTAGTCAACCTCTCAGCAGTGATTTCCATCCAATTACACTGATAAACTCTTTACAAACCAATGAAAATATACAGTTCATTTTCATTTATGGTATTGATATATAGCGAATAACTTTCCTTCATCTGCCCTCAGCCTTACTTGGCCATCACAATAGAAGAAAAATTGAATATAGTGTAACTAAAACTGTTATTTAAAAGAAAGGAATAAAGATCTTGGAATTTATTTATAAATGTAATATTCTTATTCCTAACACAACCCCTCCCCCAGAAAAGTACTGCTGGAAAATGATCAAGTATGCGGAAATTATCAAGCAGTTGAATCATATAATACTCTGTATGAATTACCAAAGAATTTAAATATTTAAATTCCTTCCGCCTTAAAAAATTAAAAAAATAAATAAAAAGAATTTTTTAGAATGAGATGTGAGTGAAAAGTATATAGCTTTTAATGTAGAAACAAACCATATTTACTTGGTGACAGCTTTTAGGAACAAACTGTGTTGAGCATAAGAGAACAATGTCTGCTTTTGTTGCTGAAATTCTTTAAACTACTAATAAAATCTCTTATCGTTATTTGGGAAATTCCAAGCTATCCACGCATAAAACAAAGAGAAAAGAAAATAACACTGCTTTGAAAAATGATAAGGAAATGTTATTATTTCCCAGGCGTCACAGCACATTACAAATACGAAATGAACAATGATATTCTAAATACAAAATCATGTGCTACAATGCGAGAAACACGTGATACGGTTTCAATTTTTAACTTCACTTGATTATTCCGAACAACAGCTGCTGTAGTATTTTGACTGCTTTGATAGTATATACGTATATATGTGTACTCAAAATTAATGTGTTTATTTTCTTATCAATTTCTCTTGTAGAACTTTTAAATTATACTGAATATATGATTTATTTCTAATGCCAGTTTTATTCAAAATTTTAATTCTGATCACATATTATACTTCGAAATGTTTCGTTTGGTTCAGAATTCATATAAGCTTTGTTCAAACGTAATCATCATACTAAATCATTCACATCATATTTCCGTTTTTACATATTTATAAATGGTGTACTTAGACATTTTAAATGGTACAAAACATTCTAAGCTATAATGGCATTGGTATATATATGAATCCGGTTATACTTGAATATTAAATTTTCGTTGTTTTTGCTAGTTTACAATCGAAAACAGATTCGAAAATACTGAACATTCCCTATCCCCGTACTATTTCATGACTCAAAATATCATGATATTATTTTACAACATTAAATTACATTTAAAAATATTTACAAGACATTTTATTCATGGAATGTTGTAATTAAATGGACATTAAAACATTCAACATGCATGTGTGTTATGATGATAACGAAGTGAATGACATGTGCAATTCATAACAAAAGCATGAAATACATTCCGCCGATATTTAATGGATAATATTGTATAGAGATGAATATTGCTATGCAACTTGAAAGCTGTACCCAATTGTTCCTGGATTTTCTTTTTCATGGTTTCTGTAAACTTTGAGAACATGAGCTAATGCTCGATACATGAAGTGGGAGGGTTGAAGAAAGATATATATCAGTGTTTGCCTGCAAATCTCGTAAAAATATAACAGCGATTAAAACGGGATTGTTATTAACTCTTTAATAAGGTTGTGGGATATATATATCCTACGTATTACAATAAAGTTTTAGTTATAGATATTATTAAACAATCAGCAGGATATACATGTCCCATATTCCATTAGGCAATACAGTCATGGATAATAAATATCCCAATCGCATATTTACCAAAATATTCGAGTGCCATAAAATTTTTCATATAAATAGAATGCCTACAATTTACTTCTTTTATCAATGTAAGAGTGTCATTTGATATTTGTGTAGTTTATTCATGTTAACGAAGGGTTAATTCCGTTTTAATGTACAATCATGGCAAATTTTGAATAAACATTTAAATATTAAACTTAAAGAAGAATTAAAAAAGTAGTTTGGTATGCGAAAAAATAAATAAACCAAATACAATAATTATAAAGATATTTTTGAAAAAAATAAGTGTATCCAACAAAAGAAATAACAAAATCATGTGTATATTGCACTGGATGTTTTCAGATTACAGCAATGTCTGTATATGATAAATGAATACGTCAGGGAACAAAAGATTGGTCAATGCTTGAATCTACAATAATTTAGCAAATGTTCTTTCTACTAAAATACAGCTTAAGTTTAAAATGTTCTTTTTCAAAGATTTCAGTAAAATGTTAATAACGACGGAATAAGCATTTGACAAGACTTTTACAAATTTATTAAACATTGAGCATTGAGGTTAAAATATTCAAATTTCAAATTTTATTTAGAAACAAGAATTAACGATATAATTGTTAAATATTTAATAATACTATTTTGTAATTTGTAATTATTATGTTTAAATACTTATAAGTCAATACATATCTTATACGACGTATTTTGATCTTTTAATGTACCATGTGAGGAAATTTTTAAAGTAATTTTTTAAGGAGAAAAGATATACCAAAACTGCATTATACAGTATATTTTAAACATTATAATTAATGAGACTGTTATTTCATTTCTGGAAATTTTTTTTCTGAATTCAAACGTTGAGCATAAAGGTTCAAATTGTCAAATTTCAAATTTTATTTAGAAACAAGTATTAAAGATATAATTGTTAAATATTTAATAATGCTATTCTGTAATTTGTAATTATTATATTTTAATACTTATAAGTCAATACATACCTTATACGACGTATTTTGATCTTTTAACATACCATGTGACAAAAGTTTTAAAGTAATTTTTTAAGCAGAAAAAATATACCAAAACTGCATTATACAGTATGTTTGAGGCATTACAAATAAGGAGACTGTCATTTGATGTCTGGAAATTTCTTTCTGAATTCATAAAATATATAATAATGGAATTAAAAATGATTTATAGTTATACAAAATTATTTCAAAGAACAGCAGCTTTTCTAAAATGTAATGATATATCGGGTACAGCTTGATGCAATTTAATTGACTCTTTCATAAATTTTTAATTTGATTTAGTTGTGAATATTTTGTTAAAGATTCAAACAGCTTACTACTATTTATAAAGAATCACATTCCCCAAACGGTCTAGAGTTAAAAATATTTTAGTAATCAGATGATATTTACATTCACAGATTGTAAAAATAGAGATTTATGATGAGGATATTTGCTTTTAGATTTGATCAGAGAGCAACACGAATGATAGGCGTTTGGAAAGAGAAAGGAAATATATTAAATTGATATACGTATTGTTTACAAGATGAATGAGATTTTTAAAGCTCCATGTACGAGATTAAAGTTCGTTAAAGAATACTATGAAGGAAGTTCATGGTAATAAGAAAAATGGGCGGGGACAAATTATTTTCTTTATGTGGATGAAATTTGTGATATATATATATATATATATATATATATATATATATATATATATATAATACATACATATACATATATACTTACATATTTCACTTTTCCAGTTTTAAATTCATTCGATTTCGTATTATTTCTCAAACATTCTATTTTAGCTTCCTCTCTTTTAAAATATTCCCGCCTAAAATCCAGTTGAAACTGGTTTTCACTTTAGAGAATTATTAAAATTATTTTAACTAACTTTTGTCCAATCTCTGATTTTTATAAAGTCACGAGATCGTTCTCAGCGAATCATGAGTTTCAAATTAAAAATAAGGGACTTTGGACGTTGCGAGTTGGTTGAAACATACGTTGTGACGTCACTTTGCGGACATGCGAGCCAACAAACAAGCTGACGTCAAAGTGACGTCACAACGAATGTTCCAACCGACTCGAAACGTCCAGATAAGCCCCTCAAACTTTATTTTAAAACAAAACAGGTGTGCGTATCTTTAAAGAAATATACAATAGTTTTTTGATACCCACAATGGAATAGTCATTGAAAAATAAGAAAAAGGAATGAGGTAAAAGCTTACTTTTATGTATTACGGAATATTTGTTGAGATCAAATAGAATATGGAACACTGAAAATATGTTGTACAACTGGATATACTGGATATTTAAATCCAAATATTAATGATAAATTTCTTCATCTGCTCCTCCATACAAAATTTAATTTATCAAAGATAACTCTAAATTACTACCTTTTATAAATATTATGCGAATAAATTTGGAAAAAAATTAGAATATGGTTAACGATCAGGAACAAACAACTTATAAAAAGCTATACGGTTAAAGGTAAGAAACAAACCAGTTATTGTACATATGTTTATGTCTAGAAATGTATATAAGAGATAGCCTAACATATCACTATTAATTTATTTGTATATTCTCAACATATTTTAATCGTTTTACTTATAAGTATTGCATTGCTACCAGGTTTTATACCTATTATTTTGATCTAAACATATACTAAATGTTTTACACCATCTCATATTTTAAACACTGTTTCCATTTTATAAATACAATTTAAAACTAAAAATGAGACTGTATCATAAACTTTTTATAAAAAATAAAACAAGTTGTATTTTTAAAAAAATCAAATATCCTTGGGGTAAATTCTAGAAATCCTTGGAATATATTCTTATAAATACAGCAGCATAATTTACAGCTTCTTATCAAAAATTATGAAAATTTTGGATATTTATAGAGAAAAGAAAGTAATTATGAATATAGTTTTAAGATAAAAATTTTATTTAAAATGAGAAGGAATAAAATTCTATATAGGCTTAAGGAAATATCTGAATATGTTGTATTAGTTAAATAACTAAATATTAAAAAGTTTGACTACGAATCTCAGAGAGTTTTGGACAGCAAAATTATTACTAGTAAGGTACTGTGAACATTTTAAAATCCATGTGAACCATCACATACTATTCAACATATATTTACATTCATCAGGAACATATGTTTTATTAGTACCATTTTATTTTCAATCAGAAAAATTCTTTAATTTATTTTTTATCAGATCATTATCAATATATTTCGTACAAAAAATTTCCATACATTTTTTAGGATAAATTTGAATCACAAAAATAGAAACTTTTAAATATTTAATACTGTGTAGCGTAGCTTATCACAGAAGCAATTTTTTGAGAACAGGTAAAATAACATGAAACCTTTTAGAACAATCGCAAGAAAGATTTTAACACAAATGAAACGCCAGCGCACAAAATTATATATGTCAACTGAATAGCGTATGCATTCAACATTTTAATACTGTGGAATAGTTTAGATTAAATGGGAGTATTGTAATTTATTAAAATAAAAATTATTGGAATTCACCTGAATTCGTTGTTTATCATTTAGTTTTTATTTCATTCTTTCTCCGATAGATGGCGAGACTGCTTCATTAATAACTTGCCATGCATTCTATCAATAGGAAATTGAATGATGTTTTCACCTTAAAAATAGCTTTAAAGTGGTAATTCTAAACATGTATTTAATTTAGTTGTAAACATTCAGCTTTTATAATTACATCTATACACATTTCAAAATAAAGTCAGTCGTAAATTTACTCAAAATCTCATTTTCAATTTTAAATGCACTTTCGAACCGCAAGAATTTCAGAAATGGATAAATGCACTCCCATTTGTATCAGTACAGTATTAAATCATTGTTCATTAGTGAAGCTACGTGAAATGGAAAGATCAAACCAACATTAATTTTCATATTGCCATAAGGGGCGACAAATACAAACACATACACATACATAAAACATTGAGCTGCTTTGGAACAAGAAATGCAACATTATCAAAAAAGATTCTGTATACTTTAACGCAGTTAGCTCCATCTAGGAAAATGTCCATCAATTTTCTTTTTTAAATCTTTGTACAGTGCAACAGATTTTGCTACCTATTAGTCATTTGCCTGTTTGACCAAGAGAATGATTATAGCGGAGTAAAAATAAAGATAATTATTGTATACGTTTAATAAATATATATTATTTACTCATCAATTCTAATATAACATTATTATTTAGTTGGATTTGAAAATAATCAATTTGTGATAAATAGCTTATAAGTATGTATGTATGCACACACACACACACACACACACACACACACACATATATATATATATATATATATATATATATATATATATATATATATATATATAAATTCATAAAAATTCAAAGTGTAGACATACAAAATGTTCTTACAGTCACTGTTCTATCAGTCACCAAAATAATACCAAATTTTGGTAGTAAAGATATTTGCAAAGTTAGGATAAAAATAACTGAGAATTAAAGTGCAGGAAGCATATTAAAAATCTGCAATTAATCAACAAAAAATATTTTCCAAAAGAATTATCTGATTTTTATAAAAAGATATTCGGTATAACTAATTCAGTTATATTTCGATATATACAAATTCGAATTCATAACGGAAATGGGATATCTTGTGATTTTGATATTTCGGTGATTTATTTTAGCATTTTTTTAAATTTAAAATATCAATAAATAAATAAATGAACAATATTGTGATTATTTTTGAGTTTATGATTTTTTAAGCCGAATATTGTAATATTGCTAGTATTTTTGAGTTTTTGACTTCATTTGGTATAATTTTCACAGAGCAGCATTAAAATCAAAAATGGGAGCTCAAGCAGATCGAATGCTCTCTTTGGATATGATATATATATATTTGATATATATATATATATATATATATATATATATATATATATATATATATATATATATATATATATTATATATATATATATATATATAATATATATATATATATATATATATATATATATATATATATATATGTGTGTGTGTGTGTGTGTGTGTGTGTGTGTGGAGAGGTCTGAAAAAGCGGTAGCTAGAAATTACGTGAGTTATAAACGATTTTAAAAAGGGAACTCTTTTATAATAATAAAATAAATGAAAAAGACCCAAGCTTGCGTAAACTTTTGGAGTAATGCAGATCAGGTGCAAAGATTTTTCACAGGATGTTGATGACTAATCAAGCGAGAAGATCAGTTTGAGCATGGACATGGAGCTGTCAACACCTTTCCACGTTTAGCTTCGCCACGAATAAATGAAAATGGCGCAAGCCATGCCTGAAACGGAAATCCCAAATGAAATAAAGAAGAGTTTTTACTAAGAGGAACTAATTGTTTCATTCGCCTTAACACTGCACCTTGACATATATATATCCCAATTTAGAGATGCAATATGAACTTACAGGCCGTCCACATATAATACTTTGATTGAGAGGAGGCAGAGGCTTCTGGAAATTGTGACAATTTGTGATAAAGGAGGAGGAGCTTAACAAGAAGTGTGACCTCCCATATTTTTGGTTAAAATAAAAACACTTGAAATTTTGAGATCGACTTTTGAAGTTATTTTAAATTATTAAAATAAAACAAATATTCATTTATTAAAATTTTTTTAAATAAATTATTAAAATTTGAAAGTAAAGATAAAATTTAAAGCAAAATATATTGAATTCCATTTAAAATTCCAAAATACTACTTTTTTCAATTTCCTTTTGTAAGTTAGTATTTTATTGCTATTGTCTGTTGATTTTTTGTATGGTAATTGTATATTCTTATCGTAAAAAAGAATAACTTTTGCTCCTATCTCATACAAAATGATTACATGAATCATTACTATTGTTGTACTTAAAAATGCCATTAAAACAAAGTTAAAATTTAAAAAGTAAATTTCAAATATGATCTGTAACGTAGTTTTTTGTTTTTGTTCTAACATATATTTGTGTAATACTTCATGTACTGTTATAAATGGAGAGGGGGTATGATGAAGTGTTACATTTGTAACTAAGGGGAAGAGGTTCAAATATTGAAGAAAAGCGTGACATCGTTTAAGGATAGCCTTTTACAGTCATAGACAAAAAAGAAAGAAATACATAGCAGTACAATGAAGAATACATGCATATGAAGAAGTATAAACAAAGGTTTAACCTTTTTCGTGGAAGACTGGTCAAACAGGCAAAAGCACAGAAAGTAATAAAAAATGTCGCCTTGGTTATTTTTCCGAATAATGATTTTTGGCATATTCCTGGAATGGAAATCCTACCGGTAAAGCACCCTCACACGGCGGTGCCCCCCAAACATTTTGACGATAGGAGAAACACAACTAATCGAGAATGAAACAACCATTCCTCACAAAATACATCGTCTAATCTTTTGTGCAGATTTCTATGAAACAAGTTTCTGGTTCACCTAGAAAGGGAAAACATTTATGTTATTACTTATATAATGTTTCAAATATATATCTTTTTATTTCCAATGGTAGAGAACATTTGAAATGTAATGTGTAAACTCGCCGAGCGGTTTGCGATGTTTCTATTTCCGATTGTAAGTCATACTCTAGTAATTTGGGTATGATTTCGCATGGGTCTCGTATAAGGAGCAGGTATGGAGGCGAAATAATCAGCTGTAGAAGATTAAACTTAACAAGTGTTCATTTATTTAACAAAAAAAAAAAGAAATGTTTTAGATAAAACAAATCAACTCAATGTCTATGCAATCTATTGTCCAGAAAGGAGATCACTCTAGACAACCTGCTCATCTCAGAGTTCAGCCGGGAGTCCCCTCACATTTCTTCTTTTCCAAATAGGAAACCTCGGTTTTAGGGGAGATCGACACCCCCTCCTAGTTGAACTTTGTCCTTGGAGTAGCCGAAAAGCCCTTTGGAGCCCAGCCGACGCGGTCACACAAAGAAAAATTCCTTTTCTCTGTCGGTGCGTTGATAAAAACGGGACACTTGACACTTTAATCGTCCGTGCGTCAAAAGGACCAATACTGCCGTTTTCAATTGTTCAAAAGAATAAAAGTTCGCCAGACCTCCGACAGAGAAGAACGCTACTCGTACATAATGTACAAAAGGAAGATGAAATACAAGAAAGAAATAAAGTAAAATACAAAAAAAAAAGGGAAAATGCAATTTTCTTATGCGGGATCTCGCTTTCCGACCAGGGAAACACCATGACGGATTCTGTAATACTGAATGTGGACACCATCCATAATAACATGATCTACGCAAAAAGTAGAAAATATAGGCTCAAAAATGTAAAAAAAAGCTTTGAAAATGTGTAAAAGGGCCATTACATCAAGTATTCACATTATTTCTTCATACTAAGACAACTTTTCACTGGCCGAAATTTGCAATCCTGATTGGATGTTCTAAGGCCGGTTCAATCTCCCATTTTTTAAAACTCATTCACTTACAAAACTTTGATGTGAACGGATGTCCCTGTCTGAAAAAAATATTTTGTGTTTTTCCAACCCTAAACTGTCTCTTATATAGTTTTTGTGTTATGAAATCAAACATCCATCACGCTATCCTTTCATCTCTTAGTTGTTAGGTTTTGCACCTTGTCATCTTTAAGATCATTGTTAGAAATCTCAGAAGGAACAGTTCCAAAGAGTTCGACTGTACCTCGCCATGAAGACCATGTAGATTACACCAATTTTAAAAAAGGGACTAGCAAGGTTGTAGTATTGTGTTAGTGCATACAAATTGCAATTGCTAAATAGCAGGGCTAGCCAGGTTTAGTAGTTTGATCCAAACCATTCCAATTCATAGCAGCAGCTCGAGGTTCCATTATTTGTTGTGCTTGAAGGATATAAAATTCTTGGCAAGTTGTTTTGTTGCATTAAATGGTACCTGGGCATGTGAAAGTTGTAGAATACTGGAAATTTTATTTTCTTCACCAGGCCATCAGCTTGTTCATTGCCATTTAGTCCACATTTAGTCCCATGTCTCTTTAGTCATTTAGTCCAGTGGTCCAATGGGATCCACTGGAGAACAATGGTAAACGTAACAACTAACCGTAATCGGTAGTGTTTATAAAAATGTAGTGATGGATCAATACATAAATCGAATGACAAAGACTTAAAATTTACTCATATCACTTCATTTTACAAGGGCAGAATAAAATGAATAAAATGGATGTTAAAATACAAAGATACGTTTAGATTCCAAATGATATTTTATTAGCAAATATTAATAACTAAAACTTCGTTTTTTTTGTCAATTTGTGAACACCGCTTTGTAAAAATGATACTTTATTCTAACGGTGCTCAAATGAGTGTCTTCGTTGAGTTGTAAATTGATTTATTCTATTGCTAGGGAATGGTGAATGAGAATCCTAATATAACCTTCATAACATGGTTCTTAAGTGCAATGATTCTGAAATATGGGGATAAACTGCAACTGTTTGTCAATATGAACAAGTGTAATTTATCACTGTAAAGTTTGTTTTCTTGTAAAGCTTTTGGCTGCAAACAAAATGCCAAATTTTACTAAAGAAAAGCTTAGAAATTTTATATGTAATTTATTCTAAATACTTATTTCATGGTTATAGAAATTAAATGCTTTTGGTGTTAAAATTCAACTAAAACTGCTATATAAATCTATTGATTGAGTCTAATAGATTGTAAAATTTCTTAAATCGTCTATTTGGCCTTATACAAATAATATACGTAGTCTATTATCCTATTCAGAAAAGAAGTACAGTAATAACCCTAGGAAAATACTTTATACGTACTCTCATAATCTCATAATTTGGTACTTTCCACATTCTCTGGAGGAGTCAAGAACATGGTGGAGTTCTTCTCGAATTCTTTTGTCAGCTTTATGCATTTTTCTTCATATTCCGCTTTCAGTCTTTCCTGTGCCTACATTAAATTGAAAATATGTATCATGAAGCATTCGTAATATTTATTTGGAACAAATATTTACAGCAGAAGTAAGTACACTTCAGTTACAAGAGACTATGGTTGAAAAAATTAGGTAAAATAGAATTGACTACTTAAGCAAATCCCTATATATATATATGTATGTATATATATATATATATATATATATATATATATATATATATATATATATATATATATATATATATATATATATATATATATATATATATATATATATATATATATATATATATATATATATATATATATATATATATATATATATATATATATATATATATATATATATATATATATATATATATATATATATATATATATATATATATTATATATATATATAATATATATATATATATATATATATATATATATATATATATATATATTGTTACGAACTTCAAAAACTGGGTTCGGGGATTGAATGGACTTTAAGCAAAACTACAGAACGAAGACAAATACTTTATTCGCAATCAATTGGAAAATATACAACGTCATCGCGGAACAACTTGAGCACAATGCCGCGGGCTCACGTACCTCTTTCCGCACCAAAGAACAGGCACCGGTGAAACACAACACACCGTGTGTACTTCTTACACCGAGAGATCCACTTAACGACTCTACTCTGCATGGTACCCTGTCTGCCTTATATAGGCCCGAAGAAACTGCTGGAATATTCCAGAAACCGGAATCGGAAGTTATCACGTGACCTGCCACTTGGCAACATTTGGCGATACTTGACGATGAACTTGGTGACAAAAATAGGTTGCCAACACTGTCGCCAATTTGGCGAGATACCCATAGAGTCCCATACTAAATTTACGATTCACTAAACAAATTCGTAACAATATATATAATATGTATAATCGTGTGTGTGTGAAAACGTGAATATATATACCACAAGTTCCAAAAATAGCCTTTTGTAAAAAGAAAAATTTCTATGCATATTAATTTTTCTAAAGACTTTAGCCTATGTTTCAATCTTAAGGTAAAAGTATGTTACCATCACTTTTGAAATGTATATTTTTTCAACAAATAAGAAATATCCATCTTAATTGCAATTATTATAGATTCTTGTTTAGAAATAACTGAATTACTGCGTCACATTTTATCCCAACTTTGGAGAAAAAATGAAGTTTTTTACTGAAGTAACCCAGAAAGATGTGATGCAGTTGTACAGTCTACCGTGAACACAAGGATTTTCTTCATTATAATTCCACTTACACTTTAATCTTGAAATATTGGAGGAATCTCGCTGTGACCACACTTAGTAGTAGCTGGTTGACAGACTACTTTTGCCACTGGTTCTACACTTCTACGTAGCTATAGGAGGTTTTACATTTGTATTTCTTATTTAATGCTACCAATGGTGTACTGATATTTTTCCAAGAGGCATTAACAGGAGTATTTCTGCTTTGGACCAAAGGAAGACCAACGTTTGAATACTTAAGTTGAACAACAAAACATTTTTCTAACTAAATGCTATCATTTCGTTTTTCTATATCAACGTACACTCAACTCAGACATTAACTACCTACTGTGACCAACATAACTTTAAAATTTAAGTGCTAGCAGGGCAGTTGAACCTGAATTTACAATAGATATCTGGACTGCTATGTCACAGTAGTTCCAGATGAATAATATTCCCCCAAATAAAAGAATGATATCCTTTATGAATATGTTAGTTTCTGAGAAAGAGTTTTTTCATATCAATATTTTTAGCTGTTTGGAAAACGTTTAATCTGTACTGTCCCTGTCTAATAGCGTACATGTTGACAAAATTTGACGGAAGTGCTCGCACTTAAGCATGTACTTACATGTGTTCTTTCGTCCTCAAAGGTGTTTTTGATATTTGAATGTTGTCGACTTAGCTCTGATAATTTCTTCTCGAGCAGGCTGCTGAACTGAAATGAGAAAAAAATACATATTTGAGATTATGTTTGGAGGCAAATTTATTTACAGGAATGGGATGAAAATGAAGTTATAGTTGAGAGGGTAAAAAGCATTGTACAAGAATATAGTAATAATGCGAGGACAAAGACAATGTGATTAAGTTACAACATTAAATGAAAATAATAGAAAAAGTAGTTGTTTCGAAGTATGAACGAGATACTTCGACAGTTGTGTAAAGCTCAAATGCTAGATCAGAAATAAGCTAAGTCTAGTTTTGCTTCCTCCAGTAAGGTTTAAACCTCTCGCCGCGCATCCCCCGATTTTTACATTATATTTTCATAACATAGATGTAGCAAAATTTACGCTACCCGCGATTTCCACGGGCATGCATTTTAGCCGTCTATTTAACTGTGGAACCCGCTCTTTCCCCGTTTATTATTTCATTTTGGCTTTACTGTGATTTTTAATTGTTTATTTAGCTGTAAACTAGCAGATGGCTTTAATTGTCCACATTTCTGCGAAATATATAAGAAATTTTTGTAACATTTTGAGCGCGCTGTTCATAGCTGAAAGATGTCTGTCAGGAAGCGTTTCGAGAGTGACCTATACTCCTGATGACCTATCTCCTGGTGACCTATACTCCTGACGATATTTCCACCACTGATAGCCCTTCTGACTCTTATTTTAAGTATATTGAAGATAGTTATAGCGAAACTGATGAGAATTTCTTGGATTCCTCTGCGGATAGTGATGAATCTGAAGATTTATTTTCTATTTAAAATGTTCGACAGTGGTGCAAAACTGATATGCAAAATATTCCACCAGCTCCTGCTTCATTTCCTTTCCTTGGAAATCCCGGACTAAATTTCACTATGGCAAATAATGCAACTGTTTTGGACTATTTTGAACTTTATTTTGACGAGGTTATGTTGCAAATAATAGTAAAAGAGACCAACAGTACATGACAGTAATAGACCCAGGAGACTAACTGCTGGACACTTTGCTAGCCATATACACCTAAATCCCATCAAGAAAGAGCCTCGTAGATAGTGTGCTGTCTGTTTTAAAAAAACTGAAGGTGGAACAAAAAATTCGAAAAGAAACGCGAATTTAGTGCAAGGAATGCGAGGTAGAACTTTGCATCGAGCCTTGTTACGAAATTTATCATACAAGACTTCATTTCTAATAAATGTTTTGTAAGTCTTTTGCATTTTTTGATTCGTATATACGTTTTGCTTTTGTATTTTATAAAATAAATAATAATTTAACCAAGATTAATTTTCAAAATTAAGCTTTTATATCATTATTCTACAATTTCATTTTTCTGAACACCTTTTTTTAGGACCTAATTCTATATTAAAAAAAATCTCTTTTACAAAAATGTTTTGTATATTTTAACTCTAAAATGTATATAGATTTGAAATATGTAATAAAAAAGTACACAATTTTTGAACCTATTTTAATAAAATAAATACGCAGCGAGAGAGTTAAAAGCCTTATCATATTTCATCTTGTACGTGAAGACTTAACAAATTCAGTTCACTATTCCTTTTCTCAATGAAAATCCCGTGGATTTATCGAGTGATAGCGAAAATTTCCATTCGATTAATGTCCTTAACATACATCAACTTGAACCAAAGTAAATTGGTTGAAAATGTTTATTATACGAGATATCCGAATATACTTCACCCGGAACAAAAGTCGTATTGATAGAGTTGCATAGTTGTGGCTATGGAAAAAAGTCTTTTACAATTATTGATAAAAAATTGTGTCTTACTCGCATTAGCTCTGCTGTGAAATTTTTATCTTAAAAGTAAATTCTTTTCTTTCTATGATTTGGAAACAGCTAAACATG
>CM063501.1:78196685-78226685 GCA_032207245.1 Pardosa pseudoannulata | reverse complement strand
CATACTTTGAACCTCTCTGCATTATATATAAATAATTAGCAGTGGAATTATTCATCAAAATTTACAGATCAGATGGAAAGAAAAAAAATCTCGGAAAAGATTAAACAGAAAGTAGTTGAAGCAAACATCTAAGAATTAATTTTAAAAGTACAAAGAAGAGTAAATGCTCAGATTAGTATCAAATTAATTTCGTTTTCATTTAACTGAATTAACTACGCATCTTACCCTTTGTCTTTCCGCAACAGCTGTGTCTATAAGTTTTTGGTTAAGCTCTCGTTTGATCCTGAAAAATAACAATGGTTAATTAAGAAATGTAATTAAAAATGCAGTCAGTGATAGTCTTATAACTGCTATAGTTTAATTAAAATTTAATCCTTGTGAATTAAAAATTAGTTTGTTAGAAAAATTTAGGGGATATTTGTAGCTCATAGAACGAATGTATTTTTATTATCATACTTATTGTTAAGTGAAATATATATTAAGATATGTATCTACCATAGAGAAATTACTACTTAAAGTTTCACTACTTAAAGTTTCAATGCAGCGATTCTCAACCTGTAAGGCTACACCTTAGGGTGTGAGATAATTCTAATAGGAAATGTGAAATTACGGAAAAAAAATCCTTGAATTATTAAGATGTTAACTCTACCAAAATTTCCTAAATACCAATTAAATGATACGCATATTTTGCTGCATTTCATTTAAGCATGCTTTATTTGAATAAGAGATATGATTTTACTCTTAGTTTAAAAATTACTCTTAATAATCATCTTAATAATTATTATTAATAATTAATAATTAATTATTATTAATTGTTAATAGTATATAATATATAATAATAATTTTCTTAATAATTCTTCTTAAAAATTACTCATAATTTAATAATAAAATTTCTTAAATGTCTATTAAATGATACACATATTTTGCTGCCTTTCATTTAAGCATGTTTTATTTGAATAAGAGATATGATTTTACTCATAATTTAAAAATTACTCTTAATAATTATCTCAAAAATAATAAATAATAATTAATAATTATTAATAATTATCTCAAAAATAATTAATAATAATTAATAATTATTAATAATTATCTCAAAAATAATTAAAAATAATTAATAACTATTAATAATTAATAACTAAAAACAATTCTCTTAGAAATTCTTCTTAAATATTACTCATAATTTAATAATAGAATTTCTTAAATGCCTATTAAATGATACGCATATTTTGCTGCATTTCATTTAAGTATATTTTGTTTGAATAAGAGATATGATTTTACTCTTAATTTAAAAATTACTCTTAAGAATTATCTTAAGAATAATTAATGATAATTAATAATTAAAAATAATTCTCTTAATAATTCTTCTTAAATATTACTCGTAATTTAATAATAAAATTTCTTAAATGCCTACTAAATGATACATATATTTTGCTGCATTTCATTTAAGAATATTTTGTGTGAATAAGAGATATGATTTCACTTTTTAATAAAGACGAAAATTAAAAATTGGTAAAAAATTAGTTTTTAATAACATCGAATGTTTATACAATTAAATTCATTAATGATAAGAGCTTAAGTACTGCCATCTGGCGGTAAGGTTTTTAATATTTTTAAATGTATATTATATTTAATATTGTTTTTATATTTTATTGTAATTTTGTACTATATTTTTTATTATATATTGTAAGACTGTCAGAAAAGTTTATATATCTTAAAAATATAACAAAGTTTGCAATCACTAAATAAATTATTTTGGAATATCACTGATATATTCTTAGTATGGTTTTGATATATCACTTCAGATTTTTAGTTTTAGAATTTTAAAAACTTATACTGACTGAATGGAACTATTGTGATTTCATGACATCGATATTGATTCGCTGCTTGGATGAATATATATATAGCATTTTAGTAAAATTCATTTTATAATTTTAGATATAATATCATGTTGTATGATATTATATCTAAACTACGCATCTTAGTGATATTATATTGGCATACCTAACTGAGAGTTACTTAAAGCAACAAACATATGTTCGATAGTTTAAGTAATTATTAAGATATAAGTTATAAGTGGATAGTTAAGTGGTTTATTGTGAAATACAACCAGTGGTAAGAAGCTGTTTTACCAAGAAAATATCCAACCCACCTTGATAGCTCATTTTTATCCTTATGCTTCTTACTCAGGTTCCTCATTTCTTCTTTTATCTGTACGTCTAATCTCTTCATCAGTTCGCTCACCTCTCTGAAACCAAAAATAAGTTGAGGAACTATGTATATAAATAGGGGAAAATGAAGTAAAACAAAGAAGGTATTTCAAAGATACAGTCGAACAACATGCAGTGAAATTTCTACTTATCACAAAAAATCTCACTGTAACTGAATGTTCATTACATCTAATTTTGTAATAATATTGAAATTTATAGGCTATCTTACAACAGTGGTTTTGTTAGAAATAGTGATTGGGATCAGACATAATTTCCTAATAAATTAATAACTACTTAAATAAAAAAATTATCGTAAAATCAGAAATGATACGTTTTGGAGTGTTACATTTGAATTTTTACATTTTGAATACATTTTGAATTTTTATCTACATCCTATGGGACAGAATGAACGATTGATATAGTTCATCAATAGTAGCTTTAGAAACCATTTATATACATGGAAAAAAATGCAATGGAAAAAAGAACATATTTGAAGGATGCACTTCGAATCCCTCAGAGTGATACTCCTGTGAAATTAAAAGAAGTTCACTTTAACCGAATATATCCAGTTCAATATATCCAGTATTGTAGAAATATTGAAATTTCTGAACTTTTAATGAGGGTTTTATTAGATACAAGCATTGAGATAACACACAATTTACAAATAAATAAACAATTATTTAAATAAATAATTTATCGTGTTATTCTAAATGATAGATTTTGAAATATTGAATTTGCTTTCGCATCCTATGGGAAAAATTATAATTTTTTTTCATAGGAATGTTTCGATTACATATAGGAACTTAATACCTTTAATTAAAAAACATTAAGTTTCCGATTCCTCTTTTCGATTATTCCTTAATATATCTAGAACCTTCCAATTAAAATTATTAAAATTTTGATAAATATTTAAAGAATAACGCTTTATGATTGGTTTTTTGCAAACCATCTTTTCCATTTCACTTAAAATTCTCTTTAAATCACACCAATTTTAAGGTTAACAGTTAGAAACGCTCGTGTAAAATTACCTTTGAAAACACGGAAATAGAATCTCAGGAAAGGAATTTCCTTTCAGTCTAACATTTTATCAAAAGTTTACTATAAACGTTAGTTAAATGGGAACTCAGTTAAAACCAGAAAAAAAAAGTTCACAATATACCAGATTTACTATAGCGAGGTTCGATTGGATTCTAAAAAAGTACATTAAAAATTTATAAAATTTCCATAATGTTTATAATGTTCCTGCCTCAAAAATAATTTTCGTTTTTCAATTTTAATGTGTCGTATTGTAACTATAAATATTTGTCTTCTTATTTTAATTTTTAATTTCTTTTCGTAACTTTATGTAATTTTATGTTATCTAGGGCTGTAAATATTTTCCTTTGATTATTAATGACCTTACATTTAATATTGGAATGTAATCATAATATCATAGTAATCTTACAATGCACACCTTGAAGAGTCTCTCACCAAATAAGGCTGGGGATTCGGCTTCGAGCCTAGGTGCTCCAAACAAATTACTACTTCCGTTAGATTGCATTTTTGAACTGAACAATTATCCATTTTAATTAAAGAAAGGAAGTTCACGATACTTCGCAACACTCTCTCTACCATGACAGCTGTAGGGCTTTAGTGATACCCTGTTGGACATTACCCTCCATTTTCCCTATCATCATAAGGGGTAAATTTTGCTCCTAATTTCGTATTTCTTCTCCCTTACCTGCTGATTTCTCAACGAGAATACAATGAGAGACCCATCTTTTTGTTGCACATTCTTTGAAGGAATTATTCTGTCATAATGTTTAAAGGAACTTTGTAGTATATATACTGCAGTCTAATACTGATAATACGGGATGTCCAAACTGCGGCCCAGTAATTTCAAAGACCCCTTGTCTGTTACCCCTTGTTAAACCCCTTCTCTGTGTCGCAAATGTGCCAATTTTGGAATGCTCGACCTGAGTTCAGGCAAGAGAAAAACGATATTTCAATTCCGTGAAGCCCGAAAATACTTTGTCCAATGTATGATATTTAATTTGTTATTTTCCTAATGGATAAAGATACTTCCCCTCAAAAAGTTTGGCAGTTTCACTCCATCTGTCGATATTTCTCATATACCGTAAAGGATTTGTGAAATTCAAAGGAATCGGTGGGACATGGAATTCATGAAAGTTGATAAAGATAATAATATTGTTGTATTCGTTTATTATATTTATCCAGATGTCATTTGATTTATTTAGCTGTAATTTGAGCAAAATTTACTGTAATCCACTAACATTTAACATAGATGTATAAATATCGAAAATAGTATTATTTCGTTTAATAATTTTTTTAAATAATCTATTTCTAACATTTTGATGACAGTAACGTGCAAAATTAAACAGAAAAAATCGAGATTTGGCTAGTTTTTTTTTAAATATATTCCACAATCAAGGGACTAAATACATAGCATTGCGATCCATCTCTTTTGCTGTTCCAGTTTTTAGAAACCCGGAACCTAGGACTTAAAATGAATTGTGAAATTCTGGAAACATTTGCGCACCTATCAATTACCTAGGTCACCTTGATGCATTTGTGTTATACTTTCATAGAAAGTACTGTTGGTTGTATGCATGGTTTACACATACAAAATTTAACATTGGGCTCCTCGTACAATTGTTAATTGATCTGAGCTTGTTCGCATTTCCAGCCTGTGAGTTACACTAGGAAGTTGTTGTAGTGGAGAATACGAAAAAAAAATGGCAAACCTGAACTGTTTAATGTTGCCCTTATGATATAAAGCATAAAAAATAATTTTAAGTTTATTTAGTAATATAAAATTGCGAACGATTGTATTCATTATGAAAGTGTGTTTTCAGTTTATTCATTAGGAAAAAAAAATATTCTTATTTTTTGTGGAATTCTGATGTATTTGTGTTTCTCTTTTGTAGGAAGTAATAATGACCATCTGTGTGGTGTTACCATTATAAATTTGACAATGGGTTTGACAATTGTTTTGCATTCCCTCTGGGATGTCAACCAACACAGGTATTGAATTAGGAAATGCTAAAACACAGAAAAATCTGAACAATTTAAAGTTTCCATTGCTTGAAGTCGAAACAAACAAAAAAATTTAAATTCTAATCACTAAAACAATATATTTGCAAAGGTTTGGCTTAATTATGAAAGCATGTTATTAGCTTAACTTGTAAAGGGCAAAAATGTTTGCATTTTTCGTCGAATTCTGATGTATTTACGTTGTATTTTCATAAGAAATAATGCTGACAATCTGTATGGTGTTTTTATAAAAACCAATATTTACAATGGTCTTCCAGGACAAGTCTGTCTTGTTAAGAATCTTAGGGTGTTGCATGAGAAGATGCTGAGAATAAAAGCAATCAGCAATAATTTAACGTCACCATTAAAAAAAAGCACAAAAGTTTTAAAGTTTGAAATAATATAATCGATTTATAAAAGTTTGACTTGATTAACTATTATTCTACATTTTCGGCTTTTTTCGTACGGATGTCACTGGCCACAAAAATATTTTATGTTTTTCTATCCCTAAACTCTCTACTCTCTAGTTTTGTGTTATGAACTCACGAATCCACCCTTCTATCTCTTTGCTCTTTTATGTGTTTATTTTTCGCTCGTTGTCATTTTCTGTGCTTACTGACAGAAGCCTCTGGATTGAAGGGCTCGGCTCATATAGTCCAGTTGCCACATCACCTTTAAAGCCTTTGACTTGATTATGAGTGTTTCAAGCTTAATCTTTAACGGCAAAAATATTCACATTTTTGGTTGAATTCTTAATTTTTTAACCGTTTCACCTGTACCTTTGGAGACAAGTGCAATTTCACAAAAAAGTCTTATTGTATATGTTTGCTGAAATAGATTCCTTTGAGATAGTTTTTTAGTTTTATTGGATGACAGTGAAAAAGGTGCATGTATGCTTTCAATGAGTTTCATTTATAAAGTTTTCAAAAATTTAACATCATGTCTGAAAGATGCAATACAATACAAGATGCTGTGACCTTTCTCTTTTTAACTGTTTCGGATTCTCATTTTGAAGATGTAGATATATACCAGTTAGAACACGATGAACCTGGTGATGTAACCGATAAAGAAGATATTGATGAAAATAATTTAGACGCTGCTACGCCATTCGATGTGTGTGGAATGGTAGACGGCATGTCTTCAAAGCAGATGTCACGTACAATTTTCGACTTCCAAAAACGTTCCAAAACTGGATGTATTGTACATTTCTGCCAGTGTTTTCCCCCATGGAGTTTTGAGGTAGGAGGGTGAGGTCAATTGTTTAAGAACTGCACCCCTACTCCCTGAGGTACAAAGACGCTGATAACTTTTCATAGCTTTGTAAATCTCTATTTCGTTTGCGGTAACAAGTGTATCTCTAATTGTACCACTTAAATAGCTTGGATGACTTTTTTTAAAAAAATATAAATCATTCTCTTAAAGAATATTTTTATTTGTACTTTTAGAATCTATTATTTCTTATGGGATGATCTTCGAGACTTGACGAGGTTTATGGGTATTAAAAATTAACAATCGATAATGTCTATTTATATATCTATTTATAACCGGAAGTAAAGGGACAATAACGAGGGTGGGTGTCCCGTATTCCAATCTAGTCAACAAAGGGTGAAGTAAAAAATCATAAAACACTTTGGTCAGTGACACAATAAAACTTTAGCTTATTTTTGGAGACATTTTTTCCTCGGTGTGTTCCACTCGGAGGGTTAAAAAAAGTTACTCCAGATGAAGAGAAATTTCGGAATCATGGTCCAAGAACCAAAGGTGAAATTCGATAATCCAACAGAATTAGAAAAAAACCGGTAACAGTATTGCATAAATTATATAGTTTCATAATATTTATCAGTTGTGCATTATTTAAAGATAAATAAACAAAATAGTTAATATTTAGAAGATGTTATAATTATTAACTATTTTCATGCGCTTTTAAATATATGCAAAAAATAGTCATGTAACACGCCAATGTTCCAATATTGGCACATGGCTAAAAACACCCTGAAAAAATATTTTCACCTAATTTTAAAACTTTATTGCATTTATATACTCGTAATTAATATAACAACCAAATTTCAAGTCATTGGGATTATTCTTTCTTAATTCGGCGTATAAACGGTTAAAGTATCTTAAACTATTTTCAATGTTTTGATCAAGACGAAATTGTTCCCATGATTTTGATGGAAGTAAAATTGGAGATAATCAGCAATATTGAATCTGAAAGAAATACTAGTTCTTGTAACTATTGTACTTATTGAAGATGACGTAAAATTAATACGTACCTGTCATGTAAACTCTGTAATCTGTCGAGTTGAGAAGACTGAGATTGTTGCATGGCTTTGTCCAATGCTGAGTACAACTGAAATTTGTACAAAAAATATTTTATATAGTTGTATTTGTAGTATTGTTAAAACTAACAATATTATTAAAGTATAATGAATTAGGAAAAGGGAGGGGAATACTTAGAGATATTTAATTTTGTACCACATATACCTACATGGCGCATTTTACAATTTACACTTTAAAAGAATTATTTAAAATAAAAAATACTTTTAAAAAATCATTTAAAAATACATGTAGACTACAAAAATTTAGAAATATTTTAGAGACCTAATGGATATACTAAATGTATATTTACATAAAATTATTAAAATACAGACAGTTACTTTAGTAAGCATTTTACTATTTTATCGGAAACTTGTATTGGTTTGAAAAAACTTATAAAGCAATCTATTACTTCTTAAATGAAATAAAATCTGTAATTTTATAAATTTGGCAGAATGAGGTAAGGGAAATAAACTTGATAAAATAGTAAATAACTTGAATTACACACAAGTAGGAAATGTTATTGAAAAGCATGTAAAATGAAAAGAAAAAGTGAATAATAAGTTATAAGCAAGAAAAATGTCACAAACAACAAAACTCGGTGAAAATTATTTTAATCTTTTCTTTCAAATTTCCTGTTTGTAGCATGCATACATAAATTTAAACAAAAAACATAAATGTTCATAATTCAATTTAACTGTCTTCAGAGTATTTCATTTTTTAATAAATTTTATGTAACTGAGAATAATCATCTTTCTTTTTTACTGTCACTAATTTTTACCACCGTTTGTGAAAACTTAATTTTAAACTACTTATTTCTAGAATTATATCTGAGAGAAAATAAGAGCTTTGTCCTAAAAGAAAAAAATAATCGATTTATTAAAAATTGAAAGCGAATTATTTCTTTTTTAACTATAAATTTATACTCACAAATCAAGCCTATTTTTTATATAATTGCTATGTTCTAAATGCATTTTCCTAGCCGAGGGATGAGCTTTTATATTCTGTCACCGTTTGCCCTGTTTTAGCCCATTGTTTGAAGACAATCTGTTATAAATTGAACATCGGGAATTGTATCCCAACTATTAAAATTTCAGAGAACTTATAACAAATGCTGAGGTTAACCCTTTAGCGGGCAGTGGTTTCGCAGGAAAACCACCTCTAAAACATCTTTTTTTTAACTTTACTTTTTGGAATACTTTACTTTATCCTTTTATAATTATTTACGGCTTCAATCTCATACATCTGTTACGTATAGAATCCAATGAGGAAGAATCAAAAACTTCTGCACTTAAAAAAAAAAAAAAAAAAAATTGGAGACATGAATGAGTTTTCTATTTTCTTTTATGTTTTTGACATTTTTAATTTACAAAAGATGATAGCTCTGCATTTATTTTTTCTTTTCAAATATATGCATTTAAACTTGCTGTACATGAGAAGTCAGTAATTCAATTTATCTCACTTACGACCCCAAATAAAAGTATCTACACAAACAACACTTATAAATTGTTAAGCTGCTTATTTATTATACTATTTTAAGGATTCTTATTTGTTGTTCTTCCAATATATTTAAACTTTAAAAAAAATCATAATGTTCACGCTTTACAAGGGGAGGGTTTTTTCAGTTAAGCCACTCCTTAAACCCTCCTTAGGTATCTTCTAATTCAAGCCCTCCAAAGGAATGTAAAGAAAAATATATTTTACATTTATAAGGCACACAGATAACATTTATGAACTAATTGCATTAAATTCCAATGAATTTATTTTGGTAACCTTTAAAGGGTTAATCCTAATTAAAGTTTAAGGGCAGATAATTTACACTTAAGAGCAATTAAAAAGAAATTAAATCCATAAGATCCGGATCTGCCACTTTCAAAATTTTAAATTTCATAAAATTAACTCAGACCGGGATATTATGGATATTTAATTGCTTTTCAATTGCTCTTAAGTGTAAATTACATGACCTTAAATTTTAATTAGTAATAACCTCAGTATTTGTTATCCTTAACTCTTCTTCTATTTTTATGTTTCGATCACTCAATTCACAATAGTAAACGGAATGAAAGCCACCTCTAATGTTTAATACTGGAGATATAGGGCTTCGGTGCGCCAAAATCTCAGATGCCAATACCAATCAGGATCTTGTCTAAGGTTATTAATGATCTTTCAACCGAATGAGTACAGATGATTTTTTGTAGCGTTGGGTGTGGGAAGACGTATATTATCATTCATCAAACTCATTCCCTGTGTTTAAGTTTCACTTTTGTTCACTATCGACTTCAGTTCTTTTAGGGCGCATTTAATGGCATCTACTCATAGCTAACGTGATATAGAATTGAATCACGGAAAGGCACTCTATTACTTCTACAAGAGTTTTCAAACGACTGAGGAACACAAGTACTTATTCTACTCCCAAAACGTTTGAGAAGTGTTATAACTTCAAATAAACCTTTGATTACGAAAATATTTTAAGTTCATTGTAAGATAAAGGCATAATAAACAGCTAGTGTCATATTTTTAGTATATGGTTATGTTTTACTATGTCTTCATTACTAACAGTTTTCATCTTGTTGATAGCAGTCACTTCTTTAATTCCCGAGGTTCTTGTATGAAAGTTTTAAAAAACTATTCTGTTCTCGTTAAACTCCATTCATATAAAAGTGTATATGGTACGTAATGTAATTAAATATGTCAGAATAACATAATCTTTTATGTGCATAAAACCTATTAACACGTTGACTGCTAAATGCATTTTTGATATTTTGCCTAAGGCAACGACGTAAACTTTTCATTATGCTATGCATATGCTGAAATATTATTTCAGTATGAATATTTTAATTATTTTTGTATGAATATTTTAATAAATTATTCTGTTCTCATTAAACGTCATTCATATAAAAGTGTATATGGTACATTATATAAATACATATGTTAGAATAACATAATCTTTTACGTGCATAAAACTTATTAACACGTTGACTGCTAAATGCATTTTTGATATTTTGCCTAAGGCAACGACGTAAACTTTTCATTATGCTATGCATATGCTGAAATATTATTTCAGTATGAATATTTTAATTATTTTTGTATGAATATTTTAATAAATTATTCTGTTCTCATTAAACGTCATTCATATAAAAGTGTATATGGTACATTATATAAATACATATGTTAGAATAACATAATCTTTTACGTGCATAAAACTTATTAACACGTTGACTGACAAACGCATTTTCGATATTTTGCCTAAGGCAATGACGCAAACTTTTCATTATGCGATGCATATGCTGAAATATTATTTTCAGTAGATAAAATGAGTTATAAAATCATACTTGAAGCAGTTTTCTTGGTGGGGTGGTGGGTCACCGGATACTTCCACGGCTCGGTAGGCAGTTGTTACGATTGTCCTTTTTTTTAAACAATCCTACATCGATAGCTTGGTGATTACTATCATTCTTTAGCATTTCAAAGGCATCAAAGGTGATGACGCAACTGGACTCTATGGGCCTAGCCCGTTAATCCAGAGGCTTCTATCAGTAAGCACAAAAATGACAACGAGCGAAAAAATAAACACATAAAAGAGCAAAGAGATAGAAGGGTTGATTCGTGAGTTCATAACACAAAACTAGAGAGTAGAAAGTTTAGGGATAGTAAAACATAAATATTTTTGTGGCCAGTGACATCCGTACAAAATAAGGTTAGCATTTAAAGCAGCTAGGAAGAACTAGACCGAAGATTTCGATTATAAAAAGTGGTGACATATTGTTCCGATTGCTTTGATTCACCTTTTCTTTGCCTTGAATATTTCAATCTGACTCATCGTAATATGCATGAATAATATGTACTAATGAAATTATTTTTGTATGTTGTATTATGTGGTATTTGGTATGCATTGATTTCTTCAAACCTTTATAATAACCATGGTATTATTGAAAAATTTATCAGTATCCATATGTAGTATAATTATGTTCTTTTATTATTTGCTGCGTCCCTGGTCAATCATGGCAGTCAACGTGATAAAACAGACAAAATATCTTAAAGAGTGAAATCAGAACTTACGGGTTCTTGATATTTAGAATAGATCTCCATTTCAGAGTTTAAATTTTCCTTTGTTAAGTTCAACATCGTTTGAGAAAAGTTTTTCCTTAGTTCTTCCACCTAAGATAAATAAAATGAATGTTAAACAACAATAAAATAAATTTTAATTGTAAATGAAAAAAAACGATAAACATTTTTTTAAAAGTTTCTTAGTTGCAAAATATTATAATGTACAGCTATTTTAATTTTTTTATTTAAGCAAAAGTTAAAACATCTCAAAATTGAAGAAGTGCAAAACTGTTTGATAAACAAAAGAAGTGTAAAATAGAATAATTATTTTCTTTTAAAGGTAGGGGAGAGTGGGGCACCTTGGGACATAGCCCCCCTTGGGACACCTTTATTTTCAGGCTTTAATTTGCAACCACGAATTAGTTCTCATGTGTATTATTAGATAGCTTTCCTCTTCCCATCTCAAAGAATTTTGATGAAAATAGTTCTTATAGGTAAGGAACAATTTCATTTTCTTTGTTTTGAATAACCCAAAATTACATCAATGTGCATTTTAAAAAGTAATTTTTTTGAAAAAAATTAAAATATTTAGAAAAACGTGTATTGTTATGAAAGAAAATTCATTTATTATCATTTCTATGCTAATAAATAAGTTGTATTGTTAAGCCTAACTGTATAGTAGTTACCAAAAGATACTATGTAAAATGGGGCAGGTTGGGACACACATAGATGGGGCACCTTGGGACATTTTAAAAAGTGTAAACAAATATCAATTCAAGCAAAATAATTAATATTTTGGTGCCTATATTTTAATTGATTTAACCTGTCAAAATATTAATTTATTAATCTTTTTTTTC
The DNA here is from genome assembly GCA_032207245.1 of Pardosa pseudoannulata. Taxonomy (NCBI): domain Eukaryota; kingdom Metazoa; phylum Arthropoda; class Arachnida; order Araneae; family Lycosidae; genus Pardosa; species Pardosa pseudoannulata. The sequence goes on along the minus strand of CM063501.1, from coordinate 78,214,225 downwards.
AGAAAAAAAAATGATGAGAACAAGAATAACAAACAGAAAGTATTCTGTTGTAAATGCTAATATGCTTGAATCAGCTGCAAATATAAGATTTGTTAAAAAATATATTAACTTGAACAATTTTCAGTTATTTCTCTTTTATAACAGTTAATAAAAATAATTTGAACAGTATTTTGTATTTGTTGTTTAGTGTCCCAACCTACCCCATACAGTGGGGCAGGTTGGGACATTGGAAAGGTTATTTATTTCTTTTATTACTCTTTAACTAAATGAGATATTAAGTAGGTTTAATGTTTATAAGAAGCAGATATGATGACAATATATGCATGCATACTTATTTTTTTCAATTAGCTTTAAAAAAATTCATAAAAATGTTTAACTGAAAAGTGTCCCAAAGTGCCCCGGTCTCCCCTATAAATTAGTATTCAGGCATTAGAACTATTTCTTTAGATTTTAGTCTCTTTGAAAATTTGCTACTAAACTAAATAAAGATTATACTTGCCACAGACTAAAATATAGATATTAAACGGGCTATCTATACATTTAAGATCATTAAGGAGGGGGGATGTTGTACTCGAATAAGAATTGGGAAAGACGTTTAAAAATTGTAAAGTGTTCCACCTAAAAAGAATAAGAATAATGGTCATCTTCCAAAGCTGTAACCTTTATCCGGTTTTCCTTCAATACTCCTTGTATTGAAGGAAAAAGAAATAGAAAGACCAAAAAACTTCACCACTTAATTTGCTAAATTTGTGAATTTGTCCACTTCTTACAGTTCTTGGAGGTATTACATTTCTATAAAACAATTTTTAAATTTCTTGAAATTTTTCTACTTTGATACTGTTTTTTCTACGAATTTCTGTTGATTAAATACAAATATTTGCGATTAAACAGAAGTATATTGAGTTTCTTCTAAAATATTTTAAAGTTAAATATGTTTTTCTTGCTTCTTTTATAAAAAATGGCGGTATTAACTAGAAAACTTCTCATAACTTCGCTGGATGGTAAATTTTTGGAATTTATGGAAATGATGTATTTTTTTTATACAAATGTTATATTTACATCCAATACATACAAAAGAGTGAACATACCGAAATGGATCTGTTACTCAAAGAGCAAGATGTTTTACAAATTCTACTCCCGGAATCACAGTGAATAGAATTGGAACTGTTCAAGTGGTTTACTTGAAAAAATATTCAGTTAACAAATTGTTTAAACAAGCCAGTTTTTTATGAATATCCTAATGGATCGGTTACTCAAAGAGCAAGGTGTTTTACAAATTCTATTCCCAGAATCACAGTAAATAGAATTGGAACTGTTCACGTGGTTTACTCGAAATAAGTATTCAATTAACAAATTGTTTAAACAAGCCAGTTCTTTATGAATATCCTAATGGATCGGTTACTCAAAGAGCAAGGTGTTTTACAAATTCTATTCCCAGAATCACAGTCAATAGAATTGGAACTGTTCACTTTTACTTGAAATAAGTATTCAATTAACAAATTGTTTAAAAAAGCCAGTTCTTTATGAATATCCTCCATCCATCAATAGCAAATTTGCATAATCTTTTATGAGACAAGTTGGTAATCTATAAGACTTATCACTAACAATAAAATTTTTATAAAACTGACAACTTCATGCCTTTAGCTACCTTTTGCAGTTGACTATGCATTTCTTTAGAGTTCTAAATATAAACTGAAATAGCTCAAAATAAACAATTTCCCTCACCTAACACAAGTTTACACCTATAATATGGCATAATAATAAATTTTCCCAAAACACATAGAAAACTGCTGGTTTTCGGGAAAAAATATCAGCATACCCTCTTCGGTTTGACATAAGAACAGGGTACTCCCTCCTAGTTGATGATAAAGTTCTGAGCATGGTAGCCTAACATTTCCTCCTGATCTCGCTGTGTCGAAATAATCTGTATCTATATTTTAATTTATATTATGTTTGTATCCAGCACTTCGTGCGCAACCATTTTCTTTATATTAAACTAGCATAATGCTTAAAAAATCAGATGTAGTGAACCATTTATGGTTTACTATACTTAACTTTTAATAATTTGGAGATGTTGTCTTTGTAAATTGTTGAGAGGTTAATTGGCCATAATAATAAATATCTGGTTTCTTAATAGTTTGTGTTAATTAAGTAAATGAATATAGTTATATTAAAATGACACACTTTGTATCCATTAAAATCGCCTAAAAAAGGAAGGGATGAAATACCTTTGCGGTTTAGTAAATTTCGACAATAATCTCTCCAAATATGCCAAGACGTACCCTTTTCTTAAGTATTACCAACCCGTCAAGAGTGAAGAATACACACAATGGAGAATGAAGAATGGCTGTTGCTATACGCAGTGAAACGTGCATATTACACTGAGAAGGTGTATGCTAACAGACGGAATGCACATTCAAAGAAATGTGAACTTTAATTGCAAATTTCAGCTTACTAATGCATATTATTTTCATAAAATCAAACTTTTGCACATTTATGTTTATACAACTTTTTTTATTTTTTTAAATTGAAATGGGGAAGATCGATGGAGTACTTTTTTTGCACGTACTGCCCGAAGAAAATGCCTTGAGTTTTAAATACATAAACTATTATAGATTATTTAAAAGAAAATAGAAAATATATGACAAATATAAAATTTAAATATATAGATTATTTTTAAAATTGTTTTCCTGTTAGGGAATATAATCCCTATTATTATCCCTAATCATATCTATTACCCAATCTCTATTATTTAAGACCTAATCATAAATTATTATAGATTATTTATAAAAATAGAAAATATATGACAAATATAAAATTTAAATATATAGATTATTTTTAAAATTGTTTTTAAATTAGGGCACATAATCCCTATTATTATCCCTAATCACATCTATTACTCGATCCTTATTATTTAATCCCTAATCATAAATTATTATAGATTATTTATAAAAATAGACAATATATGACAAATGTAAAATTTAAATATATAGATTATTTTTAAAATTGTTTTCCAGTTAGGGAACATAATCCCTATTATTATCCCTAATGTTATCTATTACCCAATCTCTATTATTTAATCCCTAATCACAAATTATTATAGATTATTTATAAAAACAGAAAATATAAGACAAATATAAAATTTAAATATATAGATTACTTTTAAAATTATTTTCCTGTTAAGAAACATAATCCCTATTATTATCTCTAGTCATATCTATTACCCAATCCCTATTATTTAGTCCCTAATCATAAATTATTATAGATTGTTTATAAAAATAGAAAATATACAACAAATATAAAATTTAAATATATAGATTATTTTAAAAATTGTTTTTAAATTAGGGAACATAATCCCTATTATTATCCCTAATCTTATCTATTACCCAATCCCTATTATTTACCTAATCTTATCTATTACCCATCCCCTATTATTTACCTAATTTTATCTATTACTTAATCCCTATTATTTAATCCCTAATCAAAAATTATTATAGATTATTTATCAAAATAGAAAATATATGACAAATATAAAATTTAAATATATAGATTATTTTTAAAATTGTTTTTAAATTAGGGAACATAATCCCTATTATTATCCCTAATCTTATCTATTACCCAATCCCTATTATTTACCTAATCTTATCTATTACCCAATCCCTATTATTTAATCCTTAATCAAAAATTATTATAGAATATTTATCAAAATAGAAATATATGACAAATATAAAATTTAAATATATAGATTACTTTTAAAATTGTTTTCCTGTTAGGGAATATAATACATATTATTATCCCTAATCCTAGATTATTTTTAAAATTGTTTTTCAATTAGGGAACATAATACGTATTATTATTCCTAATCTTATATATTACACAATCACTATAATTTAATCCCTAATCATAAATTAATAGAGATTATTTATAAAAATAAAAAATATATGACAAATATAAAATTTAAATATATATATGTTATTTTAAAAATTGTTTTCCTGCAAGGGATCACAAGAGATCATAATGAAAATAGTTTATTCACCACTGGTTTAAGATATTATCTTACATAAAAGAGATATAAGTTATATTTGAAATATTGATTTTAAAGTAATACCTTTGCTCGATGTTCGGGCGGAATGATTTGGTTGTCAACTTCTCCAACACGCTTCGGTTGACGGCGGGGATTCCAGCATCTAAAAACATGATTTGAATTTGAAAAATGTAACACCCAGAATGAATTTCAGCAAGTAAGAAAAATAACCTACAGATCAAAATTGTATACGAGTTATCATAATTTTAAATTACACCTTTTATTTTTTTAAGAATTAATTTATTAATGTCACCTATAGATCTTAATTATGATAAAAGTCATCTTGTGATTATGCCATGTTCAAAAGAATTTCCTTCTTGATAAGCGAAGAGAGAAAACGACTAAATCAGTATAATATTTGAAATAAGTTTAAAGTAATGTGCACGAAAAAAGTTAAAAACCGCACGTTTTGTAAAGAATTCATTCATTAGTATTAGATTTTCAATACAAAAATAATGAAATTGTGATTATGCTGTGTTTAAAAATATGTTATTTACCTTACAGTAAGTAAATTATTAATCTTATGTAAGAGGTAAAACATATTTACATAATTGTGCTTAATAATTTTATTTAAAGAAGTATTTAAAAATTTAATTATTTTGTTTTTTAATCTATAAAGCATTTCAAATGTTTAAAAAACTATAGCAATATATAATTTAAGTATATTACAGTTATTTAATATTTTTAATTGCTGTTTAACAGCTAATAGTGTTACTATATTACATTGTAGAATTACTGAACAATTTAAAGTACTTACAAAGAATATAAAAGATTTTGAAAATTTAAGTGTTTTAGAATTTATTTTTTATTGAAAAAATATAATTAATTTCCAACTATAAAAAGTAATTAGTAGTTTATTTCTGTTTAAAATAAGGATTGACATTTTATAATTAAATTACATGGGAGAAACGTCTGTTATAATTAGATTAACCATTTAAAACATGCAAAAAAGTAATAATTTCATATAAAGATAAGTAAATCATAATTGATAAATATATGTATATATATATGTTTTATCATGCAGATAAAAAAATAGACAATATGAGACCATAATGCATTTTTTCACAAATTAATAAATTCAATAGTGAGAGAGTAAACAGGAAAAAAATAGACCTGATAAATAAATTTTCTGCAATGATAAAAATATTTTAATATTTTTTCAATATTAGTCATGAAGAATATTTTAATGATTGGTGATAATTGCATAATAGATGTTTTTGATCCTGTTAAGTATTTAGTTATAAAGAATTTGATACATGTTTATATAAGCAATTAAAATAAAATGTTTTTAATATAATCGTTGTAACAGACTTGACTGAGTATTTAAAATAGTTAGAGTATTTGAAATTAGTTTTATTATTGTATTTAAATCACCTTTATCATATTACATTTTATATCTAACTACAGTAGAACCTCGATTAACCGAGCTTCGATTAACCGAAGTTTCTGTTAACCGAGTGAATAACGAAGTCTAATTTTTTCTCCTTTTCAAAATGAGTTTGGAAAAAATGATACACATTTTAGTTCATTGTCCGTGTTACAGGCACTTTTTCCTGACAACATGATTTTCCAGGCATGACAATTAGTGAATCTAGCTACAATTCCTAAATCATTCAACAAAATAATTGTTAAAAAGAGGAGATAGCGCGAATCCCAGCAGACGAAAAACACACCTACAGGGGACTTCTTGAGATCATCAATGGAATTGATGGATGTGAGGAAATTTTGGAAGAGGACATTTGCAAGTGGTTGTACGTTGAAAATCAATCTCCAAATTTTAAATTCTCAATGACGAATAAATCATAGAAGCCGTTAATCCTTCAAGGACATTAATAGAGCTTAAAATGAAGATGAGGACTTTAAGGATTCTACGACTATAAGTCATAGTGAAGGTGTTCAAGTACTGACAACTGCCCTAAAATATTTGGAGCAAAGTAACGATGCTACACCAATGGATCTCATGTTGCTCAAAAATTGGTGCGATAGGGCTGCCCATGAGAGAAATTCTGAATTTTTGCAACGAAAGTATACAGACTTTTTTAAAAGAATGAAAATTTAACAAATTAATGTATATTAAATTTTAAAAATACAATATTTTCTTGAGATTTGTGTTATTTTTGAAAATGCGTCTTTCGATATTTAACTAAGTATAGTTAAAAAAAATTCCATTTTACTTTTTAAAATTTACTACTAGAGTTGATTTCCTTTTTAAATCTTTTTAGCTATGAAACATAAGTTCATATATGTTTATTTTTATCATTTAAAGAACGTTCTATTGTTTTTTACTTTAAAAGTTAATTAAATTCGCAATCACGGAAGGTTCTTATACAGGGTTTCTATTATCCGAGATTTTCCATATCCGTGGTACTAGTGGTTGCAAATTAAATCGAATAATCGAGGTTCTACTGTACCATCCCATTTCTACTAAAAAGCAGCATAAAAGCAGTAATTTATTTTACTGAAATATTCTATAAATAAAAAAAAAATAAAGTAAGAACTATATGAAAATCCACGATCACCAATATCAAACAATTCATGAATCATGAATCACTAATTAAATACATGCTCAGTAAACTATAATCACCAAAAAACCATCCAGTAATCACCAATATATATGATAACAAGCATATGATTAGACATGACATAAAAAATGAGCACATTGTATGACTTTGTTTTCTGGTTAACACTTCAAAAAATACGACTGAGCCATAAATGAACACTATTATAAGCATGAAATACAAATTTTAAAAATATATCCATACACGATAATTAAATCACACTATTTAAAGCACAAGCATTTTTTAAAAGAATAAAACAATATAAAATCCAAGCTACTTTCCTCAGGCTGCGATGGGAGTCCAAAGGGAAGGATGTATACCGTGCTTTTCATGCAAGAGAGATGGGGATGGGTAAAGTGCAAGTCGTACTTACGGAGAATAAAACTTTCTGACGAACCTATTATGCGTCCGACTGTTAGGATAATCCTGGCTTCTGAGTATCTTAGCTTCCTTCGACTGCAGGATGTCCATTTCCCTCTCTCGAACCTGGCGGTGCAAGAATCAGGAGCAAAAGAAACATTATTAACAGTTACTACTACTTCAGCACAACTCACTTAACCAACCGATGGTTATCTTTTCCACTCATTATAACATTTGTGTCCTATTTATCATACCAGCTGCGATGTGCTGCAAGATCTTACGCTTCAGCTTTTGTCTGTACTTTGGAGAAATTTTGTTTATGCAGAGCTAATGTAACTTTTTCATGGTCCTTGGGAAGATTACTTTACACCTACATTATCTTACGAAAATATACGAGGCGCATTCAGAATGTAAGTTTCCCTATGTTTTCCCCTTTAGAGTAAACGTAATTAGCCGTGTCAATTGCGCATGCGTAACAATTATATGCCAAAAATTATTACGACGCATAACAATTATGTGTTATTATAACAATTATTATGACGTATCAATTATATGCCAGCTGGACAGGTCCCGTGTGCTGGTCTGATAAATAGGACACAAATGTGTTAAATTGTGTCCTATTTATCAGACCAGCTTTTTTCGTCTCATGTTTGATCTCAATTTTTCACCCGCTGGTATAATATTACCCTTTTTGCTTTATTTTTCGCTTCAAGCATCTTCTCTCCTTTTTTTACCCCCGTATCCATATTTAACTTTACTGTTTATGTCATGCCAACTCATTACACTTAGTCTGATGCATTACCATTAATAGTTACTCCAGTACTAGAGGGCTTGGCTCAGCGAGGGCTTTGCTCAGTTGTGAAATCTTCTTGTGAGATCCCGCCTCGTGCCAGTAGCGTGGTAGCAGTGGTCCGAAATGAAAGCTCTAAGTCTTTCTCCCGCCGCCTGCAAGGTTCAGTCGGTGATCCTGAATGCACAAAGTGTTGCTCCAATTGAAATTCATCTTCAGCTCTGTCAGGTCTATGACCCAATACTGACACCCGAACACAAAATTGATCTTACTCCTAGTGATTTGCCCGTTTTCTTTCACCTCAAGAAATTCCTGTTCTCCGGTGAGCGTTTTGGCAACTATGAAGAGGTGAGGACGTCTGTCACACGTTGGTTCCATTCACAGGCGGCAGAGTTCTAAGACAGATGGATACAAAAGTTGATCCCAAAATACGAGAAGTGTCTCATTTCCGGTGGTGGCTATGTTGAAAAATACTGAAACATTGTTGTACTTGTTACAAATAAACATGTCCCTGAAAGTGTGAGTTCTTTTTTTCTTTTAAATAGGGAAACTTACTTTCTAGATGTACCTCGTAGTTGTGGGAATAGTAAAACCAACTAAAGACTAGCTACAATCCCGTATCGTATCAGCTTGTTAGCTAATAGAGGGATATTCCTGAAGAAAAAGGAAAGGCTTTCCTGCTAGCATTTAAACAAAGAAGAATTCCGTGATGTACGTTCAATCAGTATAACAGATTATATACCAAAATTGATTTCCAATTGTACATGACATACGAAATGTAGAACAGGGAACTAAGTAAAGAGTACCCAATAGAATGTGATGTAGATTTCATCATTAAAATTTGCTTTTCATATTTCCGCTGCAAATCTTGGAACAGATGCGATATCTACGCTCTTCCGGCCATCATGTTTTTTTTCTTCGATCTTGGCAAAAAAAAAAAAAATAAAAATAAAAAAAAAATAAAAAAAAAATAAAAAAAAAATTTGAAATTTTTGATAGTCGCCAAACAAAAATGGCTGCAGAAAATATCGTTTTCTGAAAGATCACCAAGAAAACTACATGGACGGCACCACATGATTTTTAAGAAACCAAATATATTACAATAATGATATAAAAATGGATAAATATTTAAACAAAAATGGCGACAGAAAATGACGTATTCTGAAAGATCAGCAAGAAAAAAACATGGACGGTACCACATGGCTTTTAAAAAAACAAAGATATTTCAAAATTCTTTAAAACAAATTAAAAACTTTTAAGGGGGATCCCCTCCCCAACCCCCCATATTGTTACAACAACTTATTACAACAAATATAAATACATAAAACCTTCACACATTTTAATAAACATTAAAAAAAAACATTGGGAGGAATCCCAAAAAGAAATAAATGGACCACGAATGGGTTATAGAGTGTCATAAACTTACAAATTTCACTGTAAATATTTCCTGGGAAAAGGTTTAGTGCCCAAACTAATCCAAAGTGCCTAAAGAACGTATTAGTGATCTGGTATCGTGTGTTTAAGTTGCCTATCGTCCATTCATTTCTGTCTTTTTCTAATTTTTCAATTGACCCCCCCTCCCCCCCAAAAAGGCTTCATGATATTCCGAATTTACTACTATAATCTGCTAAATTACTGAAATAGTGTATAGGATTTCAAAAGGAAGATGAGAAATATTCAAATCTACTCGAATACTATTCAAAAATATTTATAAAATATATACAAACTAAGGAAATAAAGAAGAATCCCTTTCAGAGAAACAGCATAGAACCTTAAATAACAAAGTCACGAAATGTCCAAATAGCTTTTTTTTCTGCCTTTTTATAGAAGTATCTGAAAAAACTTCTGTGTTAAATGGACCTGAACAAAATGGTAGGGTTACTAATATCTGGCGTAAATAGAAAGAAAAAACTGTAGATCTACATTGTAATACGTCCTAACTTAAGAGAAGGTTTTTAAATTAGTTTTTTTCCAGAACTTTTCTTTATATTTCTCAGTAAAAATGCCAGTGAGCGTCATTTGAAACACAGGATATTACGACTTCCTTAGTTTCAGGGTTGAATAACTTTTTACTGACATAAAAAGTAATGTTTGGTATATATCCTAGCTCAAGACACGATTTTCAAATTGATATTTTACAGAACTTTTCTTTCTTACATTCACCAGGAAAATGCCAGTAAGTGTCACTTGAAGGATAATGAAGTTAAGATCTTTTAGGTATGAGGGTCGGAGGAATGTTTTCAGCCATAAATCTGAAAATAATTATAAAATGGATCTAAAAGGGATGAAGTGCACCCTATAGATTGCATTTGCACATGTTGTTCAAATGTGCATTTTCGACACCATTTGTATTTAAATCGAGGTTCTAAGGCCGAAAAATCTGCTCATGACATTTGAACTGTGTGTGAAAATGGTGCAATAGTAGAAAAATTACTCGTAGATTAGTGTGCCAAGTTTAAAATTAAAAATTTGACTCCAAAGATGTACCTTGTTCAGTCTGTTCTGTTAAATTCGATGAAAAGCGTTTATAAACCAACTTAATACTGATTAAACCAACCTTATAGGGCTGTATAGTGGAAGAAAAAGGAATTATCCATTACAAATTGTTTGAACAGAAACAAACAATCAAACAGGAAAACTATATTCAACAGATAGAACGACTAACAAGACTATTCAAGAAAAAGATCTAATCGGCACCACGGAGTTTTTTTGCTACATAACTGCGTCAGTCCTCATATTGACAATATAACCCACAGAGTAAGTGACTACTGTTACTCTATGAATATAATCATACGTTATATAAATACAATTCTCAATAATTTTAACTTTTCAATCGATTTTTTCAACAATGCAAACGTTCAACAATTGTTTCTAAAAATTGTTTGCACACAATGTTATATTAAAGAAGAAAGTTCAATAAAACTTAAGTAGTTCTTTCCAGCGGTATATTTTAATTACCGTCTCCAGGCAATGAAAAAATGTTTAAAGTCACATTAAAAAAACTACGTTGAGAAAACCTGAAAATAAATTAAAGATGCAGGCATTAGTACAATTCCCGTGGCTGTTAAATATTTTTAATTTTGTTTCTCTTGCTAAAACACAAAACTGTACTTCTATTAGTTTATACCGGGATAATCCTTTAGATTTTTTCTATTTAACACTAAATAGATTTTTTTTCGGTTAAATCTACCGTAGATAATAACAATTCTTTCTTCAGTGGCTGAATAATTTTGCTCTTTTCTGGTAAAAGAAAAAAGTTCTAAAGAGAGAGATATAAAAAACGTATTTCTTACTTAATTTGCCATGAAACATTATAATTGATAGTATGGGAGCAAAAGTATTGCGTATTAATTACTGATAAGATTCAATAACAAGTGCATCTTTGTCTCCCTTGCTTTGATTGGTAATTGATCTATTTTCTTTCTGGAAAACAATATTTTGATGGATTTTTTCCTCTACTGGTTATCTCCTGACTTAAGATTTGTAAGATAAATTAACTCCTTTATTACAGAAAATATGATTCTAAATTAATTTTATGTATAGAGATGTCCGGTAATAAAAGTGAAAAGGACTGTTATGAGGGTTGGGACAAGTCATGGCAACTATTTTTTTTCTTGAAGATACCAGTTCAGTTGAAAAATGTGACATATACAGACTAAAGGACAAGGTGTTAACTACATGTGTGGACAATGAATAGCACTGAAATACCGTAACAAACTAATTTATTACGGTAGTATACAGGGCAATATGGCCTTCACTGTGCAAAAGAATGACAATACAGTACGCATAAACTTGACATGACAAACCTGGGCCTAAAAACCTTACAAGTAGTCCCCTGCTACTCTCACCCGACGCTGCCAATGATATGGGAGACGTTGAATACCATCAGTATGAACATTTACAGCATCATGTGTATATCGGGTCACCTGTTTTGCGCACAGCATTAGCACTAAATTCACCAACTGACTACTCTCAAAGCCGTCGCTGAGCTAATACCAGCTATCACAGAGCCATCTGTTGTTCTGCATACATATTATGCCTTCAGAACTTCCACACGACACATATACGTTTGTGATCCGTTCACATATCTACAAGAAAGAAAATAGTTGCTAGGACTTATGTCCTAACCTATAAAGCAGATATACTAAAATGAATTACATCATTTGATATCTTTAAAAGTATTGTAGTCTAGACAGAAGTGTACGCAAATGAGGTTCCGGAAAGTTAGGAAACATTCCGCGCCTAACCATGGAATTTGCAAACTTTGAAGTACATGTAGCTTTCAGACTTTTTCAAGTCCGAAAAAATTAATTACAGCAAAATTTTCGAGAATTGTGGTATGTTTATGGGTTGTAAAAACTAAAAAGAAATCGGATTTTGGTGCTAAAAAATTAAAGACAGAACCCATGCGTTAGAAGAAGCAAAATCCTTACTGAACTAATGGAAATGGGAGGACATGCTACAGTTCAGGTTTAGCCTCCAAATTTCTTTTATTCTATCCTTAACATTTCAATAGAAAACTCTTTGCAGATTAGAAGGATTTGAATAATACCGTTTTGGAGTATTTCAAGCCACTGGGTAAACAGCAATTATAGAAAAGAGATGTGCAAAGATTCTCCCTTTGGGAGAAATGAGCTAAAATTTACGAAGATTACGTCAAGAAATAAACAAAAATGTGCAGCTTTTGTGTACTTTGTTAATGTTTTTGAAATGTATTAAATTCTGTATCTAATCCCAGATTATGCAAAATTCGCAGTACGTACATTTGTCAGATTTTTTTTTGAGTCGAAGAAGTTAATCAGAGTAGAATTCATCATTTCAGATTGAGGAATGTTTGTGAGTAGAACATTTGAATTAAAAGGAAGTTGACTTTTGGAGCTAAAGAGTTCAATGTGCGTCACAACAAACAAATCGTCACTGGATTAACGGAAATGAAAGGATATGCAACAACCAGCCTAATGTTCGGGTTTAAGTTCCACTGATTTTCATTTATTCAGACCTTTACAGGCATTTTTAACTGTAAAAAAACTTTTGGGTGTTAGGAGGATAAAATACAGTAAGAAATTAGTATTAACTGAAAAGAAATATTTTAGACATTGAAGAACATACAGATATCATATTTTTTCAAGTTAAGAGAGTTAATCACATCAAATTCCTGGAAGATTGCGGTATATGTATGGTCCCCACAGTGGGTCAAATGTGCCAGTATTTACGGAGATTATGCGGAGGAATAAACATAAATGTGTAGCACTGGTTTCTTCTGTTATATGTTTTAAATGTATTAAATTCTGTCAGTATAATTTTGCCGGATATCCTGGTACAGATGATATTTTTTCGGGTGCCATCCAGTCATAGAGTAACTGCTGTTACAGATACTTTTCCTCTCGTATTTTTTTAAGGATAAAAAGGATTTACATAGTATTTTATAGTAGTAAGGGTACGAATTTTTTTTAAACTACACTTTGTTTGACTAGGAAAGAAATAGTTGCCGAAGAGGCCTGGTCGCTGGTTCTTCATTACTAATGATTTTCACAAAATAAATGATGGACTGTAGCTCTTAAATTAAACTTTTATTCTCAGACGAATGCTCAGTTGCCTTCTCGAAGCGAAGGGTCGAAAACAACATCTCGCATTTTACACACTCTATATTACAAACATAAAACACAACAATTCTTATTGCGGAGGTTTTACAACAAGCTGCCAGAATTGGCGCCAAGCGCAATATTGGCGGTTTTTACAAAATAAAACTCAACAGTTGCAAAAGGGTAATTTCTGGAGAAGAAAATACTTCATGGTCATTCTTTAAGCTAATCAACCAAGTTCAGAGACAACAATGTTAAAACAAGTTTTATGGAAATTTATTTGGTTGGTTGGTTGATTGGAGTTTAGTGGCGCTAAATCCTCTTGGGATAAACTGCGCCAAACAAGATGTGGAAACAAAACTAAAGATGAAATTTACAGATAAAAATTTTGAGGGAAAAATATATAAATAAATAAAACATTCAACACAAAACACGTATATAATTGAGTTACATACAAAGAAACAAGAATTGAAAATTAAGTGAAGAATTAAGACATTATAGAATTAAAGATTTCAGAACTAACTGAAGAAAAACAAATTGAAAATTGAAAGATTAAAAATTGATTATTTGAAAATTGAATAACAAACAAAAATTTAAATTTCGAAGTAAAAGCCAGTTCGACGAATAAAAAGAACAAGTTTGGATGTGGAAATTTATTTGAAGTTACTAAATGCAGACTGTAAAAATTGAAAATAATATTGAAATTAAAGAACAAACATAGATTTTTCTAAACCAAAAACTGGCAAAATTAAAAAAAAAAATATGCAACTTTTTACTAATATGATTATAAATAAGATCAAGAAACACGTGGTACTGTACAACATGGCGTCAATTTACACCATTTTGAAGTGTTTTTTTATAAACGTTAAAGAAAAAATTACATGTGGCAAACTGGACAATTTTATAATTCTGGAATACATATTACCAAATAAAGACATTCTACATATTTCAATTCAGTAACTTTAGAACCTATGAGCCATGGGTATCATGCATGTGTAATACCTATCGGATTTTGGTTGGTTCTCCAGTACTAAAATAAACCTCAAAATACTTACGCATACTGTTTCTGGTGTACATTGGATGCATTTGTTGCATGTCATTAATGTAAATGTATATTTCCCATACTCACTTTTTCTTGCTTCTTTTTCAGTGCTTGGACTTCCTTTTCTAGCTTACTTGTAATTTTCAAAACAAGTTTATGTTGCCTAAGGATGTCTAAAGAATCAGCAGTGATATTTGCTTCTTCAGATTCTATAATAATACAAAGGAAAATTTGAATTTATACATATATATTAATAATGTCTATCTATTTTTATTCATAAATTGCATACATACTTGTTTCTTTAGATTCTATAAAAATTCAAAGGAAATTTTTAACGTATATTATTTTGAATCTACATATATCAATAACGTCTATCTATATTTATTCATAAAATACATGTAACTATGCTTCTTCATATTCTATAGTATTTCAAGAAATATTTTAAATTTATACAGATATATTAATAATTTCTATCAGTATTTATTCATAAAATACATACATATTTACTTCTTCAGATTCTATACTATTACAAAAGAAATTTTGGATGGTCACATACATATTAATTATATCTATCTATATTTATTCACAAAATGCATATATATATATATATATATATATATATATATATATATATGTGTGTGTTTCTTTAGATTTAATAATAATTGAAATGAAATTTTGAATGTATACATATATATTAATAATATTTATCTATATTTATTCATAAAATACATGTATCTATGCTTCTTGAGATTCTATAATAATTCAAGGGATATTTTGAATTTATACATATACATTAATAATTTCTATCATTATTTATTCATAAAATACATGCATATTTGCTTCTTTATTCTGTAATAATACAAATAATTTTATGTATAGATACTTTTAATTATGTCTGTCTATATTTATTATAATATATATATATATATTATATATATATATATATATATATATATATATATATATTTATATATATATATATATATATATATATATATATATGCTTCATTAGATTCTATAATAATTCAAACGATCTTTGAATGTGTATATATATACATATATATATATATATATAATATATATATATATATATTAATATGTCTATATTTACTCATAAAATACACGTATCTATGCTTCTTCAGATTTTATAGAAATTCAAGGGATATTTTGAATTTATACATTTATATTAATATATGTCATATTTTTCATAAAATACATGCATATGTTTCTTCAGATTCTATAATAATCAAATACATTTTGATATAATACATATTAATTTAATCTATCTATTTATTCTAAAATACATATATTGTTCTTTAGACTCTATAATATGCAAAAATACTTTGATGTTTACATATTATTATATCTATATATTTATATAAAATATACATATTTGCTCTTCAGATTATAATATTACAAAAGAAATTTTGGATGTACATACATATTTATATATATATATAATAATATATATATATATTTTATTATATAAATATATTATATATAAAAAAATATATATATATATATATATATTATATATATATATATATATATATATTTATATATATATATATATATATATATATATTATATATATATATATATATATATATAATATATATGCTTTTTTAGATTTAATAATAATTGAAATGAAAGTTTGAATGTATATTATATATTAATAATGTTTATCTATATTTATTCATAAAATACATGTATCTATGCTTATTGAGATTCTATAATAATTCAAGGGATATTTTGAATTTATACATATACATTAATAATTTCTATCATTATTTATTCATAAAATACATGCATATTTGCTTCTTCAGATTCTGTAATAATACAAAATAAATTTTGCATGTATAGATACATTTTAATTATATCTATCTATATTTATTCATAAAATGCATATATATATATATATATGCTTCATCAGAATCTATTTTAATTGAAAGGAAATTTTGAATGTATACATATATATTAATGATGTCTATCTATATTTATTCATAAAATACATGTATCTATGATTCTTCCTATTCTATTATAATTTAAGGGATATTTTGAATTTATATATATACATTAATAATTCTAACATTATTTATTCATAAAATACCTCACATTTCCTTCTTCAGATTCTATAATAATACAAAAGAAATTTTGGATGTATACATGCATATTAATTATATCTACTATATTTATTCATAAAAATACATATTTATTTGCTTCTTTAGATTCTATAATAATCAAGTTTTGAGTGTACACATGTATATTAATAATGTCTATATTTACTCATAAAATACACGTATCTATGCTTCTTCAGATTTTATAGAAATTCAAGGGATATTTTGAATTTATACATTTATATTAATAATATCGATCATTATTTATTCATAAAATACATGCATGTTTGTTTCTTCAGATTCTATAATAATACGAAATACATTTTGGATGTATAGATATATATATATATATATATATATATATATATATATATATATATATATATATATATATATATATATATATATATATATATATGCTTTTTTAGATTTAATAATAATTGAAATGAAATTTTGAATGTATATTTATATATTAATAATGTTTATCTATATTTATTCATAAAATACATGTATCTATGCTTATTGAGATTCTATAATAATTCAAGGGATATTTTGAATTTATACATATACATTAATAATTTCTATCATTATTTATTCATAATATACATGCATATTTGCTTCTTCAGATTCTGTAATAATACAAAATAAATTTTGCATACATAGATACATTTTAATTATATATATATATCTATATTTATTCATAAAATGCATATATATATGCTTCATCAGAATCTATTTTAATTGAAAGGAAATTTTGAATGTATACATATATATTAATAATGTCTATTTATATTTATTCATAAAATACATGTATCTATGCTTCTTCATATTCTATAATAATTTAAGGGATATTTTGAATTTATATATATACATTAATAATTTCTAACATTATTTATTCATAAAATACCTCCACATTTCCTTCTTCAGATTCTATAATAATACAAAAGAAATTTTGGATGTATACATGCATATTAATTATATCTACCTATATTTATTCATAAAATGCA
>CM063501.1:78181685-78186685 GCA_032207245.1 Pardosa pseudoannulata | reverse complement strand
GAACATGGTTGCATATTGTTTCCAGGTTATGTCATGATGCAAGTATCGATGCTGACTAGAAAAATAGGCTATCACAATGAAAAATCCCGTGATCACCGAGCATTGTTTTATCCGGTGTACGCTTTTTATTAATACACTTTTAAGTTTGTGCTCCGATTCCAGTAAAAAATTTAAACTAACTTTTTAAGCTTCAGCATCATTAAAGTTTCAGTAAAAATATATTCTAAAAGAAGCAGAAATTTTGCTCTGATGGATGAAAAAAGGCTATTATGTAAAAAGAATTTAAGTGCTAAACAGTACTATGTCCTGTGAAATTCTGTACTTACTGGTAGTAGTATCGGGAGCTTTGAGTGGACCAGGTGACGCCGATCCTACCGATGCCTGCTTGGGAACCGTGCCATTCATGGTAGCATGCCTTTGTATTACTTGAGTGGTTTGTACAGAGGAGTCATCTCCGGAAGATCCTGTCCGGGTTTTCTCTTCCGTTTTGCTGACTTTGGGTGCGGCTTTTGTTGGTTGAGCAACTTTCTTCTCTCCTGAATCATCTGGTTCGTCTGACTCCTAAAAGAAATAAATGAATAAAATACAATGGTAAATAAATACAGCTTTCGTTGCCAGAAAAACTTTGAGGTATATTTAAGTTGATAATGATGCACGCTAGTTTTAAGAATAATTACGTACACTCTTTCCTGCTACAAAGTAAATATATGATTTATTCACATAAATAACTAAATAACTAATACTATATTCAAGAAAGTATTCATACATGTATTGCTTGTACTGATCACTATTAATTATGTAATCATATAGAATCTATCATTACTAAGAAGTATTTGAAAAACTTACTTCAAGATCGTCAGTTAAAGCCATCAATTGATGAGCATGCTTTTCAACCATTGATTGATAAGCGATAGGATTTGCCAAAGCGTCAGCCAGATCTGTTGAAACAAGAACTTAAATAAGTATGGTTAACACTTTCTGTAATCTAATATCAGTTAGAGTATACTTCTTAAAGTGTGCTATAAAGCCACAAGTGAAACCGACACATAAGTACGCATTCTCAGAGTTTATTAGATTTTCACCGAATAGGGGATATCAAATAAGGGTTAATGGTTTAGGAAAATCGATCTATTAGGAAAAGAAGTAAACTGAATGTCTTGGGTGAATTGAAATACCATCGTAACATACTAGATTACTCGTAACATTCTTTCTAAACTACCTTCCATATCAACCCTTTAAATTCATTTTTTCTCGCCCTTCGTGGGTGATAAGTAGTTATGTAAAATCTACAAAAACGGATTCTGTGTCTTTCTTGTTGTCATATAGAATACAAATTTTACAAGTCATGTTTTTTTTCTGAAAAAGTGAAATATTGAGGGCTTTTGAGTTAGAGAAAATTTTTTTAACTGTTATGCAGTTATGTATAACATGGAGAGACCAACCTTTTTATAATATAAGAATTAAATGATTTTATTTGCTAAACAATAAAGGTTGGAAATCAAAGATTTGAGTTATTTACATATTAAATTCTTATGTTTCTTTTTATTTTTGTAAACATACATATCATAATTTATAACTTTTTATATTATCATAAACATAAAAATCAAAACAAAAGAAAGCAGTTGCGAAATAACTTCGTTTTAAATATTGATCAGATTAGCACAATGTCTGAAAGAAAGGAAAAAATGTGTGTAAAATGTCATTTAAAATACTTACTTCGGAAAATAGATAAGATGTTATTGGTATTTATAAAATTATTTTTTGAAAGGTATACATACAGATATATGATATCATTTTAATTAAGTTGATTAAATTAAGTGGTTTTAAGGAGGTTAGATAAGTTACCTGATCTAAACTCCTTACCACTTCCTAACCTGTGTATATGGGAGTGAATGATTAACCAGTGGTTATGTATGGTGTGTTTATGCTCTTTTCTATGCCCATGTTTAGTGATACATATGTCCCAAAAGTGCTTGGATTTAAATGTGTGGAAGAAGAAACAAGTAGTAACTACATAAAAGCATGTGTAACATTAGAGTAAGGGAATGATCGAAATTTGAGTTGTAAATATGGATGGTAAGCTCTTACTTTTATGAAGTTTTTTGTCAATGTTGAGAATAAAGTTCTTGTTCAGTTTTAATTTTTCTTTTTTAGCTGAAAAAGTGGATGAAGAACTTTGGTTAAGGACGACATTGGGGATATTTTGTATCGTCTTGATTTTCTCAGCAATCCAAGTATCGTATTGTTAATATCGTATGAATTACATGGAAATATTGAGAATATAAATAAAATCTAATACAATAAGGATAGTAGTTTAAACTGTGCAGATCCAAAATTTTTAATTTGGCTTAATTTAAATCTTTTCTAATCTTTCTGTTTAAAACTTATGCTCGAGAGGAATTCTGAGTTTCTTTCAGCGCCAAATATAAAAGTCTTCAACAAAAAGAATCAACAATGGCGTTCCGTATTAAAATTATATCAATGTTGACACAGGCAATAGATAATATAAGTATGATAAAGTGTTCCTTTCTTCCTTCCTCAGTGGCATGACAGCCCAGGATGGGCCTTAGCCTTCTCTAGAATTCCATACCAGACAGTCCTATCTTTGGATCTGAATTTCCAATTTGAAATTTTCAAGGATCTTATGTCTTTCTCAATGCAGTCAAACCATCTAAGTTTTGGTCGTCCTCTCATTCGGGTTCCTATTGGTTTGGCCGTAAAAACTTTTTTTGTGGATCTATTGCCATTTAGTCGAACTAGGTGTCCGGCCCATTTTAATCTTTGTAAGCTAATAAAATTAATTATATCTGGGTTTTTATATGTTCTGTATAATTCAATATTTGTTTTTCTTCTCCATATACCATTTACATTAATTCCCCCCAAAATACTTCTCAATATTTTTCTCTCAAAAACTGCTAGGGTTTCCTTGTCTCTTTCTGTCAATGCCCAGGTTTCAGCTGAGTAAGTCAAAACAGGTCTTATTAGGCATTTATACAATATTATTTTAGTCAATCTTTTAATGTACTTAGACTTTAAATATTTCTTTAATCCAAAAAAACATCGATTAGCAGCAGTAGTTCTGCTATGAATTTCAACAGATATATTATTTTGTGTATTAATTTCCGAACCTAGGTATATAAACTGCTTTACAGTCTCAAATCTATAACTGCCTATTTCTAAGAAGGAGTGATTATATTCTGATTTTAAACAAGGCATATATTTGGTTTTAGTTTCATTAAAAATTCATCTTGTTGGCCTCAGTTTCCAGAGAAATAAATGCTTGTATGATAAAGTGTTAATTGGGGAAAATTTTCAGAGAGCTTTTCTAATCTTTCTATTTAAAACGAATGGTCGAGAGGAATTCTGGGTTACCTGATGCACCAAATATAAAAGTCTTCAATACAAAGAATCATCAATGGAACCCTGTATTAAAGTTTTACTAATGTTGACACAGGCAATGGAATATATAAGTAGAATAAAGTGTCAATTGGGAAAATATTTGGAGAGCTGGTAGCGGTAAGGTTACTTTTAGATACACATGTAATATTTGTGTTATATTAATATCCATCATAGCAGATATTGGCAGTAAAATATGGTAGAAACATATTATTTAGGCCGTAGAATTTACTTATGTATTTAATTTTTGAACTAATAAATAATTAAATATCTTGTATTTTTAACAATTATTTTAAATTACATATTACTTTAATGTAAAGAACGTTTATCTGCTTGTACATTTTGTAAATGATGTGTTAATCTTTAATATATTTTTGTATGGGTAAAATTTCTATTTAAACGACAACCAAGGTTTAAAATCATTAAAAGATGTTATCTCACCTGACAATCCATCAGGCACATAGTCTTTAACAGTTATATGCACAAAAAGTGTCTTTAACATGAGGGGTTGGCCAGATTCGTTCCGTAAGCAGATATGTCGATAACCTGGAAGAAAAATGACACAATATCCATCAAAATGGTTGATTTTAAAATGACGACACTGATTAGAGTTTTGAAACAATAATAAAATATCAAGCTTGGTGTTATTATTTTATTACATAAAAATAACAGAGGGGCAAATTGGAAAAATTGGACTTCCTTGAAATGATGAACATAGGTGCATTTCCACTTTATAAAATACTTTTACTAGGTGAGCCAAAAGTTTGATAAAAATTCTAAATATCATTGATAGCAAGGAAAAAAAATTGCAGTTGGCACGAATAGAATCATAAAAGAGATTTATAAACACTAAGAGATAAACATTTTAGTTTCAAAATTCTCCGACAGATGACGCTATTACAAAATATTATGAAACTTAAGTGTTTAAGTAAAATACAATAACAGGAATATTCTGTATTTAGTAATTTTAATCGATGCTATGACTTTCACCATGATCTACTCAACTTGTACAGCAAACTGAGTCACAGCTCCAAATCAACTGCAGAATAGGCAGAATGTTACTCCACGTATCCTGATGATGGTAAATATATATATATATATATATATATATATATATATATATATATATATATATATATATATATATATAATATATATATATATATATATATATATATATATATATATATATATATATATATATATATATATGTCAATAATATAATAATAAAATAATAATAATATAATAATATAATAATAATAGTATAATAAAAATATAATAATAATATAATAAAATAATGAACGGGCAAATTGGAAAAACTAGACTTCCTTGAAATGATGAACATACGTGTATTTCCACTTTATGATAGACTTTTAATAGGTGAGCCAAAAGTTTGATAAAAATTCTAAATTTCATTGATAGCAAATAAAAAAAAATGTGGTTGGCAAGAATAGTAAAGAAGATTTATAAACACTAAGACATAAACATTTTAGTTTTAAAATTCTCCAACAGATGGCGCTATCACAAGATATGCTGCATCTTCAGGGCTTGAGTAAAGTAAAATATAAGGTATTATTTTATTGATATATTTTGTATTCTGTAT
>CM063501.1:78159185-78171685 GCA_032207245.1 Pardosa pseudoannulata | reverse complement strand
TGAACACCAATATTTTTCATGCATTTTGTTACGAATTTTCCTCCTACACTTTGCTCTTCCAGGAGAAAAAAAATATGGATTAACACAGAAAAGAATTCCTGTCAGTAGGATATTACTAGATTTGACTTACAAATCGATACATTCCTTTGCAAAATGATTTCTTTAAAGATTATCTGGTAAAATATTACAAAACGTAACAAATTACTTGTCAAAATCGTTCTTAATGTTTTTAAAACTTTTTACTGAATAATATGGATTCCGTCCACAGACACTAAATGTGACGGGTTGGTTAGGATTTATACATTTCATTGCACAGTGGCATTTTATTGTCTAAATGTAATTTGGAAAAAATATTTGGCGATATATTTTTAATGCAATGATATATTAATGTCAGGTATTTAAAATAAGTTTTGTTAATTAATCTAACATGAACGATATTTATTTGCTTATAGCGTAAAATCAAAGGCATTTGAAGGAAATTTATTAGTTTAATTTAGAATACAAGAAAAAAAATTTTTTACTGAAGTTCTATACCAGACTTTCGAAATTATTTGAAAAAAAAATTTTTTTAAAGACATAGGGGCTTACTCTGGACGAGGCGAGTTGGTTCGAACGTTCGTTGGCACGTCACTTTGACGTCAGCTTGATCATAATGATTGCACAATGTCCGAAAGCTGACGTCACACTGACGTCACAAAGGACGTGCTAACCAACTCGCAACGCCCAGAGTAAGTCCCTTGAGGTGGAAAAAGTATCAGAAAGGCACAAAGTACTTGTCAAAATAACGTTGTCAGCATTATGAAAGTTATACTGTAATATAGGTAGCGTCAATAGATACTAAACATGACAGTTCAGCTAGACTTTAGATATGTTGCAGTTCAATTTTATTTCCTTGTCTGAATTTCATGTTGAAAAAGGATTTCACGATATATTTTTAATAGAATGATAGCTTTTCTAAGATATTTACAATTAATTGCACTAGTTAATATTTCTACTTTACGTGCTGGAAAATTATTTTGCATCAGTAAAAAGCACATCTAGTAATCCAGCTGAACAAATATTTTTTTTGTTTTCAAAGAGGAGTATTCCGGTTTATAAACACAAAAGAATAAAAAAAATGCTTTCTTTTCGCTACACTGAAAACCAATATTTTTCATACATTTTTCTGGTGAATTTTCTTCCTACGCTTTGATCTTGCAGGAGAAAAAATATTTATGAACAGTTAAAAGAATTCCTGTCAGTAAGATATTACTAGATTTAATTTCCAAATCGATATAGTCCTTTGCAAAAGGATTTCTCTAGAGATTATCTGGTAAAATATAACAAAACTTTACAAATTACCTGTCAAAAACAGTTCTTAATGTTTTTAAAACATTTTACTGAATAATATGGATTCCTTCCCCAGATTCAAAATGTGACAGGTTGGTTTGGATTTATACATTCCTTTATACAGTGATATTTTACTGCCTAAATGTCATTTCGAAAAATGGTTTGGTGATATATTTTTAATGGAATGAAAGGTTAATGTTGAATACAAAAAATAAGTTGTGTTAATTAATCTAACTTGAATGAGGTTTGTTTTTATAGCGATAGATGAAAAATATTTGAAGAATATTTATGAGTGTTATTTAAAGTTAGAATACAAAAAATATTTTTACCGAAATCTTATATTAGACTTCCGAAATTCCTTTGCAAAATAATTTTTTTCAAATGATTTAAGGTCGAAAAAGTTACAGAAGGGCACAAATCACTTGTGAAAATAACGTTGTCAGTATTACGAAAACTTCACTGAGTAATATACAGTTAATTGAACTAAATAATCTTTCTAGTAAAATTAATAAATAAATCTATTTCAGATACTGGAAAGCAATTTTGTAGTAGTAAAAACCATATCAGTTATATCTGGTAATCTAGGTGAACAAACAGTTTTTTTGGTTTTCAATGAGAAGTATTCCGGCTTATAAAAGCAAAAGAAGCAAAAAATTATTATCTTTTCGCTTCAATGAACACCAATATTTTTCATGTATTTATCTTGTCAATTTTCCTCCTGCACTTTGATCTTCCAGGAGAAAAAAATATTGAATACCACGGAAAAGATTTCCTTTCAGTAGGATATTTCTAGATTTAATTTCCAAATCGATACATTCCTTTGCAAAATGATTTTTCTAGAGGTTATCTAGTAAAATGTAACATAACGGCACAAATTACCTGTCAAAAAACTTTCCCAATGTTTTTAAAAACTTTTTACTGAATATATGGATTCCATCCACAGATTCAAAATGGGACAGGCTTGTTAGGATATATACATTCCATTGCACAGTGTTGTTCTATAGGCTAAATGTCATTTGGAAAAATGGTTTGGTGATATATTTTTAATGGCATGAAAGGTTAATGTTGGATACATATAATATGTTGAGTTAATTAATCTAACTTGAATGAGGTTTGTTTGTTTATAGCGATAGATCAAAAAAATTGAAGAATATTTATGAGTGTTGTTTAAAGTTATAATACAAAAAAAAAAAAATTTTTACTGGAACCCTATATTAGACTTCCGAAATTTCTTTGCAAAATAATTTTTTCAAAAAATTTAAGGTCAAATAAATTACAGAAGACCACAAATCACTTGTAAAAATAACTTTGTCAGTATTATGAATGGTTCAATGAGTAATATAGATTACGTCAAAAGATACTAAACATGACAGTCCGGTTAGAGTTTAGATATTGCAGTCCAATTTTATTTTATTGTCTGAATTTCAAGTTGAAAAATGGATTTATGATATATTTTTAATAGAATGATAACTTAACTAAGTTGTTTACAGTTAATTGAACTAAATAATCTTTCTAGTAAAATTAATAAATAAATTTGTTTCATATGCTTGAAAGCAATTTTGTACTAGTAAAAAGCATATCAGTTACCTCTGGTAATCTAGGTAAAAAAACATTTTTTGTTTCCAATGAGTATTCTTGCTTATAAACACAAAAGAAGAAAAAAAAAATTTTTTTTCGCTACAATGAGCACCATTATTTTCATGTATCTATCTTGTCAATTTTCCTCCTGCACTTTGATCTTCCAGGAGAAAAAAGTATTGAATACCATGGAAAATATTTCCTGTCAGTAGGATATTTCTAGATTTAATTTCCAAATCGATACATTCCTTTGCAAAATGATTTTTCTAGAGACTATCAAGTAAAATATAACAAAACAGAACAAATGACCTGTCAAAAAACGCTCCCGGTGTTTTTAAAGCGTTTTACTGAATAATTTGGATTTCGTCCACTGATTCAAAATGTGACAGGCTTGTTAGGATTTATACTTTTCATTGCACAGTGTTATTTTACTGCCTAAATGCCATTAGGAAAAATGATTTGATGATATATTTTTCATGTAATGAGCGGTTAATGTTGAATACATAGAATATGTTGTGTTAATTAATCGAACTTGAATTAGGTTTATTTGATTATAACGATAGATTAAAAGGAATTGATAAGTAGTTATTAGTGTTGTTTAAAGTTAGAATAAAAAAAATGCCGAAGTTCTTTATTAGCCTTCCAAAATTCCTTTGCAAAATAATATTTCTAAAAGATTTCTGGTAAAAGAAATTACTGAAAGGCATAAATTACTTGTCAAAATAAAGCTGTAAGTATTATGAAGGTTTCACTGAGTAATATAGATTGGTAATACAGGTTGCGTCAACAGGTACTAAATAATTAAAGTCTGGTTACAGTTTAAACTTATTGAAGCCAAATTTTATTTTATTGGCTGCTACCATATTACAGTTGACATATGTCACTGGTGACACCTACGTCATAATTACGTTAGAAATCACCAGAGATGGAAATTTGGTACCATAAATTTTTCTTTCTGACATCATTAGGACTCAGAAGTCACCAGTGACATATGTCGACTGTAATATGGTAGCACCCATTGTCTAAACGGCCTGTTGACAAATTGTTTCGTGATGTATTTTTAATAGAATGACAGATCAGTGTAATATTGTTACAATTAATTGTACTAAATAATAAAGCTTGGAGAAGTATTATGGTTTCTTTCAGCGATGCATTGAAAATTAGGTGATACCATGATATTTTCTACTGCTGTTTTAACTTATAAACAAAGATTTTTATGAAGTTACATTATTTATAGCCTTTAACGTTTATTCCCTACTTATGATGTATTAATATCATTTCGACCTTAATTATGAATAATTGTATTTAAATTTAAAGCAATTGGATTATTAAATAAGTTTCGATGATTTATCACAAGAAGAATCGAATCTTGAGAGACCTTATAATTTTCCTTGCTCCTTTAATTATAGAAACCGTACATATTTTTGCCTACTGAACATTAGACTTGTAGCTATATATTTATAAAAATTCCATCAAAATATAGGCTTTGAAAAATATCCAAGCTTTTTTTTCTGTTAAGTTTTTTTGTCCTAAAAGATGCATTTCATTATTTGGTAGACTTGACAAATGACTTCATGTATGTTTTTCATGAAGATATATGGATAAGATAACAAGTTATACTTCTTATAATAAATATCCTATAATAATTTACTCGATTTCTTAACGTATAGTAAACATTCGGTCGCTTTACAAAAAATCTATCTGTAAAGGAAAATATTTCATCCAGTTTGGTTTGGTTTGGAGCGCTACGGTCTACTGTTTTGCACACAAGAGCTAATAAGATCGGAACCTACTGTTTAAAGCCTATTCCGAAAGGCTACAAACATCCATGCCATAGTGGGATTCGAACCCACGAACTCTGGTACCGACGATCAGCGCCCTAACTAATCGGCCAGCGTTCGGCCTCATCCAGTTTGAGAATCATGCCTTGTACCTCAATCTGTAATTTACTCACAATCAAAGCTTAATTTGAGTCCTTTACTCAAAATCTTTCATATAAGAAAATATTCCATCCAGTTGGAGAAACATGTCTTGTCGGAACAATACGAAATATACAAATAATGATGAAAACGCGGTAAATTATTAAACTCTTATGTTAATGAACTTAATTCGTTGCAGAAATTTATTCATGGTCAAACAAATAACTTGGATAACTAACTTTCACTTGCGAGCTGACACAGGTACATTCTGAAGAGGTCTGTCATCACTTCTTGGAAGTGTATATAAGGTCCTGAGATCGTGAGAAAAATCAGTCTTAGACGTGTTTGTGGTTTAGACGCAAATTCGGGTACTTTTCACGTATGAATGCCAGTTTCTAAATTCCTGTTCCCATTCACAGACGAAAACATACATTGCTTACTTCTGTTAGCCCAACTCTCTAACAGGATAAAAGAGAGATGACCCTTTTTCCCGAAGGCTACGTTTCCCTCTTACTAAATTGTTTTACAGTGAGGGTTCTAAAAATAGATCTATCACACTTCAGAATGCAATAGGGGAAATAGGGATTTTTAAAAAGTAATAAATAACGGGGAGTCGGAATGTAAAGTTTTCTGATTGGACAGAAATTCTCAACTAGTTACCTCCTACCGCCTGCAATTTCTTGGATTGTTTTCATTGCATACAGTTTTTTTCTGAGTCCAGTGGGCTCTTGAGGCTTTTACTACAGTTTCAGTAAAATTCATCAGGGAGCATATGACAATTTTGGTCTAAATAATCTCCAAATTGGTCAATTAAGATACTAATAAATCCTAATTGATTAACTGAATGGTTAAAAAAATTACAGCTTGTCACTCTTTTAACAATGTAAAAGTAAGAACTATTTAATCTCCTATAATATCTTATGGAGAATGTAATCTCGTGATAATTTTGTTTACTGATTGTATATGCCATATCACATACCGATACTTAAATGCTGTATATATAAGATTGAATTTCTTCAAGTGTTGTACATAACTGTACTTGTAACTGTGTTTTAGTTTATAACTGTTATATTTTGTAATTAACTGCAACTGTGTGTGCTAACGTCAATAAAGAATTTCATAAGAAGTAGTAATTAGAACTCGAATCTGCATGGGATGTTTTGAAAGGTTAGTTAATTGTGCAGAAATAATGGATAAGAATATATTTAAAAAATATCCATATTTTTTAAAGGTTAGGTAGGTTTAACGTTAAGTGTTCTATTAAGTAGATGAAAGTGGTCTAACTCTTCATAAACCTTCAAGAAGAAGGTCCTATAAGAACAATTTCCTAAATTAAAATTAATTTCCTAAATTAAAACTAATTCCCTAAATTAAAACTAATTCTCTAAATTAAAATTAATTCCTAAAATTAAAATCGTCACATTATCCTCTTGCACTTTTATAACTAACACTAAATTTAATAAATACTGAATAAGAAGCCAAGTTGGAAGCCTCGTTATGAAGCCAAGTTGCAACCAAACCGGAGTTGCCTACCAGAAAATAAATCTATCACCTGATTAAAATAGGTTTGGCAAAATATAGGCGAAAATATACTCCTCACTGAGTAAGTGACGTAACAGATATCTAGACCAATCGTAGACGAGACAAATAGGTTGCTAGAATGGCTACCTTAATTCAATAAGTATCATCCTTCGAATATCGCCAAAAAGATCGCCAATCCTGCCGAAACCTAAGTCCTCCTCTTTCCCCGGTCATATATTTAAGAGAGGAAAGTAAAAAAATAATTAGCAAGTAATTATGGTATAATTAATAAAAAATATTGTTGTAGTGACTAACAGTTTGGTAATAGTTGAACAATCTAATCATATAGTTAGATTATGTTAACAAATCCTAAGCCTCATCAATACAACATCAACAAAAAGGTATTTGTATTTATCAGCTTCGAACTGATATATCTCAATATATTCCAGTTACAATTTCGAACTTGTGTACAGATGAAACTATGAAACATTAAACTATCAAACTATGAAACTAAGAAACATTTTCTTTGAATGTTTTGTTAATTTTAAGTAATATTTTCAATGCAGCAAAAAATATCAAGTTAAAATAATTGAAAATATTTTTTTACTGAAAAGAGACAAATATTCTTAACAGAATTATTATGTTCGAAAGTTATATTAAGATTTTGTGTATTCAAATTTTTTATTTTTTATATTAAAACTTTAAACTAATTTTTAATGGTTTTTTCCTTTAATAAGTAATTTCTACATCAGCATTCACTTGAAAATAATAAGTGTCTTTAAAAAGAAAAGTTAGAATTTTGTATCTCTGGTCCTGTTAAAACAACTGCAGTGTCAAACACGATGAAGATAAACTAAATCAAGTCTGGCAAATACATCCCCGATAATGATTTTTTATATACTTTTAAAATATTTTTTTATCTGAGCTTTGAGTAAAATATCCTCTTATATAAATCCAATATAGAAGAGAGAAAAAAAATTTAGATCTTTAGTTAAATCTAAATTGACAATTTGAAGATTAATAACTGCTACTTTTAAATTATTGAAATTATAAACAGGAAATGGAATTCCGAACTACTTCTTTCGCGATTCTGCGAAAACCTCAGAGCATAATTGATTTGCAATTTAAACTGTAAATGAACATAAAAAGTACATATAGAAATACATGAATAAAAGCAGTAGATAAATTTATTCATAAAAATGCAGCAAGAAAATCCAAACTGTCCTTCCTGTAGTAAAGTTAACGAAAAAAGATTATGTAAATAAATTATAATTAATATCCGCCTCAAGGATTTTTACTTAAAATTCTTCAGATTTATTTTTAATTGGAAATAACTTCCGCAAGAATTTCCCGATTCCTAATTAAAGTTTTGAATAATTGCTGCTTTAATTTCGAAGTCACTAGAATGCAACAATGAATAAATTTAATATTCTCAAAGTAAGAACAAAAATGAACAGATTTAGACGCCATTTGTCTTCTTCGTTTAAGCTCGGGAAACATGTCTAAATGGTTGTTTCCGATTATTCACTGTATTTATTAATCACATCAATACGATTTCACAGGAAATAAAAATAAAATTTGCATTGCAGATTCTTGATATGTAGATTCAGTTATGTAGAAACGCCATGATAGGTTTGCCTGAAGAAAATGGTTATTGGGATGATTACGGAAGGATTTTGTGTATCTTTTGCTACTTTGAAATACATTGTGTCATATTCATGGTGTTATTATCTTTTTAGAGTACGTTTCGGAATTTAAAGCGACATATGTAGATGAATCAAAATTTATCTAAACTTTAACTCTTCCTAGTAACGTACAGACTGACATTTGTTCTCGATTGCATTGCAGATTCTTAATCTGTAAATTCATCTACATAGAAATACAATGATAAATTTGACTGGAGAGAATGGTAAGAGGGATGATTACGGAAGGATTTTGTATACAGTTTTCGATTTGGGGAAGCTCAGAAGCGTTGGGGTAGCGCTTAGCGCCTCCCAAGGAGTAGATTCAAGGTTCAGTCCTGTCAATGAGCAAAGATGAGTAAACCTTTCATCCCTTCAGTGGATAGGCAAACTAAGGACCAAGCATGCTTTGGGAGCTAATCACTCTTAAATCCAAGTGTAATTGATACTACTCCAGACTATCTAAATGTTTCACCTCTATATTACTCTTTCTCTAAATTGAACTTAATAGTATTAACTGACTTTATCTTTCTTACTCTTTACTTTTAGGATCGAGGATAAGGCCTTCTCTCACTAAGTATCCCCATAAATGTCTGTTTTATATCGGAGGATTCAGTTCCAAGCAAGGTTGATCACCTAAACGAACACATATGCTTCGCATTCCACATCGCTTTGGTCTCGGAAAAGGAGATTGTTATCATAGACCATGTCACCATAGTTGGGCTGAGTAACAAACAGTTACACCACTACAAAGCCGAACCGAGAGGCTGGCCCAAAGGCTAAAGTGATGTCACTGACCCTCCTTCGACCCCATTGAAGAAGAGGATTGCTAACCCCGAAGTAGCTAACTTCGGCAAAGGCACCGCGGTCCAGCGGACTTTTTTTCGAGAGATCTGTTGGCCCCCTCGGAGAGAAAGCAAGAAAGAAGAAGTGTGCAGCTAAAAATCTTCTGCGGCAGTTCTCTCACCATTTTTCTTTTCATAAGACCAAGACGCTATATTGGGCAGATCTTCATTCAAGTATGGTCACTCTGGGATGATAGCATAATTAGCATTGTAATTGCTTATTCTCACGTTTATTTATATTTAAAATTAAAAACATTCAGGAGGAATTAGTTGTTGTTCAAATTTGTAATTTCTCACTGGGACTCCACTTACAGTTTGTTTTGAATTGAAAGCAACATACGTAGAGGAGTCAAAAATTCTCTTAACTTTAACTCTTCCTAGTCTCGAGCAGATTAACGTATATCCTTTCTTATTTTATTTGTATAGTTTTGTGGGAGTGCTATTAAACCAAAATAACGCAGAAGTATCTGCCAATATAAAAATTATAACATCGACCTTCATCAATTGCCCCCCCCCCAAATGATATGCTTGAATATCATTTTTAATATTAAGAAATGTTCCTCTTTATTTTCCTACTATCCCTGAAAATTAGTTTTTGATATTTAGCAATGTTTACCATGAGGCAATTTTTTCCATGTGACTTAATTAAGTGCATTTTTCAGCCATGCGAATTAATTAATTAATTCAGAATTTATTTTTGCCACATTTTCTTGTAGTTTAGTTAAGATAATATCTATTTTGATTCTATTGTCGAGTAACTTGAAAACATTTGCAATAGTAGGCATTCACAACTTGGAATGTGTGGAGCAAAGTCATAATGTTCCAATGTCATACATTTTGGTGATGAGTGTAAAGTTTTGCCCTTATTAAAATTTCGAGAATACTAAGGCATAGTATTCACAAATTTACTCAAAAATAAACTGTCTTTATACATACTTGTACTATTTCATACGGGAAAAACTTGAAAAAATATAAGTACAAATAATTATACATCTCACTATAACAGTAGTTTTTAACAAGCGAACACTAAAAAAGAAGTAAACTTAATTACTTGGAGTTTATCACCGAATACAAGTGCTACCATCTATCAAGAACATCAATAATAATACCAGAAGCAATGCTAAATTTTAAAAATAATTATAAGAGACAATTTATTTTCTTAAAAAAAGAAAAATTAGTTTAAACTCGAAAATGCAAAACACATGAGAAGTGTTCCTAAATATCTGACCACCTACTATATATACAGTCTTCCAAAGAAATTTCTGAATATCTCGGCGGGTTATATTAACCAAAATTTATAATATACATTAAAATAATCGATATATCCAGAAACGATTTTCCTTTTTAAAGTTAATTTTAAAGTTAGCACTGGTATTTTAAAATTTTCTAGTGGACCAAAAGATATGTAAAATAATTGTTCAATAATACTTGTCATTTTGGGATATATCGATTATTATAGTGTATATAATTTAAATTGGGGGGATGTAACCCGTCGAAATATTTGTACTATTTCAGACGGGAAAAACTTGAAAAAATAAATCCAAATAATTATGAATCTCAGTACAACAGTAGTTTTAAAAAAGCGAACACTAAAAAAATGAAAATTCAATTATTTGGAGTTTATTACCGAATACAAGTGCTGCAATCTATCGAAAACATCAATAATAATACCAGAAGCAATGTTAAATTAAAAAAAAGTATATAAGAGGCAATTTATTTTCTTAAAAAAAGAAAAATTAATTTAAACTCGAAAATGCAAAACACTTGAGTAGTGTTCTTAAATATTTGACCACCTACTATATATACTGTCTTGAAAAGAAATTTCCGAATATTTCGACAGGTTATATCTCCCTTCCCCCTATTTATAATATACATTATAATAATCGATATTTCCATAAATGATTTTCCTTTTTCAAATTAATTTTTAAAGTTAGCACAAGTATTTTAAAATTTTCTAGCGGACCAAAAGATATGTAAAATAATTGTTCAATAATAGTTTCTGGATATATCGATTATTATAATGTATATTATAAATTTGGGGGGATATAACCCATCGAGATATTTGTACTATTTCAGACGAAAAAAAACTTGGAAAAAATAAATCCAAATAATTATGCATGTCACTAAATCAGTAGTTTTTAACAAGAAAACGCTAAAAGTAAACTCAATTATTTGGAGTTTATCACGGGATACAAGTGCTGTCCTCTATCAAAAACATTAATAATAGTACCAGAAATTACGCTAATTTTTTTTTAAAACTTGGACAATTTATTTTCTTAAAAAAAAGAAAATAAATTTAAACTCGTAAATGCAAAAAACGTGAGTAGAGTTCCTAAATATTTGACCACTTATTATATATACAGTCTCCCAAGGGAATTTCCGAATATCTCGACTGGTTATATTCTCCCCCAATTTATAACATACTGTTACGAAATTCACTGCTGGGTTCGAGGAATGAATGGATATTAAGTAAGACAGCACAAAAAAAATTATTTATTAACAGTGAGATTGAAAATACAATGTCAGAAATGCATCAAAGTTACAGTACTGCACACTCGTTCCAAGCTTAAAAAATCATCGCTAAACAACTGGAGCAGAATGCCGTAGGCTGAAGTACCTCTTTCAGCATAAAACAAAGCGGATGCACTGGTAAAACATAGCACAGCAAACGAATCGACTCCATTGGGGCTCAGCCTGCCTTATATAGGCCCTAAGAAATTGCCCGAACATTCCAGATTAGACCAGAAACCGGAACTGGAAGTTGTAAAGTATCGCCGCATTTGGCAAAATTTGGCGATACTTGGCGATATTTGGCTACAAAATTGGCGACAAAAAATTAGTCGCCAACAAGCCGATATCTCGTCAATTTACAATTAATCAAGATACCCATAGAGTCCCACGTTAAATACAAGGTTCACTAACAAATTCGTAACGATACATTATAATAATCGATATATCCAAAAACCATTTTCTTTTTTAAAATCAATTTTAAAGTTAGCACTGGTATTTTAAAATTTTCTAGCGGACCAAAAGAAATATAAAATAATTGTTCAATAATAGTTTTTGGGTATATCGATTATTATAAAGCATGTTACATATTAGGGGGGGAATATAACCCGTCGAGATATTTGAAAATTTCTTTGGGATACTACATACAAGGTTTCAAACGTGAAGAAATTCCCCGAGTAAATATCTTCACCCGAAAATTTTCCAAAAATACAGAAAAAGCCAGATGAAAAAAAAGTTTCGTAATCCTTCTTCATCAGCCGATTTAGGAAGCTTTCAGTGATATCCATAAGGAGTTTAAGACAAGCTCTGTCATAGCTGAATGTTGGTGGGATTTGGGGAAAGAGCGATTTTTCTTCTTTTTTACAGTGACCCAAGAAATTTAAATAAAAGAGAGACCTATTATGTATATTGATTTATTTTATTTAACAATATAAGCTCTGAATCTATTAAGGGAACCAGGGATTTTAAATTTTAGTTTTTTTTTTATAAATTTTAAATTTATTTTTGAAATGAGGTTAAATAATGGTAACAAAATGTATGAGAAGATAATTTACAAAAATATTTTTTAATGTTTAAGTCATTTCTGCCACATATAAATTGATGAATATCTTAAATAT
>CM063501.1:78126685-78149185 GCA_032207245.1 Pardosa pseudoannulata | reverse complement strand
GTCACACCAAAAACAAATAAAAATATCATAAATCTTGCTAAGTACAAATGTATAATTATAGTTAAAGGGAAAAGTTCTAATGTGATTAAATGGAGTATTAGTTTACTGGCATTTATGTTTGGAGAATTTTGGCTCAAAAGTCAACAAGGAAATATACAGAAAAGATTACGTTGGTTGAAAAAATATAACTATAAATTAGTAGCAGTATATAAAACCTCATGATGATATCATAAAGGGATTTTAATTGCTAACCAACTAATCATTAACCCATATTCTACCACAGCAACTAAATATTTCTGAAAAATTTTAAAACTTTATCCATAACATTAATATGGTGTAACTAAGCATATAAAACCAAAATTTTAAAAATAAATTTTAACTTTTTAAGTAATTAGCTGTCCTATAATTAGGCGAACTGTCTAATACACTACTAAAATTTAACAAGTATCACTTACATTGCATTAGGCTGATTCATAGGTGAAATTTTTGAAAACATTCAAAGCAAATTCCAACATTACATTTTAAGCATACTTTTGTTGCTTTTCTTTATCAGTTCTTGAACTGGCATTTTTAGTAAGGGGTAATAGAAAAAGGATATTCGTTGTAGGATGCAAATACCCAAAATTTATATCCAAATTTTACAAGTTTATCTTTCAGGAACATCTTGCAACTGTGGCTTCCTAAATATTTTACTATTCTTTCATCGATGATGAGATTTTCAGAAAATATACCAAACTCCTTCAAGGTTATGCTGATTTTGTCATAAAAAAGTCGAATTTTACAATAACGATCTTGCGGATCAATTGAAGAATCATCGTTAAAATGTATAAACTGTTTGGTGTCGTAATACCGTTTTCTGGACCTAGCGTTACTCACTAATGTAGTGTCAATGTCTGGAGTACTACAAGTAACCTCCACTATGTTTAAAAAATAATAATAAATATAAAATTAAAGATTAGAAAATGACAACTTTCAAGGGGTTGCTAAAAATATAATTTACAATACATTTTGATTTCTCAGTTTTTTTTGTTACTATGATAAAGTGTGTCTATTTTAAAGGTTTTAAAATAAAATCCACTCAGAAAAAGTTTATAACTTTATTATTAAATGGAATATTTAATGGAATCTATTTGCTGTCTTGTTTATAGGACAACGGTCCAATATGGGTTAATAAAAACGATAATATCACACCAAAATAATATAAATGTCGTTAATTTCAATGAGTATAAATCTCAATAAGTGCAAATATGTAACTGATTTGATAGTTAAAGGGTTGATCTTTAATAGGACAAAATGGATGATTTGTTGACTTGAATTTATGTTTATTGATGTATACAAGGTCCAGTTATTAAGTTCCAGGACTGACGTAAGTGTAGGAGAACGAAAAGCCGGAAGAGGGCGCTAATGATTGCATATTGAAGAGAGTTTTCTTGCGCATGTGCAGTGCAGTAGGAGCCGTTTTGATGTAAGTGGTTTTAGTGGAAAGACGCATTAATACATATCTCTTAAATTCCTGTTGTCGAAGTGAAAATGGGAGTAAGCTGCTGCTACATGACAATGCTCTCCCACACATTGCGTTGTCTGTGAGGCGATTCTTAACCCAGCCCTTAGTCTTTGAGATGCAGCATCCACCATACTCTCCAGACCTAGCACCCGCAGACTTTTTCCTGTTTCCTAAGCTGAAAAATTCGATGAAGTGAACAAGATTTCAGGACGTCGAAGCCATCAAGAAAACTGAAACGTCACTATTAAAGAGCATTCGAAAAGAGGACTTTAAAACTTCTTTCCGAAATTTGTACAGACGTGCATTACGGCTGATGAGGATTACTTAGAATCATATTAAATGGCTATGAGTTTAAGCTTTTTTTTATTCTGAGTTATTCCATGAGTCCTGGAAATTAATAGTCGGACCTTGTAGTTTAAAATAAAAAAAGTAAAGAAACTAATGCGTAGGTTAGAATATCATTGGAGTAAATTTTTATATCATAATGGAGTCAGTAGACAGTAGGGAATTTTAAATTATAAATATAAATGTTAAATTTAGTTTCAAATGGATGTTGGCTTAGTGATGAATCTAATTTATATTAATGATCTAATGTATCACTGTTGTTTTCAAAATTTTATTATTTTAAATTGCAAATACATCTAATTCAAATTATTAAGGACGCATTACGGAAATTCATTAATTATAAAATATTATTTTCAAATATTGTTGGCTAAGTGACTTTCTAATGTATCACTGTTGTTTTATAATCTTTATTATCTTTAATTACACATATATCTAATTATATTTATCAAAAGGTGCAGTGGACTATGAAAATTCATTTATTTTTTTTTATCAATCTGTTTTAAAATTTAATATGTGATTGTCTATATATTTGTCTTAAACTGTGTACAATTTCCAGGTAAAGTCTAAATAAGTTCGAAAGTTATAATCGTTTCAAATTGAGTATTATTTTGAATGTTCCATGAAAATTCTCTTTTACGTATAAAAGGGGAATTTTTATTTATAGGTTATGATGTATGTCTTAGAATAAAATATAGTAGTTATTGTAAGCATTCTATGGAATTTCAGTTAGGAAAAATTAATATTTAAAATATGCATTTTCTAGTTAAAAACAATATATAATTTCTTTAATTTTAAAAGAATTATGTATCTGCTGTTAAAAAAATTAACTTTAGCTAACTTTTATTTTATACTCTATAAACTATTGTAGATAATTCAAATGGACGTTGGCTAAGTGTTTTTCTAATGTATCACTGTCTTTTTAAGAATTTTGTTGTTTTTAATTGCATATTCATCTAATTCAGTTTACTAAGAACTCAGTACGGAAATTTCTTTCTTATAAAATATTATTTTCAAGTAAACGTTGGCTAAGTGATTTCTAATGTATTGCTGTTGTTTTATAATCTTATTATGTTTATCAATAGGGGCATTGGACTATGAAAATTCCTTTATTTTGTTTTTTATCAATTATTTTCTTTTTGTTTTGTTTTGTTTTAAAATTTAATATGTTATTGTTTACATATTTGTCTGAAACCGTGTACAATTTTAAGGTAAAGTCTAAATAAGGTCGAAAGTTATTAATTGTTTGAAAAATAGTACTATTTTGAATGTTTCATGAACATTCCTTTTTACTCATAAAAAAAGAATTTTTATTTATAGGTTATGCTATAGGCCTTAGAATAAAATATAGCTGTTATCGTAAGTAATCTATGGAATTTCAGTTAGGAAAAATTAATATTTAAAATATGCATTTCCTAGTTGAAAAAATATGTAAAATTTTTAATTTTATAAAGGATAGATATTTGCTGTTAAATTATATAACTTTAGCTAACTTTTATTTTATACTATAAAAACAATTATAGATAAATTTTGAAGGAATATGATAATCAGCAAAAAAAAAAAAAAAAAAAAAAAAAAAAAAAAAAAAAAAAAAAAAAAAAAAAAAAAAAAACAGAAAAAGGTTTCAAATTATAATAAAATTAAAAACTATTTGTTATAAAATATGTTGAAAATAGTTATTATTGATAAATAAATAATATTTTGTGGTAATAATCATATTAAATAAACGGTAATGAGTATTAAGAACCCATTTTTAATTTTATTCAATTTCACAAT
Source organism: Pardosa pseudoannulata (assembly GCA_032207245.1). Lineage (NCBI taxonomy): Eukaryota > Metazoa > Arthropoda > Arachnida > Araneae > Lycosidae > Pardosa > Pardosa pseudoannulata. The sequence goes on along the minus strand of CM063501.1, from coordinate 78,145,563 downwards.
TCTGTGAATTATAAATATTCATCTTTCAGGTAAACGCCTCCTATATCTGAGGTTCCCAACCTTTTCTGGACTACCGCCTCTTTATGAGAAAAATATCCGAACGCCCTCTTCTAATAAATAATTATGTCCACGTTCAGCAAAATACTGTTTACATTGTTTTATAAAATGTTTAAAATAGTTATTATTGATAAATAAATAATATTTTGTGGTAATAGTCATATCGATTTAAAAGCTAATGAACATTAAGTCACCCTTATTTACTTTTATTCTATTTTACTATTTAGTGAAAAAAAGTTTCCAGGCAAACTCCGCCTATATCTGAGACTAACAACCTTTACTGCCCCTCCCTCTCTTTACGAGAAAATATTCGAAAGCCTTTCTCCTCGACCATAATTACCACGTCCACATTGTCCAAGTTCAGAGAAATACGCTGAAGAAAATGCAATTAAAATTTCTGTACTTCAAATCCAGGGGTAGATTGTGCTGGAATTCACGTAATTCATAATTGAAAAAAATATTTCATTTATTACTGTAAACACAATATTATTGGATTGATTTATCGATTTCTTTGTATATATTATGTTTACAGCTGTTAATTTAAATATTCAGTGGACAGCTTGCTACTGTGCCAGGATGGCAGCTGGAGCGGAAATTCCTAGTATCACTCCATTAATATTAATTTTTTGGTATCGATCTTTAGTTACAATTTGAGCTTCTAGTTTTAATTACTTTTACCCAAATTTAGTTGTAATGTCCTATTACATTTTGAAGCAAATATATTAGGGACAATAAAATTAATTTTGAAAGTCACACATTGATTTAATACGTATCTAATAATTAAAGTAAAAAAAATATTAAATCTAAATACATGTATAGATGAAATGAGTATGTCAGTAAACGATTTCATGCAGTTATGAACAAAGAAAGTATCATTTGAATAAACCAAGAAATAAATTAAAACAAATATTAAATCTAAGTACATGTATAGATAAAATAAGTATGTCAGTAAACTATTTCATGTAGTTATGAACAAAGAAAGTATCATTTGAACAAACCAAGAATTAAATAAAAAAAAATATTAATTTTGAATACAAGCATGCATTAAATAAGTATGTCAGTAAATGATTTCATGCAGTTAGGAAAAAATAAAGTACATTTGAACAAACCAAGAATTAAACTAAAAGAAATATTAAATCTGAATACATGTATAAAAAAAATAAGTATATCAGTAAACGATTTTATGCAGTTAGGAACAAAGAAAGTATCATTTGAACAAACCAAGAATTAAATTAAAAGAAATATTAAATCTAAATACATGTTTAGATAAAATAAGTATGTCAGTAAACTATTTTATGTAGTTATGAACAAAGAAAGTATCATTTGAACAAATCAAGAATTAAATTAGAAGAAATATTAAATTTGAATACATGCATGCATTAAATAAGTATGTCAGTAAATGATTTCATGAAGTTAGGAAAAAAGTACATTCGAACAAACCAAGAATTATACTAAAAGAAATATTAAATATGAATACATGTATAGATAAAATAAGTATGTCAGTAAACGATTTCATGCAGTTATGAACAAAGAAAGTATCATTTGTGTAAACATAGGATTATATTAAAAGAAATATTAAATTTGAATACATGTATAGATAAAATAAGTATATCACTAAACGATTTTATGCAGTTAGGGACAAAGAAAGTATCATTTGAACAAACCAAGAATTAAATTAAAAGAAATTTTAAATTTGAATTCATGTATAGATAAAAAATATGCCAGTAAAAGATTTCATGCAGTTATGAACAAAGAAATTATTATTTGAACAAACCAAGATATCATTACCTAAAGTTTGATAATTGAGAGCTACCATTTGACAACCAGCATTCCAAAATACCTAAAAAATAGAAAACAAAAATAGATGTGTTTAAGTGACTAAAATAAAATGTTTGGTCACAAAAAGTAGAAAAGATTAGAATAATTATAAAATTTTGAAAATTTATGTAGCCAGCTTCCAGAATAATGATTTACTTTCAAGCCGTTTACCATTTACTATATTATTTTAATGCATCAATTCTCAAAAAATCACCGCATTTATTAAAAATTATAACTCATAAATGTTTTATGATTTTTAATGAAAATTGAATTTGTTTTTATAATATATGAAACTAAATTATTACCATCTAATATTAATAAAATTTCAAATTTTTAATTAATAAATATTTTTTTGGACTTCACTTACATGTAGCATATAGATGTACATATATGCAGAAATATCTATTTTTCTACAAACCCCTTCTGTTTCTCTCTCTGTATATATATATATATATATATATATATATATATATATATATATATATATATATATATATATAATATATATATGTATTTATATATATATATATATATATATATATATATATATATATATATATATATATATATATATATATATATATATATATATATATATATATATATATATATATATATATATATATATAATATATATATATATATTTATATATATATATATATATATATATATATATATATATATATATATATATATATATATATATAATATATATATATATGTATATATATATAATTTGTTGTACATAAAAAGCCTATGAATTTTATGGTTTTTGTTGAATTTCTATTAATAAACATTAATTTGTTTTGATTTTTACTTACACATACTATATAGATGTACATATTTGTAGAACATATATTTTTATACCCTTCTCTCTCTCTCTATATATATATATATATATATATATATATATATATTTATTTATTTACATACATATACATACACACATGTATAAAGGAACACAAAATGCACTACTATATTAAATGAACTACGACTATCTATGAAGATTTATTTAACTATGAAATATAAACAAATTTTTTTAGGTATTCATTTGCTAAAAATCATTTATATAATTTATATTTATATAATAATTATTAAAACATTAGTTTAACAATGTCATTTACTGTCGATGGAAAATTAATTACTTAAGTTATCATAATTGAAAAACTAGCATATTAATTATTTTGTGGCAATGTTTGATAGATATAAAATACTTTTCATTTAAAATAATAAATTAAAGGATTTGTTTTACATCTAGATTTTTACGTCAGTCAATAAAATAAGCACTATTTGTTTTAAAAATATGCTTCAGCTTTCCTTTTTTATTTAATTTTTTTAATCCATCATAAAAAAATATTTTCGATGTCATGTAGCTTTTTTAAAAAATGATTTGCAAGCATTTGAGAAAAAATATCCTTTTGCTTCCCTAACATTCGTAGCACAAAAATACACCTGACTTCGAGTAATTTTTATAGCCACATAAGAAATGTTTTTCTGTTTTCTATAAAATCATTTTCTCATCATTTAATCATTTTTTTTATCATTTTAAACTTTCGTTTACAATAAATATATGACCTTTCATGTATGCTCTTCGTTTAGCATATGTATATTCTTTTCATATATCTAAATTACGTTTTGAAAAATTAATCATGCATATGTATATACATACATACATACGCACATATATATGTATATATATATATATACATATATATATATATACATATAATATATGTGTGTGTATGTATATATATATACATATAGATATGTATGTATATATATATATATATATATATAAAATATATATATGTAATATATATATTATATATATGTATATATATATAATATATATATTATATATATATATATATATATATATATATATATATATATATATATATAATATTATATATATATAAATATATAGTATATATATATATATATATATTAATATATATATATATATATATGTGTTGTGTGTGTGTAGTGTGTGTGTGTGTGTGTGTGTGTGTGTATTTTAAACTACCTTTTTTTTTACAGAATTCTAACCATAGTGTAAGTATTTTTTTTTTAATTTTGCTTATAATTTTGAGGGTATAAATCCTTCTGAATTTTATTATTCTCTAATATTTGAAATGAAATGAATTTTAAACAGATTCAAATTGTTTCATCTCAAATTGTTTCTTATTAGTTTAGATAATTCATGATAAATATGATGCTGAATAATTAAGGAGGGCATGGCGTTATACTTAGTTAGCAATATCTACAAATATTTATATAATCATACTAAAGCATTACGCTAATTCCATGCTAACTATCTCATTGTCTTAATTGCTAAATTACTGAGATCTTTTGATAACTGTTTAGAGAATTGGAGAAAATATCTGTTACAAAAAATATATGCATTTTGTAATTTATATTCATAGTGGTCACACATAACTCACACATATATGTATACGGTGTTATAAAAGTAAAAAAAAAATGTAGTGCATCGCTGAAATGAATATGTAAGAACCGATATCGAGGTATTGAATTATTGTTACATTAGTTATCTTCTGAAATGTGTGCAGTAAATCCTGAAACGTTAACAATGACGACGTTTCAACCAAATGCTTCCAAACAGGATCAGCAACAAGTTCCAACTGTAACAATAAGTTACATCCGGTGCTTCAACGCTTGTTTTACCTCTTCCCGTCAGCCATCGCCAAAGGCAAACAGACCAGAACCCTTGTGAACTGGAAAGAAACTTCGGACTTCTCACAACCAATAGAAGGGTCCGTTGGTTTGGAGACCCCCCGCCGTTCTAGAGTGGACCCCTATTTTTTCTCCTCGAGGCAGTCTGATTTTCTAAGAGGACAAGGTTGTTACCAGAGGAGAGAAGAAGGTAAACGCTGCTGGCACCCAGGGCTTGAGGGACATTTTTTGGAGCGTCATGAAAGAAAGAAAGAAAAACGAAGCCATTCTGGCGAGACCGATGCCGATTATAGATTAGTCTCCTACAAATGATAAGTTGTATTCCAGTTGTATTTCTTCGGCATTTATCTAATTCTATAATATCATTTAATCAACACATATTTGTCCATGTGTTTTTTAATGAGTTGAAATTTTTGCTTTTTCAAATACAAGGCTAATGTATGATTATTTTTTACATGAACCTACTGTTATTGTTTTTTTAGAAGACAATCATCGGAGAATGATGCATTTGTATAGAGAAGATTGCTTGTCGGAGACCCCTCTAATGATGTCTTTCTTCGTTCTTCATTTCAAGGTGACCAAAACTCAATCAACTGTTTGAAAACTAACATTTACCCTTTTATTTGACTATCAAGAGTCCATCATTGCTTATTGATTTCTGGTGTTTCCATAACTGGAAACGATACTGCAAAACGCTGAAGATATTTTAACGTGGACGTTTTTAACGTCATGTCTGGGAAAACTGCAAATGGAGTGATTCTCATTCATGATACGGCGAATCCAATATTTATTATTGCAAATTGTTCCACTCACTAAGTGGGAGATACTCGAGTACCTTTCTTATAGTCCTGATCTCTCTCTATGCTATTTTCGTATATTCATTCGCTAAATAAGGCCTTTAAATGTCAAAAAGTCTTGTAAGATGTAGAAATGTAAGCAATCTTGGATTTCTTCAAGCAGATAAAAGTGGAGTTTTGATGTTTTCATTATGGTAGAGAAATATTTTCCTGTATGCTCAAGTCCATTTTGTATAATTCCCATACCAAATCTGGGCTGTACAACCATAATATGGAAACTTTATGATCATCCCTTATATATATATATATATATATATATATATATATATATATATATATATATATATATATATATATATATATATATATATATATATATATATATATATATATATATATATATATATATGTGTGTGTGTGTGTGTGATATCAAAATTATTTTACTTTAATATTTCCTTAAAAACCTCCTCTCTCCCATTCTAATTCCTTAAAATCTTTTTCCCAGCTCTAAAATATCTTAATCAAAGGAGTGTCCTCGACTTAAAATTATTTCAATACATATCCCAAAGCTTTCGATCCAATAGATGTAAATTTCCTGTCCATTGAACACTTTTTCCAGATGTCGCTTGCAAATGGCTCAGTTTTTCTCCTGATCTTAACACTTAAATTCGCTGATTAAGTTTCTTGTACCTTGGGAAAGTTCTATGTCCCGTGGCGTTAAAAGTGGATCACGTACAGTTACATGATGGAAGATCGGATATCTCGTTTACACACACACACACACACACACACACACACACACACACACACACATATATATATATATATATATATATATATATATATATATATATATATACACTCAAACTGTAGGATGATGACATTTCTTGACATTTTTACAGCTGTTCAAAATATTACGAAGATTAAAACGAAAAAGAAATTTAAACTGTATGCACGGGATTAGTTTAGTGTATATTAAGACAGTCCAGTTAAAAATTTGTAGGAATTTGTGAAAAATTAAATTTATAAATTGACAATATTTTAACATCCAAGTAAACTTTTTTCAATTTGGAGTTATTAAGATACAAATTACACTTTTCCTGTACTATACATCATACATGATACACATATTTAATATTTATACGCTTATATATCCCATGTGACGTACAAAGAATTATATTAAGAGGTAAATAATTTAGTTTAGTTTAATCTTAAATTTATTTATAATTTTCATTTTGGGGCATGAAATTATGTTTATAGCTTTACATCTAATGTACATCATATAATTATACTCTCATATAGTAATAATTAACACTAGATTTACGGACCAAGCCAACTCGACTAATTAAAAATTTGATCACTATATATATATATATATACATATATATATATATATATATATATATATATATATATATATATATATATATATATATATATATATATGCATGTATATATTCACGTGTGTGTGTATATGTTTATAACTTTAATATCTTATGTTTATAACTTTAATGTAAATAACTTTAATATCACTTTTCAAAATCATACTGTGGTTTTTAGTTAAGTAATAAAATACATGTAAACTTTCATTCCTCTTCCCCGCAGACCCCTTCAGTTCACCTTATCAAATGTGGTATACCTATTTTCACGGTTGTGAGCCAATTTGACTCATAGAATTGTTTAACAGTTAATTGCATAACATGAAGTTTATTGGTCTTATCAGACCTGGACAACAGTCGTCGCACGTGACTTGTTTCTCTTCTCACTTGGCATTCCTCACATACAATAATATTTGTGTGTATGTGGTAACCATTGTCACTTTATTTTCGCTATAACGCTGCATTATTACCCACTTCTGTCATCATTTCGATTTATAGATCACGTGTGAGTAGTACAGTGCAGTGATTTTATATGTAAAAAATGTTTTCTATGAAATTTTTTATAATAAACATTTTATTTAAATTAATTTTTAACTATTTTCTTTGCAAAAAACTTAAATTTTCTTGTATGAGTCCAATTGGTTCACTTCAGTAAAAATAGGTATATGATCAACATCAGTAAATCTACTGTTAAAAGGTTATTGGAATAGCTATAAGCAAAGCTCAAGACTATCAAGATACGGTTACAAGAAAATAGATAAAGTCTGATGAAAGGAAATTATTACCTGTGGCATATAATTACTTGAATCCACTCTTGTACCTTTCGGGTATATTCTGCTGAGTTGTCGTTTATTATAGCTATAAGAGAGTCAAAGATACAACTTTCTTTTCCATATGGATTTTTAATTTGCAAGGAATGAATGACTATCAATATATATTATGTTACCAGGCAGCCCATATAATAAAGACAGCATGGAGTTATGCAACAAATGTATCATTCACATTATAAATATATATTAACAAAAATCTTTCTTAACCAGGTCAATTACCATTAGTCGATTCCCCATATTTTTTACCAAGACTTCTAATTGACAAAGAATATTTCACCTCATGCTCAGTACAGTTACAAGTACTTTTTTCAATTTTATAAAATACTAGCATATAGCCTGTCATATGACGGAATCAGTAAAATTTTTAATTTTCCAGAAGTGTAAAGTACCCTATGAGGCAGATAAAAAATGGTTTGTTTTTTGGCTTAGAATTATCTGGTACAAGCTTAAAAATTTGTTTATCTTTGCACTCCTCTATAGTCTCCCTATGAATGCAGTTTAGAATCTCGTTGAATTTACTTAGAAAGTTTAGTAAGTACTTCAGAATTATTGTTAAGTTCTTCCCAATTTATTTTTGCCACAGTAATTAATGGAAGTAAATGAATGAAACTATCATTTCAACTACACCCTGGAGGCAGATAGAATTTGTTGTTAACACCGGTGATAAAATTGTCATTGCAACAAAAATAATTGATGATTAAATTTAAAATTATACATATGTATCCTATGAGGCAGGTAACAATATAATTTTTTATGCCTGAGAATTATCTGGTACAAGCTCAATAATTTATCTTCATACACCTCTTATGTCTTGCGATACTGTGAATACAGTTTAAAATCATGTTGAATTCATTTAGTCAAACCGTGGGGTTATGTATAAAAACAAACACACAAACGAACAAACTTCTTAATTTTCAAATATATATAAATTAAAATCTAGATATTTATTAGTCCGTGAAATAGACAACTAGACTTTTATTAAAAGAATGTACCGGTGATAAAATTTTCATTGCAACAAAAACTAATCGATGATTAAATTTAAATTATCACATAGGTACCTAATTTATAATTTAAGCCAAATATAAAAGAAAATTACTTACGTAATATCTAAGTTCAGTGATAAAAAGTATGAAAACAATACAAAAGATATTAAAATAATATTAAATAAGAAATGTTTAAATGAGATGGTTAAAGGTATGATGTCATAATGCTAAAATGTTTGTTATTTTTGCCTATTTATTATGTGACAAATTGATAAATTTAATCGCCTGCTCTTAACCTGGAAAAATAGGGCTTTTAATAATGGCATTAAATGATAGAGAAGAGGGAGGGGGAAAAGAGTGAACTTCAAACGTTGCTAACCCTAACTCATTAAAAATCCAATATGGATGTATCTATCCATTCCATGTACAACCTCTTCATAAATTCGAGGGCAGACGGACAGATAACTTAGCCTATTATTACATAAGGGGTTCTATTTTCTTTTACTTAAAAATTCGGTCTCCCGGTTTCTTAACTGATTCTTCTACCTTGGCTTGAGTAGTTGCGTCCTACAATTTTAATTTTCCCAAAATTGTTTGAAGGTAAATATGCATATTTGAAGTTAATAGTGGTCCTTACTTGATTCCATCTTAACAACTCCATTTAAAAAATAAGCTGAGAAATCTAAAAGGAAATGCTTGTTATGGGCAGATATCCATTGGCAGAAAATCAGTGTGAAATCGAACGATAGGCTAGCAATTGTTTTTTTTTAAATAGACGCGACAAGTGTGAGGTTAATGTATATGCTTAGATGAAATCTTTATGCCATAAATCAGCGATAAATGCAAAAACAGTGGAAGTAAATCTTTAAACATTTGGCCTTCATTTATGTTTACCCCAAACCTATGGGCATACTTTCTTTATGTGCTTAATTAATTCCAGCATAGAAATAAAGCATGCCTATCCGTTTAACACATTTCTGTATGTACCTGTACATACATAGGTCAGTCAAAATATTAGTTGTACTCCTAAAGCCCTTACACTGAACTCTGACGTCAGCTTGTGGACATTATCCGAGAAAACGACCAAACTGACTTCAAAATGACATCACAATGAACGTTCGAACCAACTCCCAAAGTCCAGAGTAATCCCCAAAATGTTTGAGTGAAAGGATATTTTTACGAAGTGATGTAGCAACACTTCAGATGTTTTACTGAATCGCTGACATAGAAAGATTTTACTTAGTAAGCTTACTTTTTCTGATAATCAGTTTATATATCTCTGCATCTGTAAGTGGCATCCAAAATTTATGTTAGAAATACTTGCCTCGTTTGTTTGTTTGTTTCTTTTGTTGTAAAAAAAGTTTAATAGCATTGAAACTGATTGACAGTTGCATGAAATGCATTATGAAAATGTATTATGCTCGATGACATTGCCAGATCACGAGCCGAAAAATAAATGTTAGAAATTTTGAATAAGTTAACAGAGAAGTATGGTATTATCTTCCTTACGGCCAGGACCTTTTATCTTGTGACTACTGTGTGTTAGGCCCCATGAAAGAACTTTTAACTCTTTTCACTCCTTTGTCGCCGTATTTGAGACATTAAAATGCTAACATTAAATCCACTGTCGCGGCTAAGGCGACATGGTGATTCTACTCAGTAATGATCTCCATACTCTATTTTATGCTTCTCCATTTTTCTTTTACATCATTGGTATGTACTTTTAACTAATATAGTGCTGAAGTTATTGGTATACTATATGAGTTATTAGGCTGGAGTACAAGAGGTTAAACGATGATACCACTTGGATGATAAGACAAAAGCTTCAACCCTAAAAGGGTTATCTAACTGTGGACGAGACTTTATTTACGGATGGTATTAAAACACTTGTATCAGTCCTCGACAAATATTTGAACAAATGGAGGTAAATGCGTTAGAAAGCCGATTCTGTTATTGTGAACTTTAGGATACAATTAAAACTATTATAAAATTTTTACCCTCTTTTGTTTTTTAAGCAACTAACTTTTCGACCATTACTCACACATAAAAAGGGTAATCGCAGATTTTTATAACGATTTTGACTACCTCCAAAAAGTTGAAGTTAAGTATTAAAATAAAAAACATGACTGGCATCAAATTCGAATAAGATTTAAAAATCGTTAAAAGCATTAAAAATGTTTTGTTAATAAAATGTAGCCGGAAAAGAAGTAATGGATTAAAAACTGTATTTTTTATATTTTCAAAAAAAAAATATTTTTATTTGATTATAAAAAATGTATGAAAGGCATTGTTGTAATATTTCTCCACTCAAAATAAATGAAGAATAAGATAAAAAAAGAAAGCTACACAAAAGCAATAAAAGCATACATCTGTTATTAAATATAAAGTAACATCTCGTTTTACAAGATAATCACTCGATCTGAAGAGTTGTTGCAATATCTTTAAAGATTTTTTTAGGGAACAAAATTAGAAAATTAGATTTTAAGATAATACCCCCTCCCCACCCTCACCATAAAAGAAAAATCTAAAAAGAGCATATATTTACAGTTTAATTTTGAAAACTCTTTCTCAGAGTAATACTCTGTACAAAATGTTATATGAACATTTTTGGTAGTTGTGAAATGGAAATATATATTTACAATGGATGAGGTTTGGATTTATTTAACTTTATTTAACTTATTGCAATAGAAAAAGATCGATTTATAATATCAAAAAAGAGAAGCAAAACTTAAATATTAGCTCAGAGAAAACATGGAATACTTTGATAAATGTTTTATAGTTATTGAGGAATTATCTTATAACTGAAAACTTAAACTAAAAAAGATAGAAATTTTGTCAGATTAACTCTGTGTATTATCAGAAATATGTTTTAAAACCTATTTTGAATGAAGAAATTCATCCCTTTACCTAAGTAATATTCAATTCTTAAAGGCTATAAGCCTTACTTCTAAATCTACTGTCCTATTGATATTACAATGTGAAATAAAATCGATATTTTGACTGACGCCTTTAGGTGCATATCAACCAAACGTCCAGACGTGTTTATAATGGATTACTCTGCATTTGTAAATTTAAAACAGATTGTTTATAATAGGCCTCAAAAAATATTGGATGGACTCAGTATTCAGATTTAGGAGTGGGACAAAATCTAACTTATATTTCAAGAAACACTCTGTTATCTTGGAAATCAAGATGAGATGTGATAGTTCAACTTAAAGGCTATCATAATGAATATGTTAGAAAATAAAATTCTTATATTTGTTTATATATATATATATATATATATATATATATATACATATATATATATATATATATATATATATATATATATATATATATATATATATATACATATATATATATATATATATATATATATATATATATATATATATATATATATATATATATATATATATATATTATATATATATATATATATATACATATATATATATATATATATATATATATATATATATATATATATACATATATATAATACATACATATATATACATACATACATATATATACATATACATATATATATATATATATATATATATATATATCTTTGTAAACTTTTTACAAAAATGTGTGAACACCCTCTGTACACATAATTCTAATCTTTGTTTCATTATAATAATTAAGTCTTAACTATTAGTAGTTATCTGAGAGATTATATAATAAGGGAACAATAGCATGTAATGGATGACACATGTATTCTGTACCCTCTTAAAACTTGTATTGCACTCTAAATCTATTACATGTAATGATGCTTATAAAAGCTTTCATTTTGTTTAATTCTGTATAATACTTGTATCTCTTTAAACACAAAAGTAATAACGTATGGTCTGTTGTTAAAAATATTGGGAAGAAAGATTTATTTACTTCTCACCAATCATAAAAAAGCTACTTGAGATCACTTTAAAATACTTGAAGATGGTACTTAGGTTTCTCTTACTCGAGTGAGCAACGACGAGTGTCAGCAATATATTTACTCATTCTACTTTAGTTACACCTTAAGATGCTAGTTACATATTATGAAAAAGCAGAAAACTGAAGAGCTTAAAATCTTTTCCATGTTTGCATTATTTTACTGAAATGAAATTTCGTTTGAAATGGTTCTTTTTTATTTTATCTGTAAATAACGAATATATTTTTTTCATTCTATTTAAAGAAATAGTTATGCAGAAATGATAGATCATGGTTTGGTAAACTAACTCAGATATTTAATTTTTCCCAAAAAGAAAATGTTTTTTAAATTGCGGTACTGAGCATCAACTTCAAAGGGAAATTGATTAATGAAGCAAAACTAAAGAACTAACGGATTCATGCTTGAATAAACATCATTATTTCTATGTGACTGAATTCTAAACCTTTGAGTTACTTGCTGACGTACAAAAATTGTATGATAAAATAATTATTTAAAGAGTGGCTTTGCAGTTAGATACAAACACATCTGTAAAAAATAACTTTTTGTTATATATAAATTTGGTATAGTACAACAAAATACATTTTGTTTAATAAAAACTAAATTAAATATACAACTCTCTCTTAGGTTTTACTACTTAACAAAATCATTATTATAACAAAACATTTTACTACCATTGAAACTTTTTTATTGCATAATTTGAATGCTTTTACTACTTAAAATATGGAAATAAACATTACTTCTATAATTTTGAGTATCTAAAGCTAATGATAACTTTAACTTTGAAGATTTGAATGTAATGTTACGGGACAAAATTAATTGACAAAAATTACTTTTTATACCAACTGAAACTTATTTTCATAAGAAAATTAAGTATATAAGAACAAAACTGAAGGTTTATTAGAGATCTCAAATGTACAAACCAGTTATATATGGTACTCTTCAAGAAAGGAGGGCACATTTAACCTTTTCATCGAGCTGAAACAGTAAATTGTTACTCTTGACTTAGTTCTTTTGAGGGACTAGAGAGTGTTTCGACTGCTTTAAGGGGCTAAGAATGTCTATGGAAGATATATCGGAGGAGCGTGGAGGACGTTATTTAAATCTGTCTTGGAGAAGTGAGTAATTAACTGTGTTTCCATGCCTCATCAAAGCAAAAGCAATCACAGCTCCTGTACACACAAGAGAGAGCCTCTTTAAAAAGGTGAAACCAACATCATGTTCCTAATACAGGTACTTTTATTTACAATGAATATTTTGCCTGTGATAGTTCTGAGTACACACGGTACACATTCTTGTTGGATTCTGACCAGTTTTGATACAGATGAAGTGTTGCAAGTTTGCAGGAAAGAACCCTTTTAAGTCTCTAAACTATTGGGAGTACACCATGACTGGACTATGCTGGGAGAAAACAATTTTAAGAGCCTCGTCATTAGTATAGTATCAGTAATAAAAGGAAAACAGGCGTAGACATGTATTACGTGAAACACGAAATGAAATAAAGAAAAGGAAATATATCTATTAAGATTTCATACAAATATTTTTCGCCGTTGCCCGTAATATTACTTTGTAATCAAAATAGTGCATCGCACAGTAATACGTAATATTAAGTTAAAACTAATTAAGTTTTTAATGGTAAATGAACAACTGTATTCCTTTGAAAGAAAAATCATTAGAAGTATATTTGGAGGAATATAAAACAATAATATATGGCTCAAGAAATCAAGTTTAAAACTATATAATTTATATAATGAACCTGACATAATAAATTTCATAAAATTGCAAAAAATAAACTGGACAGGCCATCTAATCAGAATGGACAATGATCGAACAAGAAAAAGGGTCTTCGATGCAAAACCTACAGGAACACGAAGACGATTAAGACCCAACCTGAGATGGACAGACTGCCTGGAAAGAGACCTTCAGGTACTTAAAAAAAAACTGGAAGAATTTGGTTTCCAGAAGGATGTCTTGGAAAAAGCTTATTGAGAAGGTCAGGGCCCATCCTGGGCTGTCATGCCACTGAAGAAGAAAGAAGAAGAAGAACTGTATTATAATAAAAATAAGTGGAAAAAATGTTTCATTCTAAGGATACTTGACGAATTCTACAGGATGTTCTTTCAGAAGATTCGTTGCATGAGTTTCTACGAAAGACGAAACTTCGTAGCTTCTGTTCCTCTCTGAAACAAACAAATATATCATAATTAGAAAAAGTATCAAGTGAGATATAGGTATAATATATTATAGATAAAAAATTTAAATAGAGCAATGAAATTTATGTTACTAAAGTTCTTATGGAAAATATAGCCTTTCTTTCGAAATCAGTATTAACAGTAATATTTATGTTATTATAAAACTACTAGATGGGAATCTACACTTATACCAGAAGAAATGTGGACTTCACTAATGTGATTTTGTTATTGTTTTCAAAATAAAACAACGACTGCATTTAAAACGTCTTCTGATTGAATAATTTCTATGATTACTGTCTGCACTGGACTAAATGTAAAGATTCTGAAGAGTAGGAATCTATGGCAATCAAAGGATTAGTGACTCTAAGATTTGCCATAGACTTTGATCTTTAGCCATATGTTTAAAAAATATTTAAAAGTGAAATTTATTTGGTAGAAGATTTTTTAAAATTTATTTAGAACAGTCGATGTGTTTGCTGAAATTGATAATATTTTAACTGCTAAAATACAGTATAAAATAACAAAATAATAAAACGTAAAATTATTTCGAAGTTTAGCATTTTTATCTGCAAGTTATTAGTTTATTTTACATATTTTCTTCCACGTATCTTAGCCTCTTTTTGCCTTCAACCTAATGTCATTACGATATGTGTTTTACTTTGTGCATGAAAGGAAAAAAATATCCACTTTTTTTCGTTGTTTTCCTGAAAATGTGATCTTGAAGGTCTAAAGGAGATTAAAGTTTGTAATATATTAAATCTTAATTAATTTAGACACGATATTAAAATCAAAATGTGGGATGATGTTGAAATAACAAAATCATTATACATACTTTCTGCATATTCAAAGGAATGAAATCGAACAGGCTGTACGTAGTTGACAAGTGCTGACATTTCTGCACCAGCCTCAGATTCTTTAGCTGCCTCCTGTAAAGAGGGTAGATATATATATTAAATTTCTTATAATTTCATATGATAATAAAAATTATTTTAGCCATTATAATTATTAATTAATCAATTATTGATTATAAACAATGCATTAAAATATGTTTCCGATATTTATGAAATGCAATAATTCATAACATAAAACACAGTTCTAGCGAGTTCTTCAAGAGTCCTATGTTAATGATCCTTATCTCTCTCATAATATAATTCAAATTGATTAGGATTAACTTTTTGAAATAAAAATTCACTGTAAGTACTTATTTTATATTATGAATATAAGAGACTCCCTAATGAAAGTAGCACTACCTCCATTCCTGACAGAAAGTATGGGCTGAACGCAAACTGAGCCACCAGATGGCGCTATAGGAGGCATATAAATATTTATATGTGTTTTTCATGTGTCCTATGTAAATTATCCTTATCTACCTTATATTATTCAATTAGATTAGGATTAACATTTTGAAATAAAAATTCGCCATAAATAAGCATTTTATATTATGAATATTAAGGGGAGGCCGACATAGCGTCAAGGCCGGCCGTGAGTCTAGTGTTTTTTTTTTTTTAATTAACTCTTCTTGCTGAATTTTGTTTATTAAATGTTAAATAAAGATGTAAATGGCAATAGATATATAAAATGGTTTTAGGGCTATGATGCCAAATTAACCACACTAGGTCGAAGATTTAACAAACATGGCGCCTTGATGAGAAAGAAAAATGGCTCTCGAACTCTTGCAGAAGATCCAAAAAATCCAAGCTCCTTCTCCTTTGCTCTCTCTCCGAGGGGGCATGCAGATCTCATTAAAAAAAGTTCGTTGGGGAGCGTTGCTTGGCCGAAGCGGGCTACTCCGCGGTTAGCAACCCCTCTTCACCAATAGGGTCGAAGGAGGGTCACTCCGCTTTCACCTCTAGGTTGGTTTCGTTGTTGCTTTGTCCAACTGTAACTCTATTACACTCCCTCCCTCGGAAGCGAAAAACGGAGTGACCCTCCTTCGACCCTATTGGTCAAGAGGGGTTGCTAACCGCTTTCACCTCTAGGTTGGTTTCGCTCTTGCTTTGTCCAACTGTAACTCTTTGTTACAATGAATATAGGAGTGTCGCAAATGAAAGTAGCACTACATTCATTCGTCACAGAAAGTATGGGCAGAATACAAACTGAGCCACCATATGTGGCTTTATATGAGGTATAAAAATATCCATAATCGCACAAATAAAGATTCAAATTCATTGTTGTTTTTAAAAATTAATTATTTGCTTAACAGATGGGAAATTAAGATCAACACTCCTAAATATGAAGCTGTCATGTTGACTTCAAATTCGAGAATGCCCTAAATTAACTACACCATCCACGTTTTGTTTGAGATCAGAACACAATACATCGTGACATAGCAACAGAAAACAATAAATATATTAAACTTCTTACCAAAATACTAGATAAAATAATATTTGAATTAATAGATAATGAATTCTTCCATTCTTACTTCAGTGTCTTCCAACGGCTCTACTTCTTCGTCGTCAGACCCAATATCGGTGTCAGATTCTTCAGCTCCGTCTATCTTGTCTTCATCACCACCTCCCGGATCATTCTCGTCCCCAGGACTACTAACTGAAGAACTTTTTACCCGCTCCGGCGTCAAAGGTTGGCCAGAGTCATCTCTCGACGAAGACATCTTTTTCTCTGGCGCTAGAAGAAGAAACGTTAAATTATTTCGTTAGTATCTTTCAATGATTTGTAGGTACAGCACAATAATTTTTCCCGTAGAACCTTTGTTTGTACACACAGGTATTATATACGTATATATGCACTAGAATTAGATTATTATTCCAATATATATAACTAAGTGATAACTTAAGCATTTAGGATCTTAATTCTTTGCTAAAGAATCTCATCAAGACATCCCTATATGAATGAAATAAATATTTATAATAGAAAACACACACACACACACACACACACACACACACATATATATATGTATATATATATATATATATATATATATATGTGTATATATATATATATATATGTATATGTATATATTTAGATATGTGTATATATATATGTATATATATATGTATTGTAACGATCCGTTACATGACCCCAAAACGAACAAGGAGCCCAAAAGGTGACCTTTCGTCGTGGACTCACGATTAGCCTATAATAGAACCAGGTGGTCTAAACACCGTAATTGAAAACTGTGCGTCGCCGGCTCCAATACGTCTGGCCATTGTAACCTGTTGAATGGACCTTTACTGTGTACATAATTGAGTGCACCTTGCCGCCCATTAGCGGTTACAAAAAGGCCATTAAGTTGGTTAAGTTGATGAATCTGAGAATTGCTACATCTGGAAACAGGACAGCTGATCGGAGACTTGGGAGTGACCGCAAGATTGCGTCACCCTGGCTCGGGAAGTTTCTCGAAGGACCGAGAAGTACAGGAGTGCTGAGTATAAAAGAAAAGGACCGGACTAGAACGGGGGCTTTTAGCTTTGTTTCTTCTCTCGAGGCTTCTACCTGCTAGAGCCTGGTCGATCGAGGACCGCTCGTATCTCCGTGTCTGGAGTTTGTTTTTTTTAGAGACCGCCAGCGTCTCCGTTGCTAGATAGTCGAACATTCGACTTGGGAATTCCTTCCCCGTTACCTGCTGATTGATAGTTAACTTCTTGCATAGAAGTAGTCAGCCGAGAGTGACTTTGCACTCTAATTTTGGATCGACTTGCATCCTGTGTTTTCTTCACGAATCCCAGCGTGATACGCACTCGGAACCTCCGAACCTGCTGTGAGAGCCAACCGCGCTAATCGACAGACGGAGTGATCGAGTCAACATTAGTCCCGGCACTAATTAGTTTCCAGCTATTGTGTTTTAAAGCCCTAGCCATACTGTTCCGGTATCCCACGCATCCTTGTATGTGCATATTATCTCTGTACGAGATCCCTGAATGTTATCGTTTATTGAATTTGTACATATCTGTACATAGTTTATTCTATTGAATAAAATATTTAGTCAAGAATACCTAAATTTCTAGCCTGTTTCATTGAAGGCCTCGCCTACTTTATTTCCAGTACGTTACATAGAAATCTGCAGCAATTTGAGGAATTATAGTATTTTTGTCACGTTTAATGATTCTCCAAAGTCGTCGTTGATCTCGTTCAAGCACAATCTTTTTCCGGCCGTATAGATGTGGGAGATTTGATATTTTACTGAATTTTCAATATTTATGATACACTCGTGAAATGGTAGCAGG
>CM063501.1:78099185-78121685 GCA_032207245.1 Pardosa pseudoannulata | reverse complement strand
AATCAGAGTATTAGTCAGAGATAATTATTTTAAATATCAAGGTTAAACCTCTACTGGAATTAAATCAAAATAAGATTGAAGTGGGGAAGTTAGGGAGTGGGTATTCCTTCCAAAGCCCATTTTTCTAATACAGTCTATAAAATGAATATTATTCAATATTTTCTAGAATTTAATCCCTGTTACAATACTTTCGATAAGTAGAGCTCAATACGATAAATTGAAACTTACATCAAACATTACTTTAATAATCAAACATTACTTTAATAAAAGTATCATTTAAAAAGATAATTAAAAAAATTATAAAATCTCTTATAAATTACAAAGAGAATTTAGTTTCCACAGTAGATAAGAGGGAGATAGAGTGATAAAGAGAGAATGAGAGCGATGGTTCCAAATTTCTCTTCTCTAGAACAAGCAGCGCCGAATGATGGAAGAATGTTTAGGTAGCTGATATTCGGTACGGGAGTCCGTGGGTTCGAATCCCGCTGGGGCATGGATCTTCGAAACCATTAGGAATCAGCTTTAAATACTAGTTACCAGTATTGCAAAATGTAATTCAGTTTAAAACTTCAATACAGGTTGAAATTTTGAAACGTATTCTTTTATATTTCAATACCCTCACTGTGTAGATGTTATATACGAGGAAGTAAAACAAGCTCATAAAGTCATTCCGTTATATATACTACTTCAAAATCAAAGAAGTTTTTGATTGAAGTGTAACTTGAAAGAAAGAAATTACCTTTTTTAAATGTCGTAGGGAGACATATTTTTCAAAAAATCTTCGATAAATTGCAATGAGAACTCAGTTTCAACCAGAGGAAAACACTACCCGAAAATGATATGGATTTTTCCTTCGCCAATCCAATCTTGCCTCTTAGAATAGGAATCTTTCTTTCTTCCTGTTACAATAACAAATATCAACTGAATAACTGACCCGAGATTTCGAAAGCATTAATGTATCGAAATTCGAATTGCAATATTCTTATGGAACATTCTCCTAGCAGCTTTTATCCGAAATCGATTACTTCCAATACAGTGAAAAAGAATATGCTATGTCGTCTGTATGAAAATTCGATACTTGTGACAAGACGAACGAAGAAGATGCTTTCTTCTGTTCTTTTTTTTGTCGAATTTAAAATTCATTTATGTAAACCGAATGACAAGAAGATTATATTTTAAGCAAATTATATTTTTTGTTACTAAATCTTCCATAGAAAGACTTAAGCTTTTATTTTTTTATTTGTTAAATTCTTTGGTATTCAGCTTACTTTCTGTTATATGTTGTAATCCATTTAGTCACCTTTGATTGCGAAACATTGGCATGGATGATTTAAGCTTCAAGACAATTTTTTAAAAGCTTTACTCATGACCTTTTTTTAAATTTATTGTTAAACATTGAATCACTTGGACTTCAGAGGTTATATGCTTTCTTCAAGTACGTTGAAAGATCTCTGGGCTCTTTCACAGTAGGACCAGATTTTGTTACTCAGTTCATTTTCTGATATACGTTAAGCTTTTTAGTCACATTTGATTGCAAAACAACGCCATGGATTACAAGAATTTTTTTAAAATGTTTTAAATGCGACCTTTTTTTAAATCATAGTTAAACATTGCACCAATTAAACTTCATTTGTCATATGCTTTCTTCAAGTAACGGTGAAAAATCTCTGGGCTCTTTCACAGTAGGACCAGATTTTGTTCCTCATTTAATTTTCTGATATATGTTGTAAAATCGTGTAGTCACATTTGATGGAAAAGCAATGCCATGGATAATTTTAGCTGCAAGAACATTTAAAAAAAAAAGCTTTAGATATGACCTTTTTCTCTAATTTATACACAAACATTGCATCATTTTGATCTCAGAGGTTCTATGCCCTCTTCAATTATCGTTGAATGATCTCTAGTCTCTTTTACAGTATACCAGATTTACTTCTAGGGAATTACGTCTCATAGTGGTTTCCATGGTAACGAGACTGCTGATATCCTTGCTAAGGATTTCATCTTTAGTCCAAAAATTCTAGTCTGCCATTTTCTGAAATATGTACGGATTTTCTAAAAAATAAGTTTTCAGTGGATTTCGTCACATATTGGTTTCTATGGTAACGTTACTGCTGACTACCTTGCTGATGATTTTGCCTCTAGTCCATTAACTCTAAATTTTGAACTGATCTAAAATCTGCTATAAAATAAAGATTTTAAGCCAACATTTATGGGGGAATGCTCTGTCCCACATTTCGTGCTCCAGGAATCCTTTTGGGAATTCCCCTATCTTTACGGATAATATTGGTATGCAAGTCACTATCAGTCAACACAAAACAGTTAACACAATCAGTAGGCTCATTAGTAAAAACATCGGGAGCCATACATATGCTGATGGACAGAAGACCTATTACTTCTTAGTCCCACACGTCCTGCTACTGAAATCCTCCTACGAAGGCCCCTTTCTTTAAAGATAGTATAGGCTTTCAGGTCACTATCAGTCAGCACAATCAGTAAACTCATCATTAGAAACTTCAGGAGCCATTCATATGCCGATGGACAGAAGACCTATTACTTCTCACTCCCACACTTCCTTCTCCTGAAATCCTCCAACGAAGGTCCCTTCCTTTAAAGATAGTATAGGCGTTCAGGTCACTATCAATCAATACAATCAGGTGACTCTTCAGTAGAAACATTGGGAGTATTACATATGCGAATGGACTGAAGACCTATCACTTATGTTCCAAATGTGCTTCTAATGAGGCCTTTCTTGTCCACCTTTTGCAAAATATATGTCCAAATTTTGAAGAATATAGTTTCTGCCTGAGGACCTACATACTTCACATGTTTTTGTTTACGACTTTTTGAAGATTGATAATCTACTAGATCTAGATCTCGGGCACACCAATATTAATAAGTTAGAACAATGAATATTCTATTGTGCACACAATATAATTTTCTCCCATTCTTATAAAATTCTATATAAGTTTTGTATTTTGACTTTTTATCAGCCATTATTATTATAATTTTCATATGCCTTTTAAGGTGTAACTCCTTCGACACATGCCTCGCCTCTGAGGCTCGAGTGTTGTAAAATAATTCCACAAAAATCACCCAATAAAAATAATGATTCCAAATTTCCAGTAGCTCCCATATAGATCTTCTAGACACCGATAACGTGCATGTCTAAAATTTTCTCTAACTATCTTTCTCACAAAGAGATACTTTTAATTTATTCGGGGTCCAGAGACCCAGTGCATGCGCATACAATTTAGCAGTTTTATTTAGTATTTGTTGTTGGAGGAGAGATGCAGTGAAAAATACATCGTTATTTGATTAAAACGATGAAATAAAAAATGGGATTTAAGTTTTTAATTTGTGTGTGTCTTATATTTGTGCGTTCTGATTGCTAATAAAAATATCAACAGTAAAAAATATTTTTAAAAATTAATATTTCAAATCATCCAAAATGTATTTTAAACTTTTAATAAAGTATTTTTTGAATAAACTTTCTGCTAATGAAAAGCAATTTTTTTGGTATTTGGCTGAGAAATGTTGCACCGGACTTTAGAGGCCCCGTTCACTTTCTCGTCTAACGGTTGCGCATGTCATAGTTAAAATTAGTTTAATATCTCAAGGTAATGATGCACTGAGTAAAACTCAAACTCTACCATCTGGTGGCATTCGGCAGCATATAGGAGTTATTATGATTTTTTTCACTATACAAGTATTTAATTACAAATTCAAATTTTTCACGATAACAATACATCCGTTACACTGTATCAACACGTCGCCCATCTGTCAGTGACTAGCAGTGTTAATATAAATTTTATTGAATCTTACGTTGTTGGTGTACTTTTCAGTTGGCAATTCCAGTCTGGTTTTCTTTTTATGAATTGTTCTATAAATTCAAGATTTGGTTGGCCGAACGATGGCCGAATGGTCAGGGTGCTGGTCTTCGGAACCGGAGTTCGTGGGTTCGAATCCCACTATGGAATGGATGTTCGTAGCCGTTCGGAATTGGCTTTAAGCAGTAGGTCCCGGTCTCATTAGCCCTCGTATTGCAAAAAGTAGACCGTGGCGCTCCAAAACCAAACCACCTAAATCAAGATTTGGTTGGTTAGATTGGGAGCGTTACAGTGTACTTTATATACCGTATTACACAAGAGCACGAGAGCTAATAAGACATCTATCAAGTTAAGAAGAAACTTAAATAAAGATAGTTTATTTTGTATATATGTATCCTTGATATAGGAATTTGTATTATGCAATGATATGAAATACATGAATCAAAAACGTCATATTTGTATTTTACTGATAGTACAATTTTATGTTATTTTTAAAGCTTTGAAGGTAATATGTCTTTTAGAGAGGTACATTACGTTTAATTATGAAGTCTGGTAGATACAGTGATAAAACTCAATGCATTGCTGCCAGTGGCGTGCGGTAGGTTTTCATGCAGGGTGTGCAGAGAACATGGATTTTCCAATAAATCTTTAATTATTGAGACATCTGAGTTCTCCATTCTGAAACGGGTTATTTATTATGAATATAAATTTAAAGATTACAATAAAAAAATATTTACCTACGAGTAGTCGAGTTATAACTATAAAAACAGCTAAAATCATGAGAATTCTACTAGCACTGAAGCAAAAATCATGTCTTTTGTTGTATGGTATCATATCGGCGTCGAAAAAGCAACGCTTCGGGCTTCCACGAAAAACTTATATGTTCAGCAAACGTAGCACCACATGGCGCCCGCCGCTGCGGTGCCTCATCCGGATGCTCATTGGTGCCGACAAACCGAACGTCTATTCCACGTGCAGAGGATTTCACTGCACGCTGGCACAATAGAGCGAACTGTTTCTTGTTCGGTCAGTGGATTAAATTATATTTATTGTTTTTAACATTTGAAAATTATATATTCTGCGAAAAACATCTTGACAATTTTTAAAAACAAAACCAGGGATATGGTGTTACAGATATAACTTATATACTGTCTGTAAGACACAATGAATGGTAAAATTTGGACTGTTCTGTTAAAATTCGTTTCTTTAAAACAAAACAACATTGTTTTTCAGCTAATTATTTCAATAAATAGAATACATCACCGAAATTAATTTACCACACTAAAACATTTCACTTTATATTGATGAAATACTTCTTTTATATTTCCATGAAAACAAAATCTTACAATATATAAATTTAAACATTAACCGTCTGCAAAATCGTATGGCCAGTTAATCAGTTAAAAAACCAAAAGCGTTTCAGCACGTAAGTCCCCGCTCTAATACAACGCTTAATAAACCGTACCTTCGGATGATTCTGAATGCCAAGTGCAGGAAAAATAGCTGCACTTGCCTCAGTGCCATAGTATGCTGTTCTTCTCCAGTAGCCCATACATATAAAGCGTGATTTTCAATTTAGTGCGCAGTGCGTACACATCAGAACTTCCTATGTTCGTTTGCGCGCTACGTGGTGCAGCACCTAGTACCGCACGCACTGCGGGAATACAAGCAAGCAAATCAACATAATATTTGAATATATTATAAATAATATTTATTATATACCATATAAAGATAGGTAGACATAGGTGCAGAAAATTATTGTCCCTCATAATTTTGCCAGGGTGTGCAGTGCACATCCTGCACATATGGACCGCACGCCACTGATTGCTGCATTAACTTTTTATTAGAAATGAAGTCTTGTATGATAAATTTCGAAACAAGGCTCGAGACAAAGTCCTACCTCGCAATCCTTACAACAAATTCGCGTTTCTTTTCGAAGTTTTTGTTCCACCTTCAGTTTTTTTAACAACATACAGCACACTATCTTCGAGGCTCTTTCTTGATGGGATTTGGGTATATATGGCTTGCAAAGTGTCGAGCAGTTAGTCTCATGGGTCTATTATTGTTGGTCTCTTTTACTGTTATTTGCAACATAACATCGTCAAAATAAAGTTAAGAGTCCAAAATAGGTGCATTATTTTCCAAAGTGAAATTTAGTCCGGGATTTCAATGAAAGGAAATGAAGCAGGAGCTAGTGGAATATATTGCTTATCAATTTTGCACCACTGTCGAACATTTTAAATAGAAAATAAATTTTCAGATTCATCACTATCCGCAGAGGAATCCGAGAAATTCTCATCAGTTTCGCTATAACTATCTTCAATATACTTAAAATAAGAGTCAGAAGTGCCATCAGTGGTGGAAATATCGTCAGGAGTATAGGTCACCAGGAGATAGGTCGTCAGGAGTATAGGTCACTCTCGAAACGCTTCCTGACAGACATCTTTCAGCTATGAACAGCGCGCTCAAAATGTTACAAAAATTTCTTATATATTTCGCAGAAATGTGGACAATTAAAGCCATCTGCTAGTTTACAGCTAAATAAACAATTGAAAATAGTCCAAAATAGGTGCATTATTTTCCAAAGTGAAATTTAGTCCGGGATTTCAATGAAAGGAAATGAAGCAGGAGCTAGTGGAATATATTGCTTATCAATTTTGCACCAATGTCGAACATTTTGAACAGAAAATGAATTTTCAGATTTATTACTATCCGCAGAGGAATCCGAGAAATTATCATCAGTTTCGCTATAACTATCTTCAATATACTTAAAATAAGAGTCAGAAGTGCTGTGAGTGTCGGAAATATCTTCAGGAGTGTAGGTTATATAAATCTCGAAACGCTTCCTGCCAGACATCTTTCAGCTATCAAAAGCACGATCAAAATTATTCAAAAAATTCTTCTATATTTCGTAGAAATGTGGACAATTAAAGCCATCTACCAGTTTACAGCTAAATAAACAATTAAAAATCACAGTAAAGCCAAAATGAAATAATAAACGGGGAAAGAGCGGGTTGAACATTTAAATAGACGGCTAAAATGCATGTCCGTGGAAATCGCTGGTTGCGCAGCGAGAGGGTTAAAAACATAATTCCAGATCTAAATACCATTTTCTTACCAGAAAACTGACAGCAGCAAACGGAAATAACAGAAAGATCCTTGAATTTTATACGAAAATTGAAGTTTTTATATAAAATAACATTTAAAAAATAGAATAGTTCTCTAAAGTTTAATAATGTGGTACTTTTCCTAAATTTTAAATGGTTGTTGTGAAGTAATTTTTCATATTCTTCTAGAGAAGCGGTTTTACTTTGAACCTTTATTAAGCTTTTATTTCATATTTTCTTCCATCTTTCAAAGAAAAAAATTGATTAATTATTTTGGTACTATTGTGTGTTAATTAGTACATGAGTTTATTATAATTTTAAACTGATAATTTTTATATGTCTGAATGTTTTGTGTGATATGTTTTATATCTCACAGTATTATTTCAATAGTGAATACGCTGATACTCTTAGTTTTCGATTATAAGAAGAAATTCTGAATAGCCTATTAAACAATGAATGAATTTTCTACATTTATTCTATGGCATCTAAGAAAGTTATTTCTTTTATTTACATTTATATTAGACAGGTTTATTTCGATACTCAAAAGTCTTAATTTTTGATTGTGAAAAGAAAATCTATATAACACATTAAAAGGTGAATAGTTTTCATTTGCTTTGTTCATTCTACAAAACCTAACCAAGCTATTTATTTTAGTTACTTTTATGTTAGATAAATCTATTTCCTTAGTGAATACTGTATTATTCTTAATTTTTGATATATAGTAGCAGCTTTATTTCGATAGTAAATGCTCTTAATTTTCAACTGTAAAATGAAAATGCGTATAACACATTAGACAGTTGGTTATTTTAAATATAATTATGTTAATTATATTATTAATGTTATAATTTAAAAAAAAATTAATTTTTTGAGAATTTTGTATGCTATGCATATCTACATATCTGAATCCATTGGTAATAAATATAACACGCTGCTGCGTCAATTAGTAGAGAAAGCTGTGGAAGTTGGCACGGCGGTTTACAGGCAACACAGAGCATATACGTAGTTGTAACTGTGATTATCCATTATTAATAAACTATCATATACGTCAGTAACTTGCGTATGAGGTTTAAGACTTTTAAGAACATGAATACCTATAATAATGGTTCTAAAACTTTACTTGGGAATATTTATTACCCAGACCGAAGGCTGAGTGCGAAGCAGCTAGTTATGTTTATCCTATGAAATCTAACCAAGTTATTTCTTTTATTTACTTTTTATATTAGACAGTTTTATTTTGATAATTAGTACTCTTAATTTTTGATTGTAAAAAGAAAATCTATATAACAAATTAAATGGCGAAAAGGTTTCGTTTTCTATGTTCATTGTATAACACATAACCAAGCTATTTCTTTTAGTTCTTTTTTATGTTAGATAACACTGTTTCTATTGTTAATGCTGTAATATTCTTAATTTTTGATATATAGTGACAGCTTTATTTCGATAGTCAATACTCTTAATTTTCGACTGTACAGAGAAAATCTGTATAACACAATAGAAACCTAATGATTTACTTTATTATGTTTATTCTTTAAAATCTAACCAAGTTATTTCTTTTATTTACTTTTTATATTAGACAGTTTTATTTTGATAGTTAGTACTCTTAATTTTTTATTGTAAAAAGAAAAGGTTTCATTTTCTATATTCATTGTATAGCACCTAACCAAGCTATTTCTTTTAGTCCCTTTTTATGTTAGATAACACTGTTTCCATTGTGAATGCTGTAATATTCTTAATTTTTGATATATAGTGACAGCTTTATTTCGATAGTAAATGCTCTTAATTTTCGACTGTAAAATGAAAATGCGTATAGCAACTTAGACAGGGAATGATTTACTTTATGTTTATCCTATGAAATCTAACCAAGTTATTTCTTTTATTTACTTTTTATATTAGATAGCTTTATTTTGATCTTTATTTCGACAGCCAATACTCTAAATTTTTGATTTTAAAAAGAAAATCTATATAACACATTAATTGGCGAAAATGTCTCATTTGTTATGTTCATTCTATAAAACCTAACCAAGCTATTTATTTTAGTTACTTTTTATGTTAGATAAAATTATTTCCATTGTGAATACTGTAATATTCTTAATTTTAAATTTATAAAGACAGTTTTATGTCGATAATCAATGCTCTTAACTTTCAACTGTAAAGAGAAAACCAGTTCAACTCATTACATATCGTTACTTTATTATGTTAACTTATGAAAACTAATTATTTCTTTTAATTGCTTTTTATGCTTTTTAGCATATATAATAGTCAATAATTTTAATTTTCGAATATAAAGAAACAATCTATATATTGCGAATAGGTTTAATCAATACCAGCTTTTCAGTTTTAAAATGATTATTCAAATTACTTCAGAGGAATGAAATAGCACCAACTAAATCTAATTTAAATGCTTTATCATCTGACTTATTTTTTATAAATTTTGATATATCATTTTTAAAGTGATCCATTCTTAAATAATTCTCAAATATTTCACGCCAAAACGCCTCTTTTGTCATAAAATTTAGATGTCTTTACCAAAAAATGCAAATAAATTAAATAAGATTTGACGTCAGTGATGCGCAAATGCTTCTGTTCTCGCCCTTTTTTTTTGAAATATTGACGTCGGTTTTTATTTAATTTATTCATAGCGCCTTTGTTACTTATCTCTGTTAATACGTCAGTTTAAATTGGAGCCTAATTATTATAAATGGAATTTGAATAGAAACGTGATGCGTGTGATATTTATTAAGTTTTAAAAGAACTTTAATGTATGCATATTCAAGGTGTACTTAAATGCATTTTTTTAAAAACTCTAGGAATTGAAAGAATATTTCATATTTTACTTAAATGTAAGCTATTTGTCTCGTATTATTTTGAATATTCATAGTAAATAATTTGCCTAGACGCTCTACACACATACAGTAGTTCATTCAGACTTTATAGATATTATTTTGTAATATATTCTCTCGTTTGTAATGTGAGATAAAAATTTGGTAACATATGAATAACCGTCTTCAACCTTCTACTTATAACCCCTTATTTTATGTGCATTGAATGTAAATATACAAAATTTTCTACAGTAAAAATGAATTATAACCAATTGAATAATTTAAAGCAAAAATTGTAGAGAAAAAATAGCCTAACATAAATGCCAGTAACTTATATCACCATTAATGCATCAATAAATTCAAAATCTTTTTTTTCACATTTATAACGCATTTTAGTTCAATGCGTATATAGCAAGTTTAAAAATGTACATTTAATATTTGAAGGTTTGAACCATTTTAACCGAGTAATTTCTTTTACTTTACTTTCTATATTAGATAGCTTTATTTCGATAGTCAATACTTTTATTTTTTATTGTAAACAAAAAATCTATATAACACATTAAATAGCGAAAAGGTAGTATTTGCTATGTTATTCTATAAAACCTAACCAAGCTATTTATTTTAGTTACTTTTGATGTTAGATAAATTTATTTTCATTGTGAATACTGTAATATTCATAATTTTAAATCTATAAATACAGCTTTATTTCGATAATCAATCTTCTTAATTTTCGACTGTAAAGAGAAAATCTGTTTAACACATTACATATCTTTATTTTATTATGTTAATATTATGAACTCTAATTATTTCTTTTAATTGTTTTTTATGCTTCATAGGATATATAATAATCAGTAATTTTAATTTTCGAATATAAGGAAACAATCTATATAATCATTATATTTTGAATGGGCATAATCAATACTAATTTTTCTTTTCTAAAATGATTATTCAAATTACTTCATAGAAATGAAATAGCACAAATTAAATCTAACTTAAACACTTTATCATCTGAAGTATTTTTTATAAATTTTGATAAATCCTTTTTTAAAGCGATTCATACTTAATTCTCAAATATTTCACTCCAAAACGCCTCTTTTGTCACAAAATTTAGAAGTCTTTACCGAAAAATGCAAATAAATTAGATAAGATTTGACGTCAGTGATGCGCAAATGCTTCTGTTCTCGCCCTATTTTTTAAATATTGAAGTCGGTTTTTATTTAATTTATTCATAGCGCCTTTGTTACGTATCTCTGTAAATACTTCAGTTTAAATTGGAACCCAATTATTATAAATAGAATCTGAATACGACGACAATAATCTGAGTCTGAATACGACGAAATGCGACGAGTGCGATATTTATTAAGTTTCAAAAGAGCTTTAATTTATGCATATTCAAGGTGTAATGAAATCCATTTTCTTAAAAACTGTATGAATTGAAATGATAGGATCATTTTTCTGAAATGTACGATATTTGTCTCTTATTATTGGGAATATGTATAGTAAATAATTTGCCTAGACGTTCTAGACACTTACAGAAGGTCATTCACACTTTATAGGTAGGATTTTGTAATTAATTCTCTCTTTTGCATTTTGAGGTAAAAATTTGATAACATATGAATAATTGTCTACTACTATTATGTTTTAATTAGAATCCAAAATTAATGATTTAATTTAAAAATTTCTAATAAAATTGATGAATTGTTCGAAAGTTACGTAACTGCGTTTTCCGAGGAGAAATATTCAATTTAATAATTTATAAAACGGCCTTAAAAATCATGGTTATTGTATTTCAATAAAAGATATTTATAATACCGGGTGGCCATAATTAAACTGACAGTGCTCACTGTGTTTTGTAGAGCGATCTATTTGCGAGAATGACGCCATATTTTGTAGAAAAATTATACAAGACGGGGGGGGGGCGAAGGATTCCGCAAAAAAACAAATTAGTTTAAAAAAACACCGCTAGAGGAATATTTGGCGCTGTGTTATAGAAAATAGAGTGTTAACAAATGCAAATTAATGCGGAATAAAATTACCTTTTATTATGCACATTTTCTGATTTAGTTCAAGTGCAATATGACAACACATTTAAAAAACGTAAAATCTACATAAACACCGATAAAGTCTCTTGATCTGCAATATCACGTGCGTTGAGCAGCAGAAGAAGTTTTTTATTCAAATTTCAAGTTACATCCATTGGCACAGTTAAGAAATTAATTTCCTTATTGATTTGCATTTGTTAACACTCTATTTTCTATTACACAGCGCCAAATACTAGCCTAACGGTGACTTTTGGAACTAGTTTGTTTTTTCGAGGAATCTTTCGTAATCTCTCTTGTTTAATCTTCCTACAAAATGTGGCGCTATTCTCTCAAATATATCGTGCTACAGAGCACTGTAAACACTGTCAGTTTAATTATGGCCACCCGGTATATTATATTTGAAATTATAAAAAAATATTTATCTGAATGCAAAAATGAAAACATGACCACAAAACCTGAACCTGATTGTTCGTTGGCAGGTAAATATCAAGAAAGGGAAGTGTCCGATTTTAATATAGTCTCCATTCTATGGCTAATTGTTCACCATTGCGACCTTGAACAATGGTACACCGGTTGCATCCACACACTGGGCCACTAAATGACCAGAGCGCATGGATATATTCATAAAATCTACTGCTCACTTTGGTAGAGCATGCTGATTGTCTTTGATCTTTGGAGAAAAATCGCTTCCAAAGCCTTCCTTTACCAAGGCCATTTTCGATGGCCATTCAGGTCGACGATGACAGGCGGCCATCATCAACCTCGATAATGCATACTCCCTTGTAACGTCACTGGACCCTCGAGTAGTCTGTGGGTGTCGAAGTGGTTGTGATACGTCGTACAGCTTATATCAATAACAACTTTTATTCTTGACTAAATAGAAGCTATTTACATATTTTCATAATGAAAATCACAGGGCTCAAGTGAGCTAGGACGGTCCTAAAAGTCCCAGGTTCGAGACGAACATTAAAAACAATTTGCGGTTAGGTGCCAACAGATATACCGTTGTACAGGGGTACAATTGGTACTCCTTGAGTCTCACACAAAACTGGAAAAAGGCTCTCCAAAACTCCAAATTCGACAAGTCATCGCCTTTGCTCGTTTACTTTCGTATGGAATCTCTCCTGCGAAAATTCGAGCCACCTGACGTCACATTTCGCCTATTCCCATTGGCTTTTCCTTCCCGCGTCGGCATCCTGCCAACCACCGATTGATCCTTTCTTTGGCGCCTGACAGTCTGACATTTCGTCATCACGTCTGACTTTCTAATCCCCTCGGATATCTCAAGGCGTGTAGAGGAGAAAACCTTTTGCAGTTTAATGTCAAAAACCCGGACAGAAAGTCGCCTTGGCCTGGGTTTTAACAAAACCTCTTTGTGAAGCCAATAGGGTGTAGCGACGTCACACCCTCCAGGCAGTGGTAAGGACTTGCAGTGTACCATAGTGAGGAGGAGTCTTAAAAGAAACTCCGCCAACTCAAAGATCCATTGCATCGAAACTAGGAATATATTCTGGTTCTGTAAGTTACCAAAGCATATAACCGACAGAAAAGAAAATTGTATAAAACTATATGCAAAAGCTGCCAGTGTTTATACTTCATAATTAATAACTGATAAATATAAATAAATTTTAGAAAATGCTTATTCCCTAGAATCTTTTCTATCATATGTATAAGTATGAAATAACAAGTTATTGATCCTACTAAACATTTCCATGAGAAAAAAATTCGTTAAGTTTGTTATGAAGCCATCTTATGTAGATTTATAGCTGTTTTCGTGTGTATAAGTGTGCGAATTCAATAAGCTTAAAACGCAAATAATTTGAGGTATTCTTTTAGAAAACCTTGCTTTTCTTTTAGTACGAAATCAAAGGCAAACCCATTTGCTTCATTTCCAGAATATTAAAGTCAAACTTCTACGTGTATTTTTGATGTTTAACCCAAATAATTTATTGTTAGTGTATCATTCTAAACTAAATATAATAATTAATATATTTTATTTATTTCAATAGAGACTTCTTAAAGATATCTAATTTATAATTTCCTATCTCAATACTGCAGGTATTCAAAATATCTAACAATTGTTGTAATTGGATCAGAAAACTTTAAACGTTGTGCTGTTGATTGCTGCTGACATGAAACACTAGAGTTAACGCAATTTGCTCATGAAATCCTTGCGAAACGGCAACACAATGTCTGATATTTGTTGCAAAGTTTAAGCCCTTGTTTAAATAAAAGTGCATGATTATTACTTAAATCAACTTTGAATAATATTGGAGTTGCCGGAATATTTATTCCAGTAATATTTACAAATTCTTTAAATTTTGTGCAAATTGTGGGTAAAATAATTTACAATATTCATAAAAAAATATGATTTATTTTGTACAAATAAGCTTGTAATATTTTTTATATATTATCAATAATTTTTAAGCATTTGAAAATTATATTCTAAAAACACATCAATTAAAAAATAAGTTTTGATTCAATTAAGAATACATACATAGAGTAAAAAAATGTGTCACATTGCCAGGTGTATACTATTCCAGTTATTGTGCATTTTGGAATTGTTTAAAAAGGAATTCCGAAACTACGTCGTAAATAAAGTTGCTTTTGAAAGCATGGAGAAACCCGTAGGTGGAAAGATCATTTTACTTATTTTCTTTTTACTTTTATAATAATAAATTCCCACTCGGTATTTAAGGATTGGAAAAGAATTCCAGGAACGAAAATGATAAATCCGAAAAGAAGTCTATAAATACTTAATACTCCAGAAGGCTATAACGCAGTTCAAGATAAGTATACATTATGCATACGAAAGCTTGAAATACTTGAAACGGACATTCTAAACGTTCTTAGTATATAAAACGATTTGTATAAATTATTCTTGAAACAAATAGTACGGCCTATCTGTATTACTACGGAGATATACTTTTATAATATGTTGGTATATATTTCTTACAGAAACTTCCAAAATCAAATATATATATATATATATATATATATGCATATGTATATGTAAATGTATATATATATGTACATATATATGTATATATATGAGTATATATGTATATATATGTATATATATGTGTATATATATATGTATATGTGTATATATATATATATATATATATATATATATATATATATATATATATATATATATATATATATATATATATATATATATATATATATATATATATATATATGTATATATATATATATATATATGTATATATATATATATATATATATATATATATATATATATATATATATATATATATATATATGTATATATATATGTATATATATATATGTATATATATATATATATATATATATATATATATATATATATATATATATATATATATATATATATATATATATATATATATATATATATATATATATATATATATATATATATATATATATATATATATATATATATATATATATATATATATATATATATATATATATATATATATATATATATATATATATATATATATATATATATATATATTATATATGTGTATGTGATATATGTATATGTATATAGGTATATATATATATATATATATATATATATGTATGTATATATATATGTATGTATATATATATATATATATATATATATATATATATATATATATATATGTACATACACATATATACATATATATGGGTTTGTGTATATATATATGTATATGTGAATACAATATATTTAATAGATATGTATATAAACTGTATATATACTACAGCCATAGTTTTCAAGAAAAATGCAAAAGAAAATGTACGACGTCATATCCAGTTTACGTTGAAAACCTTTAGTCGAAACATGAACATCGTTACTAAATATTAAATAATAACTAGACATTAAATAACTTTATCAACAATTTCGTTGCCATTTACTAAGTTTAGCAGATTTATACACATTTATTTTAGTATTTTTCATAAGTTTACATAGGAAGATTTTCGAAATGTGAAATGTACTTATTGTGGAACGTGAAATAACTTCAATCCGTCTTTTGAATTGTAATTTAAAAGGATGAATGAAGTAGCTACCGGTAATCTTCAAGTGATTATGATTTCCTCTTCGGAATATAGCGTTATGTACTTAATGTTCGGTGAATGTGATGACAATGCGTTATAAGCTGCTCAGGAGTATTCTTGTCTCTATCCACAACGTGATCCTCAGGTTGGACTGTGAAACACTGTATACGTGTACTCGAAACACAATCTACACGACGTTGGTGGAAAAACGCACGGTGTGCTTACGTCAGCACAGGAAGATTCGTGGGAGAATCTCCCGAGTTGAGTGCACGAGCACTAGCCATGGATATGAATGTGAATTGCAGTACTGTGCACAGACTATTATGACCAAAGGGGTTATACCGATATGGTTACATAACAGTTAAAGGTCTCAATTTAGGTGATTTTCATCGACGCACTGATTTTTGTAAATGGTTATTGCTACAGAATGCAGCTAATAATGCTTTTATTGCACGTATCTGATGAAGCAATATTCACACGTGATGCGGTCTTCAATAGTCACAACAGCCACCCTTTGTACTTCTCCAATCCTCATACAATCCGTACGAAGAACCATCAGGAACACTGGTCTGTAAATGTGTAGTGTGGCATGCTAGGTACCCGAATAATTGGACCATAATTGTTACCTGCACGACTCAGAGGACATTCGTACTTGATATTTCTCCGGGGGTGTACTAAGCGATGTCTTAGATGACATGCCCTTAGCTGCAATACGTGGCATATGTTTCTAGCATGATGGAGCTCCGTAGCACTTCAGCTCTCTTGTACGTCACTGGTTTTGATATCGAATACCATGCATTCAGGATTGGGCATTGGGGTCCTGTTTTATTTCTACAATGATAATCTTCAGATCTGACCCCTTCAGATTTTTCCTATGATGACAGAAGGAATTGGTTTATTGATCCAGTTACTTCAGAAATGATCTTAGTACCTTATCTTCACAGTGCGTTTACTTTTGTGGACACTACGACGATAAGACGCGTGCAGTCAACCATTACACGACGTGAATGCCTCCAAACGCACGGGGGACATTTCAAAAATATTCCTATTTAAAATAATGCAAGTACTGATGTTCATGTTTCGAATAAAGGTTTTTTTTTTAGTAAACCTGATATGACGTCACATATTTTCTCTCGCATTTTCCTCGAAAACTATGGGTCGTTGAAGTACAGTTCTTTGGACATTTTTTATCTATTCCAAACAAAGAATCTGTCTTTACAGAGTTTTTCCGGGTTTTCTGGGACATGCTGTACACACACACACACACACACACACACACACACACACATATATATATATATATATTCAATCTTGTTAAAATAAATACAAATAAATATTTTGTTCCCAATTTAAACATTAATGAGGCATTTTAGGAATAATTTCAGATATATTTTATTTATTCTAATAGATAGAAAATATGTAAAAATTAGAATAATATAGAAAGGCATCTTTTATAGTTGCACAATTACTTGATCAGTTTGGATGATGTCTTGATGTATGGAACCTTTTGTGTATTTTTATAAAAAAAATTTGTTGTTCATTTGTGTTATAAAATAAGTAAATACACCTGTCTATATATTATTTATAAAAATAAAAGTATTTTTTCTTCTATATAGAAATCGATAATTTTTGATAGATTTGGACAGAATTTGACGTAATTAGATTTTAAGAGTCATACATCAGCCCCTGCCTACTTATTTTCGTACATATATATATATATATATATATATATATATATATATATATATATATATATATATATATATATATATATATATATATATATATATATATATATATATATATATATATATATACTTCTTTCAGAACTGTTTCTTCGATTTCGGAGTAGTTTTTAAATTTAGTAATGGAGAAAAAATTCAGAACCGTAAAAAAAATCCAATTTCTTATTTTTTTTTTAAAATAAAATGTGAAATTCAATTTCAAGCGATAAACTTTTCGGTGATAATTTAAAGCTTAAAACGAATTTACAGAAATTGTTTTGAAGGTATCTGTGATTTCTATTTTAAAGGAATAAACTTTTCATTTTTTACAGTGCTGTAAATATTATATATATATATATATATATATATATATATATATATATATATATATATATATATATATATATATATATATATATATATATATATATATATATATATATATATATATATATATATACATATATAACATATATACATATATACATATATATATATATATATACATATATATATATATACATATATATATATATACATACATATATATATATACACACACACACACACACACACACACACCCACACATATATATATACTATATATATATATATATATAGTATATATATATATATATATATATATATATATATATATATATATAACCTCTTTTCCTCTTTTCAGAGATCCGACTGTCTCAATGTCTTAGCTGATTTTTAATTTGGTAATGTAGAAACAATTCCCACACTTAAAAAATCCATTTTCTAAATTTTTTTAAACAATGAAATGTGGATATCAATCACACGCAATAAATTTTTGATGATAATCCAAAACTTAAAAGAGGCAACTTTTCGAGGTATCTCTGATTTCTTTTTCAAAGAAATACATTTTTAATTTTTTACAGTGTTGTAAATATTATTTGGTGATTAATCTCCAAATAAACTCCACTAAGTCATTAAATGCTGACATTGATATGCTATTTTAGTCACAATTAAGCTGACCAGCACAATGCAGTAGCATGTCAATTACAATGGAACATAATTGATACGCTACGCATATAAAGCAGTAGCATATTAGCATTATCATAACAATTTAGCTCTACTGTTATGATCATATTCCCATAACACTCGGTCAATATATCCCGATGATTGAATGCCTATTGCTAAAGACTATATTCTTCAAAGTTTTACTTTAGTTTTAAATGATATAACACAATCTTACTTGCTAAAATAAATTACCGTATTTCTGAAAGAATCTGTTAAACAGTACTTAAAGAGGAGCATATAAGTGAAATATGTACATATTGCATAATGTATGTACATATGATTCTAATATAATGTATTGCAATTTACTAGGATACAAATCTACTGTTATCAAAATATTAACTATTATAGTCTAAAAATTCTTGACAAAAATCAGAATTTTCATTATGAATTATACTGGGAGTTCTATGATCGAGAAATTCTTTGAGTGCATTTTTACATCAACTTGTTTTCAGTAGAAATTTTTCATTAAGAAATTATCAAAATCTTTATAATGTGAACTAACTTAATATACATATATATACAAAAACACAGATTATATATATATATATATATATATATATATATATATATATATATATATATATATATATATATATATATATATATGTGTGTGTGTGTGTATGTGTGTGTGTGTGTGTGTGTGTAGTAATATCAAAATCTAAGTCCTAAAGTGTATCCAAAATTATCCCTTTTCCCCATTCATTATTCTAGATCTTAATTTATTCTCTTTATATTAACTATATTTCCCAGACATCCAATTTAAACGAGGATGTTTTCATTCCTTCAGCCGAACCCCGAAAATCTTTCTATGATTCCCAAAACAGAAAATGGTATAGCTGGCATTTTTAATTAGGAAGTTATAACTCTCCTAGGAATATCTGTAATGTACAGCAATAATAGTCATCAAGAAAGCCACGCTTTTTCAGATGGCTCTAATCAAAGGTTACTTTCTAAAAGCAAATAACACTTGCCTCAGCATTTTCCCACGACAGTAAAACATACGCGGGTTTTGGTCGTCTCTCGCAGAAGGTTTTCATTACAGCGAGAGAGCTTTCTGACACCGTCCGGTTCAGATGTCTCTGGATTTTGTGCTATTTTGATCGGATGAAATAAAGATTACGTTCGGCCACAACGACTGATGAGTTTCTTTCGAACAGACGATTAGCCGGATACTTGGCAGCCCAGCATACCCGGGCTAAGGAAAATGATAGGGGCAATTTCAAAAGAAGTTTTCAAGTGTGAAGACCGGGTCCAGTTCGGGTCCCTGGACGATTACATACATACATACACACACACACACACACACAC
Organism: Pardosa pseudoannulata; assembly: GCA_032207245.1. NCBI lineage: Eukaryota > Metazoa > Arthropoda > Arachnida > Araneae > Lycosidae > Pardosa > Pardosa pseudoannulata. Next base: position 78,101,749 of record CM063501.1, on the reverse strand, counting down.
ACACACACACACACACACACATATATATATATATATATATATATATATATATATATATATATATGCATATATATGTATATATTTATCTTGTTTCTTGTACTTTTGTTTTTATTTGTGTATTTTGATTATTCTGTTTTATGGTGAACGGGAATGTTATTCCAAGTTAAAATATACATTTATCCGCGAATGGTGATCGTAATTACCATTAAGCAAATCAGATCCGTACCAATTCTACCCTTGCACGTTCATTATTCTTTATATTTTTCTTATCTATTTATTCTAAGTTGGTAAATACTGTTTTGGAGCTTTAGTTATTATAATAAATATCTCATTTTACTTCCTACTCTTTCTTTCATTTAAATTTTCCTTCCTTATATATATATATATATATATATATATATATATATATATATATATATATATTATAATGTGTAATATATACGTATATATAGTGATCTATATTACTAAATAAAATATTGAAAATTTTCTCTCTGAACTGGAATTTATTCATAATTTAAAAATAATGAGAACAGTTGCTAATGTCATTTAGAAATGTTCAGAGATGAATGTGCCTCATCATCTATTTAAAAGTTTATACAGTGGAACATCGTGGAAAATTTGTCTCGTCTTTCTTGTATCTCTGATTGTAAATGAATTTTTACGCTAGCTGGGCCTTAAATGTCGATGTTTAAAAAAGTTTTATTTTTCCTCCTCGTCGAAATTCCGTTGTTTTAATTACATATGCATATGCTTAAGCACACACACATGCACACATATATACATACATACGGCAGGTTTTAGAGTTTGGCTGTCTAATATCATCATGGATTTCTGGTAGATTCACACATTTGTACTGCATAGACCATAATTATTAATACATATTAAGACTGCTTCGTATAGTTAAATATGTGCAAATTGGAAAACAAAAATATGTACAACAAACACCTCGTTTTATTTTATTGAAATAAAAATGTATATAGTAATTAAAATGTACTAAAAATTTAGAACTTCAATATTCCTGGATTCTCAACTGTCAGTTCATTAGTAAAATCTGGTAATTTTAAACTTTCCCGCAGTTCAGTTTTTGTTTGAGAACAGTTTAGTTCGTTAACCAGTTGACGTTAAACAACTGAAGTTATCGAATATATATTTTTTCATTTTCGAAAAACCTTTTTCAAATTTACTAAAAATATATTTAAATTTAAGATCTGCTTGTAGGGAAATATCAAATATTAAAATTAATATTATAACATTTATCCTATTTGAGATTATTTTTATTCTGACAGGAACTAGAAATTTTACCACTAAAGAGAACAATCTTTCTTGGAGGTTCAGAATTTTCTTTGAGTAACTGTTAATATTTTCTTTGAAAATGCAATTTATTTTCCTTTTTAGTACGAAATCTTCTATATAAGTTCTCAAAACAAGAATCCATTCTCTCTCTCTAGAAAAATCTCTCTTGGAGATTCTCTTTCATCTTTCAACAATAGTGAATTTTTTCTTTTAATGCAATGCAAATATTTATGTTTGTTTAATATGAGATATTCTGTGTAAGTTCTGAGAACAAGAATCCATTCTCTCCATGGAAAAAGCTCTCTTGGAGATTTTGTTTTTTCTTTCAGATACTGCCATTTTTTTCTTTTAAAATGCAAATTTCTATACCATTTTAGTACGAAATATTCGATATAAGTTCTCAAAAGAAAAATCCATTCTCTCCATGGAAAAATCTCTCTTGGATATTCTGTTTTCTTTTTCCGCAATAGTAAATTTTTTCTTTTAAAATGCAACTTTTTATGTTTTTTTATAGTATGAAATATTCTATATAACTTCTCAGAACAAGAATCCATTTTCTCCATAGAAAAATCTCTCTTGGAGATTTTCTTTTTTTTTGAGAGACTGTCAATTTTTTCATTTAAATTGCAAATATTTATGCTATTTCAGTACGAAATTTTCTATATAAGGTCTTAAAACAAGAATATATTCTTTTCCTAGAAAAATCACTCTTGGAGATTTTATTTTGAGAGAGACTGTCAATTTTTTCGTTTAAATTGCAAATATTTATTCTATTTCAGTACGAAATTTTCTAGATAAGGTCTTAAAACAAGAATCCATTCTTTTCCTAGAAAAATCACTCTTGGAGATTTTATTTTGAGAGAGACTGTCAATTTTTTCGTTTAAATTGCAAATGTTTTTGCTATTTTAGTACGAAACTTTCTATATAAGGTCTCAAAACAAGAATCCATTCTCTCCCTAGAAAAATATCTCTTGGAGATTCTGTTTCCTGTTTCAACCACAGTAACATTTTCTTTTAAAATGCAAATTTATTTTTTTTAGTATGAAATATTCTATATAAGTTCTCAGAACAAGAATCCATTCTTTCCATGGAAAAATCTCTTTTGAAGATTTTGTTTTCACTTTCAGAAACTTTCAAATATAATTTTAAAATGCAAATTCTTATGCCATTTTAATACGAAATATTCCATAAGTTCTCAAAACAAGAATGCAATCACTCCATGGAAAAATATCTTTTGGATATTCTGTTTTCTCTTTCAGCAATATTAAAT
>CM063501.1:78084185-78094185 GCA_032207245.1 Pardosa pseudoannulata | reverse complement strand
TATATATATATATATATATATATATATATATATATATATATATATATATATACTTTATATATATATATATTGTATATATATATATATATGTATATATATATATATACATTTATATAATATATATATATATATATATATATATATATATATATATAATATATATATATATATATATATATATATATATATATATATATATATATATATATATATATATATATATATATATAATATATATATATATATATATATATATATATATATATATATCTGCATCAATCAACTTGGCTACATTATTCTACAGTATTATTAAATTATGTGTACGTTATTTTAAGTTATTACACACACACATACACACACACACACACACACACACACACACACATATATATATATATATATATATATATATATATATATATAAGCAATGGAAAGGAATAAACTTCCTTCCTCTCCAGATCTTTTTCCTATACTTTTTATAGGAATTAAAGTTTTTAATTGACTTTATCCTTTTAAGAATAAAAAATAGTAAAAAAAATAGTGAAGATGCTTTTGAATAAGAACACAGTTATTACCACACATACGTATGTGCATGTCTGTATAAATTAAAGTTCAGTTTAATTTTTAAATTAAAGAAAGATATTTTTTATTTAATTGCCCATATGTGACTGCATCTAATCAAATTACGGTAAAATGTATTTATTTGATAGTCATGTCAGGATTTCTTAATATAAATTTTTAAAAAAAGAATCAAGTTAAATAACAATGAGAAATTTATCGTGTCTGATACTGATAAATGAAAGGTTTGAAATGTACACAGAAATGAAACTTGATGTATTACCTGTCAAAATGCGTGACAGAACGATTGAAAATTTATATATCACAAAATCAGAGAAAAAGTTTGATTTTGCATGTAAAAGGTTATATTCCAAGTATTCCCTTTCTGTTTAAAATATTATGAATTGCAGTAAAAGTTAAAGCGATTTTTTTTAATTCACATCTTTTATAAGTCTAACTTCATATAAAATTTGATGTTAAGAGCGTATTAAAAATTGAGAACTAAGTATTTATTAGTCATTTGAGATCCGAAGAACAATACTGTAGAAAATTCAATTTAGAAAATAATTATAATAATAATAATAAATAAAATTATAATTTTCCGTAAGATTCTTGATTATATTATCTAGAATTTAAACAAAACGCTTTTTGTTTTTAACTCAATATCTTTTCCTTATAAAGCCATTTAATAATTTGAAAATTCAAGAGGAATAATTTAAGCGGAAAATGAAAGTTGAAGGTATGAAAATGAGCATAAATTGCACCAAAAATGGATTTCAAAGTCGTATTTCGCTTTATTACTGGACGAAACTGTGCTTTATTTGAGATCAGAATAGCAGTATTGTAGAGAAAATAGTTTAGAAAATAATAATAATAATAAATAAATAGAATTTTATTTTTTCCTTCAGATGCTTGATTATATTTTCTAGAATTTAAACAAAGCGCGTTTTCTTTTTAACTCAATATCTTCTCCTTATAAGACTCCTTGTAAGACATTTAATAATTTGAAAATTCAAGTGAGTGATAATTTAAACTGAAAATGGAAGGAGTTTAAATGTATAAAAATAAGCATATATTGAAACCAAATTGGCTTTAAAGTCTTTTTTTGTTTTATTATTGGAGAGTGCTGTGCTTTATTTGAGATCCAAATAGCAATACTGTAGAGGAAATAGTTTACAAATAATAATAATAATAATAATAATAATAATAAATAGATAAAATTCTATTTTTTCTGTTAGATGCTTGATTAATATATTTTCTAGAATTTAAACAAATCGCTTTTTGTTTTTTAATTCAATTCTTCTCCTTATAAGACTCCTTCTAAGACATTTAATAATTTGAAAATTCAAGTGGGTGATAATTTAAACGGAAAATGGAAGGAGTTTGAATGTATAAAAATAAGCATATATTGCCACCAAATTGGCTTTAAAAGTCTTTTTTTTTTGTTTTATTACTGGAGAGAGCTGTGCTTTATTTGAGATCCAAATAGCAATACTGTAGAGGAAATAGTTAGCAAATAATAATAATAATAATAATAATAATAAATAGATAAAAATCTTTTTTTCTGTAAGATGCTGGATTATATTTCCTAGAATTTAAACAAATCGCTTTCTGTTTTTAATTCAATATCTTCTCCTTATAAGACTCCTTGTAAGACATTTAATAATTTGAAAATTCAAGTGAGTGATAATTTAAACGGAAAATGAAAGGAGTTTAAATGTATAAAAAATAAGCATTATTTCAACCAAATTGGCTTTAAAAGTCTTTTTTTTGTTTTATTACTGGAGAGAGCTGTGCTTTATTTGAGATCCAAATAGCAATACAGTAGAGAAAACAGTTTACAAATAATAATAAATATAATAATAATAATAATAATAATAATAATAATAAATAGAAAAATTTCTATTTTTTCTGTAAGATGCTGGATTATATTTTCTAGAATTTCAATAAAGCACTTTTTATTTTTAATTCAATATCTTCTACTTATAAAGACATTTAATAATTTGAACATTCAAGTGATTGATAATTTGAACGGAAAATGGAAAGAGTTGAAAGATATAAAAATGAGCATAAATTACACCAAAATGGTTTCAAAGTCTTTTTTTTTTGCTTTAGTACTGGCCAAAGTTATTTATCTGAGATCAGAATAGTAATACTGTAAAAAAATAGTTAACAAAAAAAATCATTTTTTCAGGAAGATTCTTGATTACATTTTCTAGAATTTAAACAAAGCGCTTTTTGTCTTTAACTCAATATCTTCTCCTTATAAAGACATTTATTAATTTGAAAATTCAAGTGAGTGATAGTTATAACGCAAATTCAGGGAGTTGAAAGGTATAGAAATAAACACAAATTGCACCCAAAATAGCTCGTGAAAATCGTGTCTCGTTTTATTACTGGATAAAGCTGTATTTCATTTGGGATCGGAAGAGTGATAAAGAGAAAATATTTTACAAAAAGCTTTCATTAGCCGTAAGAGGCAGAATCAATCTTTTGAAAACGAATATCCGTATTTTTTGCATTAAAAAAGCCAAAGTATAGGAAGGGAAATATTCAAATAATAAGATAATTTACTTTCCTATTTATCAATGCTAATAGTACATATTTAATGGCAGTTCCTCATAATGTTTTTCTTTCTGTATGTACCAGACTCTTTTATCTCTATCAAAAATGATATCAGAAGTGAAAGGATATTAAAAAGGGCTCATTACTTGTGCTAGGTAAAGAAATAAATGGAAACTGTGATCAGAGATTTAACATACTGGATTCATCATTTATGTTTAAGTGTTTTCGTAGCTTAGTAGATAAGAATATTTCTAGCTTTCACAAGAAGTATCTTTAAGCTAGTTTTGATTTATAAATCACGTTTTTCACTCGACATACTTGAAATGATTTTAAAATATTAGAAGCATGTTATACTTACATTATTTTTAATACTTGGAAAATAGTTTAAATATCAAATAATTTTAAGATAACAGTGACTAATCTTGAACACTTAATAATTTGAAAATTCAAGAGAGTGAAAAATTTAAATGAAGAATGAAAGGAGTTTAAATGCATGAAAATGAGCATAAATTGCATCCAAAATGGCTTTCAAAGTTCTATTTCAATTTATTACTGGTCAGATGATCTGTGCTTTATTTGAAATCAGAATAGCATTATTGTAGGGAAATTAGTTTATTATTATAATAATAAATAAATAAAGTTCTATTTTTTCAGTAAGATGTTTGATTACATATTTTAGAATCTAATCAAAACGCTTTTTGTTTTTTTAAATCAATACCTTCTCTTTATAAAGACATTTAATAATATGAAAATTCAAGTGAGTAATAATTTAAACTCAAAATGGAAGGAGTTGAAAGGTATAAAAATAAGCATAAATTGCACCCAAAATGGCTTCCTTAGTGGTATTTTTCTTTATTACTGGTCAGATTGGTTTTGGAGGGCTACATTCTACTTTTTGCAGCCCGAGGGCTAATGAGACTGGGACCTACTGCTTAAAGCCGATTTCGAACATCCATTCCATAGTGGGATTCGAACCCACGAACTTCGTTTCCGAAGGCCAGCACCCTAAAAATTCGGCCTAACGTTCGGCTTTATTATTGGTCGAAGCTGTGCTTTGCTTAAGATTAGAATAGTATTACTGTTGAGAAAATAGTTTACAAATAATAATAATAATAATAATAATAATAATAATAAAAATAATAAACAAAATTCTATTTTTCCGTAAGATTCTTGATTATATTGTCTATAATTTAAACAAAGCTCTTTTTGTTTTTAACCCAATGCCTTCTCCTTATAAAGACATTTAATAATTTGAAAATTTAAGTGAATGATGGTTAGGGAGTTGAAAAGTATAGAAATATACACAAATTGCACCCAAAATAGCTCCTGAAAATCGTCTTGTTTTATTACTGAATAAAGAGGTGTTTCATTTGGAATCGGAAGAGTGATACTAAATAGAATATATATCACAAAAGGCTTTCATTAGCCGTAAAAGGCAGAATCAATCTTTTGAAAACGAATGTCCGTATTTCTCCCATTAAAAAAGCCAAAGTATAGGAAGGGAAGTATGAAAATAATAAGATAATTTACTTTCCTATTTATCATTGCTGATAGTACATATTTAATGGCAGTTCCTCATAATGTTTTTCTTTCTGTATGTACCAGACGTTTTTATCTCCATCAAAAATAATATCACAAGTGAAAGAATATTAAAAAGGACTCTTTGCTTGTCCTCGTGCAGAAATAAATGGAAACTGTGATCAGAGATTTAATATACTGTATACATCATTTATGCTTATATAAGTGTTTTCGTAGCTTAGTAGATCAGAATATTTCTAGCTTTCACATGAAGTATCTTTAAGCTAGTCTTGATATATGAGTAACGTTTTGCATGCGACACACTTGAAGTGATTATAAAATATTAGAAACATCTTATAGTTCAATTATTTTTTAATATCAAATTTTAAGAATAATTTTAAGATAATAGCGACTAATCTTGAATATTTAATAACTTGTATATTCAAGAGAGTGACAATTTATACGAAAAATGAAATTAGATGAAAGGCATGAAAATGAGCAAAACTTACGCCGAAAGTTGCTTCCAAAAGTCCCATTTTATTTTATTATTTGTCAGAGGAGCTGTGCTTTATTTGATATCAGAATAGCAATAATGTAGAGAAAATAGTTTACAAATAATAGTAATAATAAAGATAATAATAATAATAATAAATAATTAATATTCTATTTTTCCGTAAGATGCTTTATTATATTTTCTAGAATATAAACAAAGCGCATTTTGTTTTTAACTCAATAGCTTCTGCTTATAAATACATTTAATAATTCGAAAATTTAAGTGAGTGATAATTTAAAAAGAAAATAGAAGGATTGGAAATGTATATAAATGAGCATAAACTGATTAAAAATTGGTTTTCAAAGTCGTATTTTAATTATTACTGGGCTGAGCTGTGCTTTATTTGAGATCAGAATAGCAATATTGTAGAAAAATTCGTATACATATAATAATAATTACAATAATAAATAAATAAATAAATAAATAAATGAAATTCTATTGTTTTTTCTTAAGATGCTTGATTATATTTTCTAGAATTAAAAAAAAAATGTTTTTCGTTTTTAACTCAATACCTTCTCCTTATAAAGGCATTTAATAATTTAAATATTCAAGTGAGTGCTAATATAAACGGAAAATAAAAGGAGTTGAAAATTACAAAAATGAGCATAAATTCCACCCTAAACGGCTTTGAAAGTCTTATTTTGCTTTATTACTGGACAGAACTGTGCTTTATTTGAGATCAGAATAACAATACTGTAGATAAAAATGTTTACAAATAATAATAATAAATAAATAAACAAATAAATGAAATTCTATTTTTTTTTGCAAGATGATTGATAATATTTTCTAAAATTTAAATAAAAAATGTTTTTCGTTTTTAACTCAATACCTTCTCCTAATAAAGGCATTTAATAATTTAAATATTCAAGTGAGAGAAAATATAAACGGAAAATAAAAGGAGTTGAAAATAACAAAAATGAGCATAAATTCCACCCAAAAACGGCTTTGAAAAGTCTTATTTTGCATTATTACTGGACAGAGGAGCTGTGCTTTATTTGAGATCAGAATAACAATACTGTAGAGAAAAGTGTTTACAAATAATAATAATAAATAAATAAACAAATAAATGAAATTCTATTTTTTTTGCAAGATGATTGATAATATTTTCTAAAATTTAAATAAAATGCTTATTGTTTTTAATTTAGTATATCCTTCCTATAAATACATTTATTGATTTGAAAATTCAAGTTAGTGATAATTTAAACAGAAAAGGGAAGGAGTTGAAATGTATAAAAAGGAGCATAAATTGCACCCAAAATGGCAGGAAAAGTCGAATTTCATTTTATTACTGGACAGAGGAGCTGTGCTTTATTTGAGATCAGAATAGAATTACTGTAGTTAAATTAGTCTATAATAATAATAATAATAAATAAATAAATTTCTATTTTTTCAGTAAGATGTTTGATTATATTTTCTAGAATTTATTCAAAACGGTTTTTATTTTTAACTCAATACCTTCTCTTCATTATAAAGATATTTAATAATTTGAAAATTCAAGTGAGTAATAATTTAAACCTAAAAATGTAAGGAGTTAAAAGATATAAAAATAAGTATAAATTGCAACTAAAATGGATTTGAAACTTATTTTTGCTTTATTACTGGACAGAGCTGTGCTTTATTTGAGATCAGGGAAGCAATACTGTAGAAAAAAATAGTTTAAAAAAATCCATTTTTATCCGCAAGATGCTTGATTACATTTTCTTGAATTTAAACAAAGCTCTTTCTGTTTTTAACCCAATATCTTCTCCCTATACAGCATTTAATAATTTGAAAATTTAAGTGAGTGATAGTTTTAAAGGAAGGAGTTGAGAGGTATAGAAATGATCACAAATTGTACCCAAAATAGCTCGTGAAAATCGTGTCTCGTTTTATTACTGGCTAAAGCTGTGTTTCATTTGAGATCGGAAGAGTAATACTAAAGAGAAAATATTTCACAAAAAGCTTTCATTAGCCGTAAGAGGCAGAATCAATCTTTTGAAAACGAATGTCCGTATTTCTCCCATTAAAAAAGCCAAAGTATAGGAAGGGAAGTATGAAAATAATAAGATAATTTACTTTCCTATTTATCATTGCTGATAGTACATATTTAATGACAGTGCCTCATAATGTTTTTATTTCTGTATGTACCAGACGCTTTTATCTCCATCTAAAATGATATCAAAAGTGAAAGGATATTAAAAAGGTCTCATTGCTTCTCCTTGGTAAAGAAATAAATGGAAGCTGTGATCAGAGATTTAACATACTGGATACATCATTTATGCTTATATAAGTGTTTCCGTAGCTTAGGAGATAAGAATATTTCTAGCTTTCACATGAAGTATCTTTAAGCCAGTCTTAATTTATAAGTCACGTTTTTTAAGCAACATACTTGAAATGAAACTAAAATATTAGAAACATCTTATAGTTCAATTATTTTTTAATATTTAAGAAACAGTTTAAATATCAAACTATAAGAACAATTTTAATATAACAGTGACAAATCTTGAACATTTCAATTTATTGTGAATTAAATTTCAAATTCTCAAACATATCTTTTGAAAAATAAAACATAATTTTAAACCTCTTATATAATATAATATTAAGGGATATAAAAATTATTAAATCTTTAAAAATTTCTATCTATTTAATTCATAAACATTCCTGCACATTTTGATTACAATATTTTAGTATATCTTTAATAAAACACGAATTTCAGCATAAACTAATTGATTTATATTCCATGTACATGCATGCAAAAAATTGAAAATAATTTTTTCAAAAATTATAATAATTAGTTGGTGATCCTATTTTTCACTATTTATAATAGTTTTATCATTCTTAGTATTCTAATATATATATATGAATGGTATAATACAACTTTTATGAAATATTAATTGCATTATGTTTTGAAATTTTTAATTTTCAATATTAAAGTTTAGGCTTTATTCATGTTTTTTTAAAATTTTCAATAATGTTTATACATCAATAATTTACATATAGCTTTTAAATTGTAAAAATTACAGATGTCTAAGCTGTTGAAAACTTACTTTTAAAAAACATGCAATAATTGTAGTATGCATAAGAAATGTAACCAGAGAAAATGACGGAATATGATATTACAAAGTATTATGTTACCTACAATAAAGTTATTATTAAGGTAAAGTTTTTTTTATCGCATAATTCTTGTATTTAACAAGTGCATTGTTTTATGAAACGAACAAAACTGGATGCTTGATCTAATTGTAAGATGTGTTCAGTCTTAAAAGAAGGCTTACTGTTTTAATTTTAATTTTTATATAATTCGAAATAGTTGTCTTATTTTAATTCTGTATATTGTTTGTAGTTTCTGTTCTAACTGCTTTTCTAGTCAACAGATGACTTCCCCATGTAACTTTGTAACTTTTTTTTTCGATTCTAAGTTTTGGTAAAATAGCTAGTAATTTTTTATTAAGTTGTGATTCATATTCAGTTCGTAATTTTGTAATAGAAGAATTCAAAGTCTGCTGTGTTGATAGTGATTTTTTATTTCTTTTCTATTTTGAATTAACTACTTGTGAATTCGACAGTTATGTTAAAACAAGTAAAATCATTTATTTAATGCATTCTAAGGTAAGCCGTTGCAATATTATTTTTTGCTTGATGGATTCTTACAGGTCTATAAAAATATAAATTATATTAACAAAAATTAAGTCAGAATTAAGGAAAGATTTCCATCATAAAAGATCAAATTTTGTGCTATGCAACGACTTTGAAAATTTATAGAAGTCAAGCTTTTTCTCTCTATAAATCCTTGCATTTGACACGTTTTAACGAACAAAACAAGAAGTTTAAATCTAATGTGGTTGTAAAGAATTCAGAAGTATGTTTTTGGTCATAATGCTGTTGTTATAAAACTCAAGGAAAGGTTTTTTTCTATCGCAAAAGTGTAATTATTATCTTTTGCAACAACCTAGAAAATTTATAATGGTCAAGGTATCTCTCTCTATATACATATTCTTGCATTTGACACAGTTGATGTAGTTAGTGGATAAAACTGGAAGTTAAAACCAAATGTTGTGTAAAGAATTCGGAATCACGTTGTTGGCCATAATGCAATTATTGTAAAATGTAAGGTCAAGGAAAATTTGTTTCTATCTTAAAAGGAAAATTATTGTGCTATGCAGCAAGATATTACATTTAATATCCGGTAAGGAGGTAAAATGCAATACCAATGCATCAAGCTGTCTAAATTGCAGCTATTGCAGAGGTCAAGATCATGGAAAAATTTCTTAATGTAATAAAACAGGAAATTATTTTATTTTGCATCAACCTAGAAGATTTATTATTCAGTTATGAGATAAAACAGGATTCCAAGTGCTCAAGTTGAATAAAATTCAGTTATTGTAGAGTTACAGATCATGGAAGTGGTTTTTTTTCTTTCACAAAACAAGCAATTGAAGTTTTTACTACAAACTGGTAATTTTAAACTTAGGTTATAAGATGAAACGCTATATCTAGTTATTAAGTTTTCTAAAGTGTAGTTATTGTAGAGGATTAAGTGAAGTTATAGACATGGAAGAATATTTTTTCACCAAATGGGCTATAAATGTGGTAAGTTATAGACTGAAAAATTTAGCTTTCTAAATGAGAGAATATAGGATTGCAAAATATGCCCTACTTATTGTAAAAGTCAATGTTTATTAATTACCTTTATCTAAAAAAAATCTAATAATCACTGCACACAATGTCGTTTTATAGTTTACGTTCGCCAAATAAACTGCTAAAAAAGTTATTGTCATATGTTTCTTGAATTCTTCAAATACAATTTTAAAATTTATGGATTTCTTT
>CM063501.1:78069185-78079185 GCA_032207245.1 Pardosa pseudoannulata | reverse complement strand
TTACTTAAAAGATATGGTATTAAATGCAAAGGTAGTATAGTTTTACAGATTCTAAATCGAATTTTTCACTTGGGTACATTTTGAACGATTCAGAAATATCAAGAAATTCTAAAAATGTAAAATTCTAAAATTCGAATGTTTGAAGGTTTAAAAGTGATGTATACCCTTAAAGTTATTATTATTATTACCTGAGTTGTCTTTTGTTCTAATAATTAGATAAATAAGGTAATAAACATATTAATCGTATGCTTTTTATAATTCAAATTAGAGTTAGATAAAAATATGAAAGTTTCAAGAAAGTTTCATTCTACTTTAAGGGTTCACACGACTCTTAAAAGTCGAAACATTGTTTAAAAACCTCATTCTTGACTTATTATATAGTGAAAACTACCAGTTTTACAAACATAATTTTATTAATATAGTTAGAACAAATTATTATATCTACACACATATGTTTTTTCATATTTCAAAGTAAAAAATATTTTTGTCGGAAAGTTTTAAATAAGAGACATTGTGTTGTTAACAAAAATGCGTACAAATCAAGGTAAACGCGTATGATACCTAAAATTATAATTAAATTTGAATCAAACTTATTGTTTTAAAACATACTATAATATCATAAAACAACATAGAATCTAAATTTGTATATATTTCAGAGTCATATATATTTCTAAAATAATATTAGAAAAAAAAAGGAATCTTTTTTATTAAAAATTTAAAATTTATCATTGAAAAAAATTCGAGAAAAATATACTAGAAAGTTTAGATTCAATCGAATAAAAATTATATTGTATACAACCTGCAAAATTTCATTTGAAAAATATTAAAGTATTTTAGAGATAAAAGGCCCGTTACATGAAAAAAACACAATTTGAGAAAAAATCTAAACAAAGTGTTGTAAGTTTAAATTTGTTTACAGTAAACAGCTCACATTTTATTCATAACTGCTATGAATATTGGAATATTTTTTAAGCAAATGGATTTAAAATGTTGAAAGCTAAATTCCTTTTTATATATATTTTTTCTGTAAAATCTAATTTTTTGACGATTTAACAGCCGTTTACATCTTAATGTCGAATGTAGCCTTAAATATAAATTAAAAAATTGAATACTTTTATTACATTTTTATTACTATAAATTAAATTAGCTGTTCATTTAAAAATCTACACAGAAAACAAATCTTAACTTACTGATGGGTCTAGATAGCTTTTATCTCCTATCAGGATTCTGCCACTGATAGTCGTATTACAATTATTTGGACTCGAAAAGAAGGATAAAGCCATTGTGAAAAAACATACAGAGAATTTTTAAATATATGGAAATCTTTTATCAACAAATATTCATCATAAACACACAGCTGAAATATACCGTTAACTTTCCTTCTCTGCAAATTTCTAATAAGCAAAAAAGACGTTAAAAGTTAGATTTTTATATTAAGTTTACTAATATTTCATCTTTGATGTCAGTAAAATGATTATCTATGTTAGAACAGTAGCATTAGGATTCTAAAAATGTTATCCATAGATCTATAAAAAACAATTATAGAATTACTTACAAAACAAACAGGATTTTTAAAAATATTGTATCATTAACGTAAGCCATGAAATTCCTCCACGCGTTAACGCAAAAACCATTTGGCAAGGAGATACGCTTTCGCTCTTGAGCCTAAAGATAAATATTTCTTTTCGGATTATTTTACATTTGTCATGAATCCCGAAGCATTGCATGACTAGAATTACACGTCACGCACACAAGTAAAGAATTCACTAATCTCTTTAGTGCGATGACATCTGGTCGTCAGGAATGACAAATTCATTTATCAAAGAATATGTCGAAAGTGAATCTTTTGTTATACAAGATTTCTGATACTTTCAGTAGAATAAATAATTTCATTCAAATTTTTTTCCCTTTCAATTACTTTTTAGAAAAATGTTTTTATCCTTCAAAACTATAATTTAGACTTTCTTAAAGGTATTTTTTCCTAAACAAAACTAAACCATTAGTAATGGTAAATTGTTAGGATTTGAGAAATTATAAATAATGATAATGGTAATATGGTAAATTGTTATGATTGAGCATATTTTTCCTAAACAAAACTAAAACATTAGTAATGGTAAATTGTTATCATTTGAGAAATTATAAATAATGGTAATGGTAATATGGTAAATTGTTATGATTGAGAATATTTTTTCCTAAACAAAACTAAACCATTAGTAATGGTAAATTGTTATGATTTGAGAAATTACAGTATTTTCTGAGCTGAAAATCTTCCATATAACAGCCGATTTTTGATATCTTTTAAAATAGATTCTTTCCCGTTTAGAATATTTAAAAAAAAATATTTAATAAAGTTTTAAATTTCTAAAATTTATTTAGTTTTAAGTAATTAATTTGCTTAAACGTCAATTATTTTTTATTAAATGTTTTCTCAGATTATCTCAGAAAGAGTTACAAAATTAACAAAACATTTTAACAAAATAGTTACTAAAGTTTTAAAATACTAAAATTTATTTAATTTAAAGTAATTAATCTGCTTAAGCGCCAATTATTTTGTATTAAGTATTTTCTAAAATTATCTAAGAGTTACGAAATTAATTAACAAAATATCTAATACAGTTTTAAATTTCTAAAATTTATTTAGATTAAATGAATTAATTTCCTTAAACGTCAATTGTTTTGCTTTAAATATTTTCTCAGATTATCTCAAATAGAGTTGTGAAATTATTAACAAAACATTTTAACAAAATATGTAATAATGATTTAAATTTTTAAAATGTATGTAGATTAAAGTAATTAATTTGCTTAAACGTCAAATTTTTTAAATTAAATATTTTCTGAAATTATCTCAAATAGAATTACGAAATTAATTAATAAAATATTTTAACAGAATATTCAATAAAGTTTTAAATTTCTAAAATTTATTTAGATTAGAGTAATTAATTTGCTTAAATGTCAATTGTTTTGTATTAAATATTTTCTCAGGTTATTTCAAATACAGTTACGTAATTAATTAACAAAATATTTAATACATTTTTAAATTTCTAAAATTTATTTAGTTTAAAGTAATTTGTTTGAACGCCAGTTAATTTTTATTAAATATTTTCTCAGATTATCTCAAAAAGAGTTACGAAATTATTTAACAAAACATTTTAACAAAGTTTTAAGTTTCTAAAATTTATTTAGTTTAAAATAATTAATTTGCTTAAACGCCAATTATTTTGTATTAAATATTTTCTGGAATTGTCTCAAATAGAGTTACGAAATTAATAAAACATTTGAACAAATTATTTAATAATGTTTTAAATTTTTTAAATTTATGTAGATTAAAGGGATTTATTTGCTTAAACGTCAATTGTTTTGTATTAAATATTTTCTGAAATTATCTCAAATGGAGTTACGAAATTAATTAACAAAAAATTTTAACAATATACTTAATAAAGTTTTAAACTTCCAAAATTTATTTATATTAAAAGAATTAGTTTGCTTAAACATCAATTGTTTTGTATTAAATATTTTCTCAGATTATCTCAAATGAAGTTATGAAATTAATTAACAAAACATTTTAACAAAATATTTAATAAAGTTTTAGATTTCTAAAATTTATTTTTTTAAAGTACTCAATTTGCTAAAAGGTAAATTATTTTGTATTATTTTCTTAAATTATCTCAAATTGAGTTACGAAATTAATTAACAAAACATTTTAACAAAATATTTATTAAAGTTTTAAATTTCTAAAATTAATTTGTTTAAAGTAATTAATTTGCTTAAACGTCAATTGTTTTGTATTAATTTCTTAAATTATCTCAAATAGAGTTACGAAATTAATTAGCAAAACATTTTAACAAAATATTTAATAAAGTTTTAAACTTTTAAAATTTACTTAGTTTAAGGTACATAATTTACTTAAAAGTTAATTATTTTGTATTAAGTATTTTCTCAGAATTTCTCAGAGTTACTAAATTATCAAATTTATTTAATGGGATTGAAATAGCTCTGTATTAGTATTTAACGGTATATTGAAATAGATGCGAACAAAATTCTTTCTATAAAACTTATGTACAAGAAAGCTTGCAGTATTCCAGTAAAATTTATCGTTTTAAATTTAGTAGAAATAATTAAGCCTTAATAGCATTTAAATACTGTTTTATAGAGAAACGACATTTATTACATTTATTCTGTACCTCCAAAATTGGAGTCATAAATAACATTATAGTCAGTGGAAATAATCCGAAAAATACCCGAATATATAACGTTATTTATGCTAAAATACAACTAAATTAAAGGGAATAAATATTTTAAATGTCAGAAATCGACAAAACTTTTTTTTAAAGTTTTGAAACTGCCAAGCTAGGAGTAAAATTTCGCAGTCTAGACAAATTTTTGTTTTTACATAATATTTTTATTTCTTCAACATAAAAATTGGCATGCTGCTTTAAAACTTGCTTTTACGGAATGTGTCAACGTTGCAGAATGCGTGAAACAATGTGAAAAATATTAAAAAATAAAATTAAGTCATATACGAGGGTTGGGGCATAAGTCATGACAACTACTTATTTTTTCTTGTAGGTATGTGAACGGATCACAAACGTATATGTGTCGTGTGGAAGTTCTTCAGGCATAGTGTGTTTTCAGATCAGCAGATGGCCCTATGATAGCTGGTAGTAGCGGAACGAGGGCTATAAAATCAGTCCATTGGTGAGTACCCATGGTACTTTAGAAATGTTGATATTCACAGGGAAATTAAGCTCACCTCTCTTCTAAATTTCTACCAAAATTTAGCTATTAAATTTAATAAAAAACTTAGCCTTGATCATCTAATTGAACTACCTCAATATGACTATGCAGACACTGCTAACAGACGTCGTCCCATGGCCATCTTAGGTAAAGACTTTACTTAAATTCTATTAGCCAGTTTTTGCTCTCTCCCATAAACTGGATTGGTTCCTACTTCCTAGGTCTCAATCCTCCCCTTCTGTAGTACTTCCGCCCCCCCTTCTTTAGGATTTGCTTGACGCTGCTGAAGCAGCAAAAAGTAGGGCTTCCTCCTCGGAGGGTGAAATCCTAAGATTCCCATTGGTCGGCTCAACGAGAATTTTTAGTGGTCAATTTTTCTTGGTCGTTGAATCCCTCAGTTCTCTGTGCTTTCACAGGTCTTGGGTTCAGTAAATTGTCTCTCTTGCTGTTAAATTAAAAAAAATATTTTGTGCTAATCTGTATTCGTAGCTTAATTCTGTTATTCCCTTATCATCACAATAATTTCTTTCCAGTAACTTCATTTAATTTTACTTATGCTGGTTAATTTGTTTGCTTCATTAGTGTTTTCATATTTTCTCGTTGAAACTCATGCATCTCTGCCCTCCCACAGTTAGAACTCTTTAACTTGTTGTCATGCCAATTCATTTTCCTAGTTTTGTACATATCCATGGTCAGTATTCCAGCACTAGAGGGCTTGGCCCAGGAAGTGCTGTAGCCATTCTTTTCTGTGAGTGTCGTGGGAGATTGAAGTAACCCGTTTGGAGCAACACTTGTATAAAAATAGCCGTTCTCCGAGGGAGAAATGCGATGGAATGTCACAGTGAATTAGTGGAAGAACTTGGCAATAAAACCCTACTTGAATGATACTTTGAGGGTCTTTAGGGCAAGGTTTGTCATGTCAACTTTATGTGTACTGTGTTGTCATCTTTTAAACCGTGAAGGCCATATTGCCCTGTATACTACCATAATAAATTAGTGTGTTACAATGTTTAAGGGCTATTCATTGCCCATACATGTAGTTAACACCTTATCCTTTCGTTTGTATATGTCACATTTTCCAAATGGACTGGTATCTTCAGGAAAAAAAAATAGTTGCCATGACTTTTGCCCCAACCCTCGTATTTATATAATTATTGTACTTTTCGTAAGTTAAATTCGATACCTATTTTTGATTCTATATAAATACACAGCTGTTTATAACTCGAGGTGTCAGAACACTTTATGTTAAAGTATAAATTTAAGCAAATGATATATGCAAGTATTGTATGTATCATAAGTGTAATTCGATTCCGAGTTATGATTCCGAGTTATAGATGCAGAGCTATTCAGGATTTCCATCGTGGGTTTTGAAATGCTACAATAAAAAATGAAGACTAATGGAAAAAGATATTATACTGAATAAAAAACAAATGTTTATTTAAGTAAGTATAAAAGTCTATTTAAGGCCCTAAGAAGGGTTCTATCTCTAACGCATTCAGTCATTCATTAATGCGATAGTCCATCTCCTGCTAGTCTCTAATCAAAATGGTACTGTTAACGGTATTCACAGTACATGCTATCCTTTCTGGTTAATCACGTGGCAATATGGGTAAGAAAACAACGTATTTTATATACCCTTTGAAGAAAAAGTCACAATGTGTTAAATAAGGTGAGCATATGCCACCTTTGGAATCTCGACCAATCTAAATTTATTTCCATCTACTACCAACTGCTATTATATTAGTCTTGAATTATGTTTTAAATGCCTGGATTGAATTATGAATAGCTCTGTATTAGACATACCGTTAAGTATGAAAGGAAATATATTAAAATGCATTGCTCTATGAGCGTTTTAAATAATATATTTAGATATCGCAAATTGTGTGACCATTTTAATCAGAAATATTATATTGTTGATTTTTAATATCCTATATACCTTATTATTGAAATTATTTATGCTCATATTATACAAATAGTCAAAAACAGAATACTTTGAAAATCTAAATTTAAGGCTTTTTGTCTTTTTTAATAACAGACTAAAGTCTATTGCGGAAATCTAAAATGATATTTACGTTATCTTTTCTCTTATAAAACATCTCTGTTATTTAAATTATTCAAGAATATCTCGAACAATAGAAAAAAAAAGTCTTGCATTAATGTCAAAATAAATATTTCATATTACATAATAAGGCGTGACATTCTTATCTAAGAAGTTTAATGTTAAGTAAAATTTACTCTTCTCTATTTTTATACAAAATGCCCAAGATTGTATAGACAGATTAAAATAGGAAGAAATTGTTTATTAAGTCTTTGAAATAGAGTTGTTAACATAGGCATTAGCGAGAAATTTTCAGTTACTACATTTCGAAACGTAGATTACAATCACAAATTAGGTTTTCGCGTCTCTCATATGCATATTACTAATGCTTATTAATATTACAACTTGCTTCACAAGGATTGTGTACGAGCAGTAATGTGTTAGCTGACCCTAGACTATGTTTAATACCCAAAACATGCGCAGGAAATTATTCTTATTAATTCTTTAGGTAAGAATTAATTCTTTGAGAAGAATTTAGGCGTTATAACTAATTCTGAACACAAGGATTGTGTTAAAATTATG
This sequence comes from Pardosa pseudoannulata, assembly GCA_032207245.1. NCBI lineage: Eukaryota > Metazoa > Arthropoda > Arachnida > Araneae > Lycosidae > Pardosa > Pardosa pseudoannulata. Next base: position 78,071,831 of record CM063501.1, on the reverse strand, counting down.
CTGCAGAGGCTGCATGAAAGATTTCAATTTGTGTGTACGATATTGTTGCTAAAATCAATGTTGGGGTTGTTTCATCAAAGCATCTAGATACTTGACTGAAAAGATTAGGAGAATATTCTAAGATGTAAACAAGAAATGAACTGTATAAATTTGTCTTGGGGGTTTTACATACGCAGCGAAATGTTACCCATCCAAATTCTTTGCTAATTTATTTTATATTTTGTTCCTGAATGTACTTTACTGCAACTGTTTCATAGAAGGTTGTAAAACAAATAGAAATTTAAATGGATTAATGGAACAGAAGCATTGTAGCATAAAAGTCTTCAACAAAGAATCTTCATTTTTATATAATATAAAATTAAAAGTTCCATATTGTTTTGGATAAACGTTTTTCGTAGGTGTGTGGTATAAATCTACCATTATAAAAGTATTTTCCTTTGTTGTATGCTGCAATATGTTTAACCCTCCGAGTGGAACACACCGATTAAAAATGTCTCCAAAAAATACGCCAAAAGTTTATTGTGTCAAAGGCCAAAGCGTTCTATGATTTTTTACTTCAATCTTTGTCGACTAGAATGGAATACGGAACACCTAAACTCGTTATTGTCCCTTTACTTCCGGTTATAAATAGATATATAAATAGATATTATAGATTGTTAATTTTTAATACACATAAAGTTTGTCAAGTCTCGAAGATCGTCCCATAAGAAATAATGGATTCTAAAAGCACAAATAACAATATTCTTTAAGAGAATTATTTATATTTTTTGAGAAAGTTATCCAACATATTTAAGTGGTGCAATTAGAGATACATCTTTTATCGCAAACGAAATAGTTCGAAATAGAGATTTACAAAGCCATGAAAAGCTATCAGCGTCTTTGTACCTCAGGGAGTAGGGGTGCATCCCTCAATAAATGTCAGTCAAAGAGGGATGCAGTTTCTAAACAATCGACCTGACCCTCCTACATCAAACACTCGCAGAAATGTACATTACATCCATTTTCGGAATGTTTTTGGAGGTCCAAAATTGTACATGACAACCGCTTTGAAGACATCATCGATTTGGCGGAATTGTACGTGCTAACCGCCTAGAGGGTTAAAAAAAGAAAACTAAGGGAAGAGGACAGTAACCCAAAGACCCACAAAGTAACTTTTGAAATTTGTACATTTGTGAGAAAATTTTTTAAAGCATGCAACTTCTTTTTTGAGAAACGGAGTCTTGAATTGTATTTTATAAAAAAAGTACCACGAACTTCTGTAATATATTTAAGCTCTGAATAATTTTTTTGCAATTAATTTTTAGAAAATTTTGTTCATTAGACACGTTAATAAAAATTGACTGTCATAAAATCAAATTATATAATAAAACTGTTCATAAAAAGCAATATATTTGGTAAGAGTTAAAATCCTACTTAAGTAAAGAAAAACTTCAGTAGGCTAAATAACATTTCCTTTCAGTATAATTTTTTTGTTTTAAATTTAATTTTATTCGCTTTTTGGATGCAATAATAAAATTTTGTCAAAAATTGGTAAAATGATTGACTCTTTATTCAAATACTACAAAGGATTCAAAACCAAATATAAAGCAGATAGTGGAATTTCCTTATTTATGTTTCCCATTTCATTAAACTTTTACAACTATTAAATCATTAAATGCTGTATCAATTGATTAAGAACTTTTCAAACAGAATATAACATACACTAACAGAAGAATCAAACAAATTTTTTGGATCTTTCACATCAGACTATGTTGAAACCTGACAAACTGCTGTTATCATGTAAACATTTCTTGAGTAAATTGTCTTTACCTTGCATAGAGTATGATGGACATCTATTTGTGGACGGATTTTTAGAGTCTATCATTCTGTATATATATATATATATATATATATATTAATATATATATATATTATAATATATATATATTAATATATATATATATATGTTATATATATATATATATATTTGTATATATATATATATATATATTATATATATATGTATTTATATATATGTATATATAAGTATATGTATGTATATATATGTATATATATGTAATATATATATACATATATATATATATATATATATATATGTATATATATGTATATATTTGTATATATATATATATATATATATATATATATATGTATATATATATGTATATATATATATATATATATATATATTATATATATATATATGTATGTATATATATGTATATATATATATATATATATATATATATATATATATATGTATATATATATATATGTATATATATATATATATATATATATATATATATATATATATATATATATATATGTATGTATATATATGTATATATATGTATATATATATATATATATATATATATATATATATGTATATATATGTATATATATGTATATATATGTATATATATATATATTATATATATATATATATATATATATATATATATATATATATATATATATATATATATATATATATATATATATATATATATATATATATATATATATATATATATATATATATGTATGTATATATATGTACATATATATATATATATGTATATAATATATATATATATATATATATGTATATATATATATATATATATATATATATATATA
>CM063501.1:78049185-78064185 GCA_032207245.1 Pardosa pseudoannulata | reverse complement strand
AGGTTTTTCAGCTGTCTCCTGCAAATGGCTAAGCTTTTCTCCTGATCTTAACAGTGAAATCCGTTCACTAAGTTTCTTGTTCCTTGGGAAAATTCTATCTGTCTTTGCTTTGGGGTACACCTAGGTTCGAGCAAAGTGTTTTTCGTATTATTACTCTCTTGTTTGTCTTTGACTGATAAAGATCTTATTTTTAGCAGGTAATGAATAAAGTTTAAGTTTCGCTACGAAATGTCCCCTGTTTTTTTACCGAAATGGCTCGACTGTAATTTCCTTAAATACTCTAGTAGCTTCGGTTTCTCCTCGTTCAGCAGCCCGGTCATGTAAAAATAATAGGGGTTATAATTTCAAAAGTGTACAGCCGTTGTATAATTTCTTTATTACATTTTTATATATTACTAATTGCTCTGTAATCGATTTTTATTAGTTTTTTAAGAATATATGAATCAAACAATCCAAAAATTCTGGCAGTAAGTATCCGTAATGCCAGTACTTGTAAAAATTACAAGAATTGGCTTTACAGTTTTGTAAAAATTCCGTACGACCAAACGTTTGGGTCTCACACAAGATCATGATTGTTCTCGGATAATTTAAGATATTACTGAATAATAAAAGTTTTTCATCTGAAAATAAATTGTACGAATTAAAACAGTGTACATTAGTAAAACCAAAATATATTAGACTGGGTTATAAAATACTAAACTGCTGTGATACCAAAAAAGAAAAAAAGTTTAAGCATTGAACTGACAATATTAAAATTTTTGCCATACTTAGTAAAGTATAATTATCCCAGCGTTAGCCGAACTGTAATATGTGGAAAAAGAAATGACATTCAACTCACAAACTTTCTCTTCTGGATTAAAAAAATATTCACTAGAATAGTAAATAGTACAAATATTAACTGATAACCAAGACGACGGGTTTTCATTTCATAATTCAGAACATGAAATTCTAATCATTAGATAAAATTATTCAGCAAAAACAGTTGCATTTTTTATGGATGGCACAGGGGAAATGTTCCCTTCGAAAAGGGAACACATATCGTACACAGTGTATCATATACGTTGAAAAAACGTATCATATACAGTAATACGTATTTGCAAAGATTATGTGCTGAAGATTATGTGCTGTATGCGGACATATTTGCATGTTACCACAAACGATGAAAAAGAAACAAGCTTCAGTTAGTGCGAAGATGGGATGAAAAAAAAATTTCCGGCCTCAAGCCGAGATGGCGTTTTTGAAGTTACTTGACAAAGGTACTTTAAAATGCTCCCTTTATTTCTTCCGATATATTTTAATACTCTTGTTCTTCTTTGTGTATATTCTGTGCTATTTTAAATTTTTCTTCTCTTGTTTTATATTGAGTGTGGAGGTAATTGAAGTGAGCGATGTAATAAAAAATAGTTTGTAATCTCCTTCGGATATTAAAACTAGATACTACACAGTGTGAATCTGCTCCTTCATTTACAACTGTTCTTAAAAATGAGTTGCAGATCATAAACTTGATCTTATAAGTACTCTGAATGCAGGGTGTTCTGAAAGAACAAAATCGGTCACTATCGAAGATATCGTTAAAAATAAATCACGAAAATATCATGAATAATCGCCCATTGAAAATGACAAGTGTTGCTTAGTCTGTGGGTACAACATATTCTAACCCATATTCTGTGTAAGAGAAAATTTCCGCAAGATGGGTGCCGACTGACTTAGGATCAAAAATTGCAGAGCATGGCGATATCTAGAGAAAGTTTTCCACTTTACAGCTCAAGCACAATTGAAAATGATTGTGGTTGACATTCCATGTGGTTGACAATGATTGTGGTAAAATTTCCCCAGCTTATCTATAATATAGGAAAAGTAACCATTGTTGAATTTAATATAAGACCTTGTATTACATTCGACAAGAAAAACATTCGTCTCGCAAAGCAAGGGATAATCTTACGATAAGACATAATCTTACGATAAATTTTCTTAATACAAATTGGGTAGAATATACCTTTTAATTTTACAGTATCAACTTCTCAGTAAGATTCCCATTCGCTTTGATAATTATAACACTAAAACGCTGTTTGCTAATTGTGCAACCTGTAAACGTTGTTCATTTTACACAGGCAACTCTATCCGTACGTACACACACACACACACACACACACACACACACACACATATATATATATATATATATATATATATATATATATATATATATATATATATATATATATATATATATATATATATATATATATATATATATATATATATATATATATATATATATATATATATATATATATATATATATATATATATATATATATATATATATATCAGGAGGTCTAAAAGGAACTTCCTCTATATATGAGTCCGGAATCACCAAAGCGTTCCAGAAATCGAAATGAAAATTCAGATATAGTTATTGGAATGTATGTGGCCCAGATGGTGAGGATTTACAACAATAAACCTCTCACAGTTACGGTTACAGTGAAAATATTTCGAAATTTTAGAAAGGCAACACTTACTTTTTTTCGTGTGCAAATTGATCAGATCATGGAAAAACCTTAATTGATGTTAGAACGAGTCACGTATGACGTAAATTGGGGACTTAAAACACTTGCAAAAAGAGCATTGTAAAGATCCAATCAGAATAAAAGGGAAGGTGATCTGTGCACTTTACATAATTCACTGGGATAGGCAGTAGAATCACCAATCATAAAACACTCTTGCAAAGCACTGCTTATGAAGGAGATGATATAAGCAATGTGGAAAGATTGTTTATTTATATTCGTGCTAATCCGTCTAGTTTAGTGAGAAGAAGATGACCCTTTAGGAAACAACGAGGTGAATTGATAAAGCTGTTTTATATGAGCGGAGAAAATGCTGCCAAAGCAGTGGAAGATTCTCGTCGAAATCATAAGCTAAAACGAGTTCCATGTTCCATAAAAAGAGTACATAATTTGGTAAATAATTTTAAAGAAACGGGATGCACATGTGATAGACCACGACCCATATGACCTTGTGTTCCTGTTTAAGTACTTGCGGAAGTGCTTCATACGATTACTATAAGTCCATTGCATACAACAAGAAGTGTTTCTCCTCCGATAAACACTTTTTGAAAGAAGTTCACCTCGTTGTTTCCCTGAAACTATCATCTTCTACGCACGAGATGGATTAGCACGAACATGAAGAAACATGCCTTTCCACACTACTTATATCACAAGCAGTTCTTTGAAAGAGTGTTCTGTGATTGGTGCTTCTACTGCCTATCCCAATGAATTCTGCAAAGTGCATCAATACACCTTCTCTTTTATTGTGATGAGTTCTTTACAATGAACTTTCCAAATATTTTACGCCACCCATTTACGTCATACGTGTCTCGTTCTAACCTCAATTAAGGTATTTCTATGCTCTGAATAACTTGTACACGAAAAAAAGTGGGAGTTGCTATTCGAAAATTTCGAAATTTTGTCACTGTAACCGTAACTATGGAAGGCTTATTGCTGTAAATCATCACAATCTGGGCCCATGCATTCGAATAACTATATTTAAACCTTAATTTCAATTGGTGTAAAGGTTTGGCCACTAGGGACTCATATATAAGGGAAGTTTCCTTTAGACCACCCGGTATATATATATATATATATATATATATATATATATATATATATATATATATATATATATATATATATATATATATATATATATATATATATATATATATATATATATGAACTCCCCTCAGAAAAATATTAAAACTTCTTAATTTAAAACAATAATAGATAATAGGTTTTAAAATACTATCATGGTACTGTCATGTGTGCTCCCATATCATTGTAATCAGAAAAAAATTTCATAACTTTATTTACTTTTTAACACTAAAATTACTAACTAAAAATTAATAATTAATACTAAAAAAAACATTATATAATTATTACTAAAAAAGTAATAAAAAATATTATTTTTTTGTATATTTTAATACTAAAAAAACTGTAAAATTCAGTAATGCCACGGGCTTTAAGTAGTTAAAGATTTACAAAATTTTATATGAATGAAAGAAAGGGGTTGGACAAGAATTTACGAGGAGGTGAGTAAAAATTCCAACTTTCATTTAAAATTGGAAGCTTGATAAAAATTAAAAATAAAGAATCCAAAGACGTTTTACTTTACTTCTATTATCTCCTAATGTTGTTTATTCCAATGTTATGACAGATAAAACTAAAACAACTTTAACAAAGTTATCAAGTACCTAATTTACAAAAATCTTGAGTGCGTACTCTTCATTTTATATTCTACGACAATTTTCAAGTATAAATAAATAGATTAGCCTCTTCCAGTGATACTAAAACTTATTTAAAATAAAAGAAAAACACATTACATACATGTCCCCACTGACATAAGTAATACATGTGAAATTAATCTTAAATACACTAGAATATGTTGTCTTTTCTGTTTTCCTTTAAAAATGTCCCTTTCATGATTAAAGAACAGACATGAAACATCTGCTACTTATGGAGATCAATATCTAAGTAATTAGCGTAAAATATATTTTTTTTTCTAGATGGCAGCAATATTAGTTTATTCTTGAAATACGAATGTCACTTGTTTTCTGGAATTTTAATGGATGTCCAAATACAAACGAATGTAATTTTTTCACGAAGTTAATTGGAAATAGGAATAAAGTGTTCGAAGTTTTGGGGAAATGGGTTCTCCCTAAAAAAATTTACAGACATAACCATAGTGATGAGTTATTTTCCCAACAAAACTGAGGAGGAAATTGTTTACGTACTAAATTATCAATTAGGTATTTTTTCTCCTGCTTTAATATTTGTGTGTTCGTTTACATTAGAATTAATTATACATTTCATTTAACTCATTGCTAATAGCATATATTATTGCGAAAATAAAAAGGATACGTAGATTCTCTCCAAACTTCTTTCTTTTTGGCAATGCTTTTGGAAATAATAATCATAAACGAAAGCAGTTTGGATCACAGAAACCGGTTTGCTTAATATCAGTGAATTTCCTAAATTCTGCCAAGAATTATGCAGATATCAAATATAATTCCTTGACTCTGGTTATTTATATTATTTTAAGTAATTCTTTTTTTTAAATTATACATTTTAAGGAAAATATGTTATTTGTTTCATCTCTGATTTCAAAATTTCCTTTAAATATATATTCATTAACTTTTGTTTACTTTAAAAGTCGTTATAGGTACAAAAAGCCTTCAAAGTTTTTTAAAATTCCAAATTTCGACGAATAATTAGGACAAAATGTATTTCACAAAATTTTTTCATCAATCACACATGAAGCTAGTTTTATACTATTTGACGATTTTTGCAATGAATTGAAAACAATATTTTCAAATGAATAGCTGCTTCATATTAATAATACTTTTTTTATCATCATTCTTTCTTGTTCCAAAACTTAAGGGTCCTAATTGCATGTTGATGATTTTTTTTTATCAAATTGGTGAATTTAAAATGTCCAGGTTCATTATTTGTTTTATAAATTTCTTCCAGAATTTTTTTCCCTCAAATATCTTCTTTCTTTTAGACTGTGTTTGTTTTAAAGAAATCATTAAAATAGCATAGCTTTTTATATAAATAGAGTATTATATATAAATACACACACACACACACACACACATATATATATATATATATATATATGTGTATATATACATACATATATATATATATACATACATATATATATACATACATATATATACACACACACACACACACACACACACACATATATATATATATATATATATATATATATATACATATATACATACATATATATACACACACACACACACACACACACACACACACACACATACATATATATATATATATATATATATATATATATATATATATATATATATATATATATATATATAATGTTTTTATATTCTGTGAAAAATGTTTCTGAATCATGCAATTTTCTGTTGCAGTTCAGATTCTTTGTCCGTACTATTTTTCTTTTCTCTATCTTTTTCCTAATTATGTTAATGTAATTGAGATATGTCATGGCATATTATTTTATATTTCTGTAGTCTGAAGTACTTTTGTATATGTTTTTAATTAAATATACAGGTACAATTTATTTACTTAGTTTAAATATATATACCGTGTGGCCATAATTAAACTGACAGTGATCACAGTGTTCTGTAGAGCGATCTATTTGCGAGAATGACGCCACCATTTTGTAGGAAGATTAAACAAGAAGGGGACGAAGGACTCCGAAAAAAAAAAATTAGTTCCAAAAGTCACGGCTAGGGGAACATTTGTTAACACTCTATTTTCTATAACACAAAGCCAAATATTCACCTAGCGGTGAGTTTTGGAAATAATTTGTTTTTTTCTCGGAATTCTTCGTCTAACGTCTTGTTTAATTCTCCTACAAAATGTGGCGACATTCTAACAAATAGATCGCGCTACAGAACACTGTGAGCAATGTGAGTTTAATTATGTCCACCCGGTATATATATATATATATATATATATATATATATATTGTTTTTCAATCTATATAGAAATATATGAATGGAAAAAAGGTGCAGATGAACAATTTATAATCAGCATGAGGATACCTCAGATTATACAACTATCCCTCAAATATCTTCTTTCCTTTAGACTGTGTTTAAGTTTGTTTTAAGTTAGACTGTGTTTGCATTTAAATCTATTTAGAAATATATAAATGAAAAGAAAAGAAGCGGATGAACAATTTATAATCAGCCTGAGAATATCTCAGATTATACAACTATCCCTCAGATATCTTCTTTCCTTTAGACTGTGTTTGTTTTTCAATCTATTTAGAAATATGTGAATGGAAAAAAAGAAGCGGATGAACAATTTATAATCAGTGTGAGGATACCTCAGATTATACAACTATCAATCCAAAATCTTCTTTCCTTTAGACTGTGTTTAAGTTTGTTTTAAGTTAGACTGTGTTTGTATTTAAATCTATTTAGAAATATGTGAATGGAAAAAAAGAAGCGGATGAACAATTTATAATCAGCGTGAGAGTACCTCAGATTATACAACTATCCCTCAAATATCTTCTTTCCTTTAGACTGTGTTTGTTTTTAAGGTACACTGTGTTTGTATTTATATCTAATTTGGAAGTGTGTTAATGGAAAAAAAGAAAGGGATGAACAATTTATAATCAGCCTGAGAGTACCTCAGATTATACAACTATCCCTCAAATATCTTCTTTCTTTTAGACTGTTTTTGTTTTTAAGTTAAACTTTGTTTGTATTTAAATCTATTTAGAAATATATGAATGAAAAAAATTGCGGATGAACAATTTATAATCAGCTTGAGAATACCTCAGATTATACAACTACAATTATCATAAGAACCTCTCTGCTTACCTGATGTGTTCCGAAGGGTTCGGTGATTATCATATCGCCAAATATCTTCCTGCAATACATAGCCATTTTCGCTTGTTGTTTGGTGCTAGAGAAAGAAAAGAAAAATCCATAAATTATTCCAAAAGAATAATTACTGTTGGTGTAATACAAAGAAACACGTAAAATAACACTATGCAATATTCTCAGAAAACGGGTGTGTGTACGCATGGCATGCAATCACGCGAACGCGCCTTAATGAGGTACGTTGCCGTTAACAAACAGAAAGGTTTTTGCTCTAAGGCGATGGTAAGCTTATTATAATACTCACAACTAAACAGTACTCAAACTCTCTAATGTTATTAAAACTGCTTTGGTTAGGATCCTAAGTTTTAAAGAGTTAGTTTTATTTAAACTGCAGTTTATTTTCTTTGTAATCAATCTGTATGAAAATTTAATATACTTCTTAACGATTTACTTAATATTTTACACCACATTTATAAATGTGGTTAAATTTTGGATGTAAAATATTAAATTGTTTTATAATTAGTGAATTATTAATTGTTGAGTGTTAGCTGTTTTAAACATCTTTCACGCTCATTCTTATTACACGTGATACGGTTCGTTTTTGTTTGTAATAAAAGTTTTAGACCTTAAAATACAACTTAGTTGTTTTCACGAGGTTTTATGAGAAATATTAAGGTAAAAATTAATTTAAATATTCTGTTTCCTGTTAAAAGTATAATAATTGTTCCTAAATATAAAAATATGTAATTCATTGTATGAATTATATTTTTATTTCATCAATTTCTATGAATATTTAATATACTTCTTAACAATTTACTTATGTAAATATGTTTAAAATTTGGATGTAAAATATTAAATTGTTTTATGACTAGTGAATTATTAATTGTTGAGAATTAGCTGTTTTAAAAATCCTTCACGCTCATTCTTATTACACGTGATACGGTTCGTTTTTGTTTGTAATAAAAGTTTTAGACCTTAAAATACAACTTAGTTGTTTTCATGAGGTTTTATGAGAAATATTAAGGTAAAAAATAATTTAAATATTCTGTTTCCTGTTAAAAGTATAATAATTGTTCCTAAATATAAAAATCTGTAATTTATTGCACTCGTATTAAATGATGCAGTATTATTTTATACATCAATTAAATTCATTTTAACTGATATAACCCTCCAACTCTTTAAAGTGGAGAGCTACGCAATTTTTATTGTATTAATTTTTAATAACATTAAAAAATTATACAATTTCATTTCAAAAAAGGAGTAAATCTGTATTCAACAATATGTACTGTATCTTAAATCAACAATGAGCAGAGCTTAAATACTGCCATCTGACAATGACCGGTAGTGCTTAACAGTAGCTGGATGGGTCATTTTGTCCCCGAACTATTTTATGTCCCATTTTCTTAAAACAAATTTCTGGATTTTTTTAAATGATATAACCATAAAAATCTATGAAAATAAAATAGTTATGAATTTGTGCTTACGCGAAAAAGGGTTCATTACTAAGCTTTTAAGTGTTGAAACAAAATTGTCGATATTTGTTCTAACTGTAAAATACCAAGATATAGAAAAATTATATACAAAATATATACAAAATAGGTTGTCCAAACTGCGCCTGAACTGTGTAAGAATCCTTGATTGGTAAGAAACTAAATAATCCCGTTAAAGTCTTCTATATATTTTTTAAACTATATATATTTTTAAATTGTATATCTTATATTTTTTATCATTTTTTTATAATTATTTTAACCTTTAAGCAGTGCTCATACAGTGTACGTGCTAAATGTACTGGTTTTGGTAATAGCATCGTATTTTTTTCTCCTTTCATTTTCTATTTCTTTATATTCGGGAAATTTAGACATATAACCATTTGTAAATCCGAGACATTTTTGGAAATAATTGCTAACAGATAAGAATCAAAGCCTTCAAGACAGTGTGTAGTTTGTTAAAAGAAATAAAATGAATATAATACTAAAAGAAACACATTTTATATGATTGCGACTTAGGACTTTGCATTTAACATGTCATTGTACCTACACAAAAAGACTTCTGAACTGTTTAGAAAATAAATTTTAAATTCACATAAGTATGAGAAAAATTGTAGAATTTGTAAACCATTTATACATAATATTTTGAGAAAAGCAAACTTAAGTTTTTGTATTTAAAAATTGTAAAAAACAAAATGTAAAAAGTATAAATGTAAAAAAAATTATTATTTATTCTAAATTTGTACTAATACACTCATGTCCATAAATTAAGGATAATTCAGAATCACACAGAAATTGAGCTCTAAAATAAAAATTTCACCTGTAGAATTATCACACACATCTTGAAGAAGAATATGCAAATTGCAGGAAACCACCAGATGGCGCGGATAGTACGTCACAATGACGAGAGTGTATGAAAGGGTATATAAGGAATGGTAGCAAAGAAGTAAAATTGTTCACAAGCGCTTTAAAAGCCTTTCAGTGCAATAACCGCATAGTTATGGCACAAAGGAAGCATTTGGATGATTTTTTACGTGGTAGAATTATCGGACGACTGGAATGTGGACGTACCCAGCTGGAAGTATCCGAGGAACTTGGAATCGCCCAGAGTGTCATCTCCAGGCTTTGGCAACGATTCAAACATGATGGTAATGTGAGTAGATGTTACAGCACAGGTCGCCCCCGAGTTACTACGCCGAATGATGACCGGTATTTGGCAGTTACTGCCAAAAGAAACAGACGGAGCACAGCATCAGACCTGTCTCGTCAGCTCTCTTCAGCTACCGGTACGACAGTTTCAAGGCAGACCGTGTACAGACGCTTAGGGAACATTGGTCTATATGCTCGTAGGCCTGTCAGATGTGTTCCCCTTACCGCAACTCACTGTCGCCTGCGATTATGCTGGGCTAGAGAGCATGCATTGTGGACACCGCAACAGTGGTCTTGTGTGATGTTTTCCGACGAGTCCAGGTTCAGTTTACATTCTGATTCTCGCCGGACTTTCATATGGAGAGCGCCAGGTACCCGTTACCACCAAGAGAACACCATTGAACGACACCGTTACGGTGGTGCAGGATGGCTCGTTTGGGGAGGAATTATTCTTGGTTCCAGAACTGACCTGCATGTTCAGAGTGTAACGATGACAGGCCACATCTATCGGGATGTCATTCTGGAACAACATGTACGTTTGTTTCGGGGCGCCATGGGTCCTGAATTTCTGTATATGGATGACAACGCCCGACCTCACCGTGCAAACATTGTAGACGAATGCCTTCAATCGGAGGATATCACCCGTATGGATTGGCCAGCATACTCACCGGACTTGAATCCAATAGAGCATGTGTGGGACATGCTTGGCCGACGAATTGCAGCCCGTCAACCCCCTCCCAACTGTCTATCGGAACTTCGGAGGGCATTGCTTGATGAGTGGTGTAATTTTCCCCAAGATCAGATTGATAATCTGATACTCAGCATGCGTAGGCGTTGTAACGCTTGTATTGCATCGTCCGGGAGACATACTCCGTATTAACCATCATACTAACCATGTTATACTGTTTTCTGTAAATAGGTTCTTTTTTGAAATTTGCTCCAGGGAGTAAAAATCGCAATTTTTATTAATTATGTCAAACATATAGCATCTTTTTTGCTCTTTACCATTTGTTTAATAAATAGACTTTACAAATAAGTCAAATTTGTTTTGCTTTTGTCTCTTTCATTGCTGAACTTCATTATCCTTAATTTATGGACATGAGTGTATATATGCAATATATATGCAATAAATAAATATGCCTTTTTTGGGATTTGCCCTTTCTGGTAAAAAATTGAATACTTAAAAGGTTAATATTTAACTCGAGAGGTCGCATGCAGGGACATTGAAGCCCGATCGTTAGGAAAACATTCCACTCACAGTCATACAATAGAAATACAGTTCACTAAATTTTCAGCAGCAATTTATAGATCTTCTAGACTCCAATGACATGGATTTCTTTATATTTTCTCTAAATATTTTTTCAGAAAGATATACTTTTAATTTATTCGGACTCTTGAGACTCAGTGCACGCGCATACACTTTTGCATTTTTATTTAGTATTTCTGAACGGAGGAGATATGCTGTAAGAAATATTTCGTTGTTTCATTAAAATCATAGAATTTAAAGTTGAAATATAAAGATATGATTCATGTTTTTAAATTGTTTGTGTCTTATGTGTGTAAATTCTGAATGACAATAAAAGAACTGTATATTTCAAATTCCTTTAAAAAATATTTAAAATAATACGAAATATATTTTAAACTTTTAATAAAATATTTTTGGTAATATAAATTTTCCGTTCACCATTAAAAGCAGTTTTGTTGGTATTTGACTGAGAAAAGTTGCACCGGGCTATAGAAACTCGGCGCGCGTGCTCATGTAACTGCGGAAAGTGCCCGTTCTCGTGGGTTATCTACGAAACATAACATATATAAAGTAAAATATAGTTGCAAACACAGTTATGTACAACACTTGAGTAAGTTCAACCTGAAATATACAGCATTTAAGTATCAGTATATGATATAACATGTACAGTCGGAGAAGAAAGTTATGTCGAGATTGCATTCTCCATAATAGGTTACAGGAGATTAAGTAGTTCTTACTTTTGTATAGTCAAAAAGAGTAACGATCTGAAATTTTTTAACTATTCAGTTAATGAATTAATACTCATTGTGTCCTAATCAACCAATTTGGGGGCTATTTTGACCAAAATTGTCATATATAATATAAATTTTCTGTTCACCATTATAAGCAATTTTGTTGGTATTTGACTGAAAAAAGTTGCACCGGGCTATAGAAACTCGTCGCGTGCTCATGATAACTGCGGAAAGTGCCCGATCTCGAGGGTTAACTACGAAACATAACATATATAAAGTAAAATATAGTTGCAAACACAGTTATGTACAACACTTGAGTAAGTTCAACCTGAAATATACAGCATTTAAGTATCAGTATATGATATAACATGTACAGTCGGAGAAGAAAGTTATGTCGAGATTGCATTCTCCATAATAGGTTACAGGAGATTAAGTAGTTCTTACTTTTGTATAGTCAAAAAGAGTAACGATCTGAAATTTTTTAACTATTCAGTTAATGAATTAATACTCATTGTGTCCTAATCAACCAATTTGGGGGCTATTTTGACCAAAATTGTCATATATAATATAAATTTTCTGTTCACCATTATAAGCAATTTTGTTAGTTTTTGAATAAGGAAAGTTGCACCGGGCTATAGAGGCCCGGCGCTAGCTCTCGTGTAACAGCGCACGCCCTCGTAGGTAAAAGTCGAGATTTACTATTTGGTACAATTAATGTATTAGTGTTTGTTTTAAGTGTTGAAAAGACAAATTATTTCCAATTAAAAATATGGTCTTTCCAATTCTGGAAATGATATAACATACAATCAACAGGTTTCATCATAGCTCTATACCGAAGCCAAGAGAATGAAGTTCTTTTTTCTAGAGTAAATCTCGAATGCATAGGAACGACATACCATTTTCTATTGTCAGTGTCAAATCCCAAATAACAGCAATAGTATTTTGAAAACACAAGAAGAAGATTGCTTGGTGGCCACTGATGGAGTGCCAACTTTCCACAGTCTTTTCCATGACATGGCGTTATTGGACGGAGAATAACCAACAGCATATAATTAGCTTTTATGTGTGGAAGAGGTTACAAGAAACTTGGGATGGGAAGCAGCTTAATTGATTTACATAGGCAAAAAGTTTTTTTTTTAACTCAAGAGATGAGAGAGAGATGGTGTAAATAGAGGACTCTCCTACAATTCTTGCTGTATTTGACCATTTTTAAATTTTTTTGCCATCATTTTATTCTAGGATATTTTAACATTTTTTGCGTAGCCTCTTGTTATATTTTAAAGTACAGAACTTAATAAAAATGTTAAAAATTCATGCTATAAATTTTTATGCCTAAAATTTTCTTTGGAGATTATATTGACTGTACACTAGTTTTGCCTATTTGACTTATCTGAACAATTTTATGCTTAGTTTCTTGTGATAATTTATTTAGTTTATATTTAGCTTAATTTATCTAAAAACATATTACCTAAAAACGTCTAATAAGTGTTTTTCACTATTATTTTAAAATATACAAACATTTAGATTTTACACATATAAGTCTTAATTTTAAAAGCTCAGAACCCAAGAATCTTGCCTTCCAGCATTTTAGATATGTAATATTTTTTAGATTTTTACTTTATGCATTATATCAATACATAAAATGTTTTTAAGAAATGGACTATGTAATAAAAAATTAAAAGACGTAAATGAAAATGATATAAATATAAGTTTTTATTATAGGCTATGTTCCATTCATAGGGTAATTGCTGTGAAGTTTGAAAATAATTTAAATAAAATGTAAGTAAATAGTCACTAATCCATCTTTCTTTGTTTCAATAATTTCTTTAAACAGACGTTTTCTTTTATAACGGTTGCTTAATGATCGTTAACTCATTAGATTATGTGCTCTTTACCAATTTTGAGCATTGCTTTTGGATAGGTTTAAAGAAAAAAACTCATTAAGATGATCAGCTATCATTAGTTGTCAATAAGAAGACAGATTGGAATTAAATAATTCCAGGCTGATGAAAATTAGTTTGCAAACAATCAGAGTGATAAAAATGGGAAATTAGGAATAAAAAGAAAGCATGATAATAATAATTCAAATTAAGCATTTTTCACGAGTTGTGTTAGTTTAAATATTAGCTTGAAAACAATCATAGTGATAAAAATGGGAAATTAGGAATAAAATGAAAACATGAAAATAATAATTCCAATTAAGCATTTTTCAGGAGTTGTGTTAGTTTAAAATTAGTTTATAAACTATCACAGTGATAAAAATTCGAAATTAGGAATAAACCGAAAACGTGATAATAATAATTCAAATTAAGCATTTTTCAAGAGTTGCATTAGTTTTAAAATTAGTTTGCAAACAATCACAGTGATAAAAATTCGAAATTAAGAATAAAACGAAAAAATGATAATAATAATTCAAATTAAGAATTTTTAACAGTTGTGTTAGTTTTAAAATTAGTTTGAAAACAATCACAGTGATATAAATGGGAAATTAGGAATGAAACGAAAACATGATAATAATAATTCAAATTAAGCATTTTCCAAGAGTTGTGTTAGTTTTAAAATAAGTTCGTATACAATTACAGTCGTAAAAGTTCGAAATTAGGAATAAAAACGGAAACGTGATAATAATAATTCAAATTAAAAATTTTTAACAGTTGTGTTAGTTTTAAAATTAGTTTGCAAACAATCACAGGGATTAAAATGGGAAATTAGGAATAAAAAGAAAATTAAAGTAAGACTTGAAATTCTTTTTTTAAAACTTTATATGCTTTTTCGTAATGATCATTGAATTATTAATGCACTTTTCAAAAGTTTTCAGTAATGAATTTGAATTAGTCTTAATGTATATACAACTGAGATTGCTAGGTCAGTAGTTTATTTTGCTATTCACATATGCACGATTTTTGTAAGACATAACACCTTAACTTTTACAATGCTTAAGAGACTAATAAAAGAATAAAAGCAAAAAAGTTATTATAACTATATACA
>CM063501.1:78026685-78044185 GCA_032207245.1 Pardosa pseudoannulata | reverse complement strand
GAGGCACAAAGACGTTGATAGCTTCTCATGGCTTTGTCAATCTCTATTTCGAAGAATATCGTTTGCTTTAACTGATGTATCTCTAATTGCACCACTTAAATAGCTTGGATGACTTTCGTAAAAAAATATAAATCATTCTCTTAAAGAATATTTTTATTTGTACTTTTAGAATCCATTTTTTCTTATGGGATGATCTTCGAAATTTGTCGAACTTTATGTTTATTAAAAATTAACAATCTATAATGTCTATTTATATATCTATTTATAACTGGAAGTAAACGGACAATAACGAGGGTGGGTTTCTTGTATTCCAATCTAGTCGACAAAGGGTGAAGGAAAAAATCGTAGAACACTTTGGTCACTGACACAATAAAACTTTAGCGTATTTTTTGGAGACTTTTTTGCCTCGGTGTGTTCCACTCGGAGGGTTAAGAAGGTCTTCCTAGATTTAAATACGTTGCTCACTTGAGAAAATATGTAATGATAACATTTTATAAATAGATAAAAAAATTTAAAACAGAAATTAAAGAAATAACAGGTTTTTCAAAGGCAGAATTATCATTCTATTTCAGAGGTAAAAACGCATAATATAATTTTTGTGCATTTTTGTAAAATGTTTTTATGTGAAACTTAAATAATATTCACTTTAAAGTTCATAATTTTTAAACCAAATCATTTTAATTCGACTTGCATTGAAATATTTCGTAAAACTAAAAATATTATGATAATTGTGAAAAAAATCGAAGAAAGTAAAAACAAAAAAAACAAAATGGCAGTGAATTTTAGGATTAGTTTATTTTGTTTATGATCAATACCCTTAAAAATTTATTAACTTACTAACCATATATTTATGTGATATTGAATATAATTTTAAAGTAAAATCCTAATAATTTTCTGCAGATATAAATTATTAATTATTTAAAAAATCATTTTAAAAAGTGTTCTGTGCTCACTTTTTCCATGTATAATATAAGAATTTTATTAACAGAGTACCTTTAGTCTCTCTAAGATAGAAATAAGATATTTTCGTAATTATCACTATAAATGTACCTAGAGAAACTTAGTAGAAAAAATATAAATTTATCGGTAGTAAAATATCAGTGTAAAAATTTGTTAACATACTAGCCATATATTTTTGTGATATTGTATATAATTTTAAAGTAAAATCCTAATAATTTCCTTCAGATATAAATTATTAATAATTTTAAACAAACATTTTTAAAATCTTTCCCTGCTCAGCTTTTTTATGCATAATATCGTCATTTTATTAACCTTTAGTCTCTAAGATAGAAAAAAGATATTTTCGTAATTATCACTGTAAATGTAATTAGAGAAACTTAATAGAAAAATATAAACTTATTGGTATAAAACTATCCATGCATAGTGTAAATAATAATTATTTTTATTTCCAAAACATAGTGCTTTGTTGTTTGAAATATTTTAGTTTTCATTATATTTTATTTTATACTCAACCAGATAAATTAGCGATAAAATCAAAAGGTATATGCCGGTTAGATATTCTTTTGGAATGATTTAAATGCTTATAAAATTGAAAAAAAAATATTGTTTTAAAAATGTTTAAAGTAGTCATTAGTAATAACTGATTTGTCTATTGAGTAATAATTACATTAATTATAATTTGATAGTAAATTTTCCTCTTTGATTTTACTTTAAGTCATATTACTCAATTCAATGATATAGAAACTATAATACTTTAAGCAAATTCTGCTTAAATTGTGTAGAGTTGATTGTTTAATGTTGCTTTAAAACTCTCATGTTAGGTCTAGAAAATTTCAAAGCGTCATCATATGAAATCATTAAATTTCATGAACATTTAATCTTTATAAATAAAAAAATATGCTTATGAGGGATTATATATCTATTTTTACAGCAGTTTAAAAGTGGGCAAAACATCTTATGTAATATATATTTTAATTAAGCAAGGAATCTATAAAGTAATATTTTATTTATTATAATTGTAACAAAAATTAACCATGAAAAAATAAAATTGTATTCATTATTCAAAATAAGTCATTAACTATTGAAATAAGATTATTTTTCTTTATCTTTGTATAATTTAAAAGATAAAAAATCCATTATGTAAGTACACGTTATATTTCGGTAATAAATATATTATGTAATATTATAATTTGTGCATTTGAAAAATATCGAAAATAATAGATTATGCTATATTCCTCTCTGAACTAATATAACTGTAGTGTTATATAATTAAATATTCTGAAAATGCATCATATATTTAATTTTTGATATGAATTAACATATAAGAAATTTAGTTAAATTAATCCTGCTATTTATTATTTTTAAAGCAATAGGGAATGCTATTCAGATAACGTTATTGCTATTTGAATAAAGATGTTCCGTTATTCCGAATTAATGTCGAAATAGATGATAGGAACTTGTATGTGATATCAGCATTCTATGAATATCTATTAAATGCACACCGGACGTGTTATTGTGAGAGGGAATTGCAAATGGGTAGTGCACGGATATTCAGAAATGTTCTATCCTAATACATTACAAATAGGATATTACCAGGATGAGTAAATGGACTTCGGTAGTAGCAATAAAGAAAAGCATAATGGACGACGTTCGCTTTTGGAATATACGTATAAGGAATATTACATCCCTTCGCATATATGGCTTGGACTCTAGAGATGTTCTGAAGTATTAATTATTAATTATAAATTATTGCTGACGGTAATTTTACCACTTAAGTAATTTGTCTAAAGTATTTGCAAGATGTAGATGGTAATTAATGAAGACTTAATGTTGCAGTAATGAAGATAATGAAAGATTTGACTTTTAGGAGAAAGACATGACTCTTCTACAAATAGCACGATGTCCTTGAATACTTTAAAGCTTATAGTTCAATACATATGGGTCATTTTTAAAATGTACTAGACCCCTTGGTTACATTTGTAAACTGATCATTACAGTCCCAGGCTAATCACTGCTAATCCCCAGGCTTAACGTTGTGGTAATTTTACCTCTTAAGAAATTTGTCTAAAGCATTTGCAAGATGTAGAAAGTACTTGCTTAACGCTTCAGTAATAAAGATAATGAAAGATTTGACTTTTGGGAGAAAGACATGACTTTCTACAAATTACACGATGTACTTGAATACTTTAAATATACTTTTAATAGACTATTTTCAAACATTAGAAATCGAAAATGAATTAAAATACTGAGTACCAAATACCTTGTATAAAGAAATGGATAATTAAATGTCTTAACACGGAAAAGAGCTATTTTAGTAAAATATTTAATACGTCAAATGTTTTATGATAAAATTGTTATTTGATTTTATCATCATATCTTTAAAAAAGTCGTCCTACTGTTAAACTCTCTGAAACTACTCCAGTGTTACTAACAGCTGTAGTAAAGTGTGTGTTATTAAAAATATTGCTTTAACAAAAGTTTGTCTCTTATTAATTAAATGATTGTATTAAAGCTAGTATACAATATATAATCAGAAAATGAGTGTACATTGGGAAAAGTAATAATTCAGGTAGTTAGGTAAAAATTGGTACACTTGCTTTGAATGGCATGGGTTTTATTTTAACCACATAAAAGTTAAAGCAAAGGACAACATTTGGCTCTGGACAGCAAAGCATCAGTGACGCTGCATAAGAATCGTTTACAAAATCAACTCTAATGAGAAAGAAAATCAGATACACTAGCAATCGCAGCATATTGACGTTACTATAAAGTGTGTATTATTAGAACTATTGCTTTAGCAAAAGTTAGTCTCTTATTAGTTTACCTCTTATTAGTTAAATGATTGTATTAAAGCTAGTATACAATATATCATCAGACAATGAGTATACATTGGGAAAAGTAATAATCACCATAAGAAGGGTTTTCGAAGGAGTAAAGTCCTATGACTGTTAAAGCTGCCAAGGGAATAATTTTGAAGTTAAAAGTCACAGGTTATTTAGACGATAGTGTCGATGGAACACAAACGCTAATACTGCTGTGATTGTTTTTGAAGAAATGGATATTGTAATGGGTTCGTCTACGTATGGGGCAGTCAGCTTTCGTCTCTTCGATTGGCCTCTCCCATCTCCAGATTTATCTCTACGGGATTATTGGCTTTGGGGTTACCTGAAATCGAAAGTCTACCGTGATAGATCTACATCAGTAGGGATGTATATTAAGGATAACATCGAATGGAAATTTCTCACCATAATTACAGATAAGCTGTACAGTTTTGTTCACACAGTTATCCATCGACTACAGCTCTTGTTAAGGAATGAAGGTGGACATATTGAGCATTTGTTCTGAAGAACACAGTATGTGTTTTGTCATAAATTATTATGTCAATTTTTTCTTTTGCTATCAATTAAGATCCATTTGTTGGTACTTTTTTAAACTTTTTTTAAGGTTACAATAAAACTCCTTGTCATTTCAATCATGTGTTTCAATTTTTACCTCTCTGCCTACATTATTCCATGAATTAATTCTTTTTCAAATGCTTTCTGATTATCTGATCACCCGGTAAATGAATTGTTTTCTTTTAATTTAAACAACAAATACAAACTCTATTCCAATATTTTAATCATTCATAAAAATTGCATATTAGGATAGAAAGTTTAATTTGTATAACATTCGGAACCCTGATAATTGGCATTTCTAGAAAGAAAAGAAATGACCACATCTCTTCATTTATAAAGAAGGGTAATTTAAAATTTTATACCTAGAAACATCCATTTGGCATCGTTTTCTTTCACTCCCTATCTCCTGAATCATTGAATGCCTCTTTCAAAATACCAGAATCATGCTTACGATCTCCAGTGTCCATTAAATGCTCGGGAAACGTGGTCATAAAAATCATCGAACGAGTTTTTATTCTCCTTCCTTTCGGTATATTTGATTGCTTACATAAGAGTCTTCCGAGTGATTTATCCACACATGATTCATTCCAGATGTATTTTGGGCAACCATTTCAAATTCTTGTGGGTATTTAAGCGGAGAGAAATGGTGTGCTTGCTTTATTTGTTTGCTCTCAAATACATATGTTGGGTAGTTCAACTGTATAAACAACATAGGATATCCATCACATCAAAAAAAATATTTAAGATGTGTGCTGTACAGGTTTAAAAGATATTTTTTTATAATTTATGCTCAAGAAATAACTGCATACTTTTGAATAATACAATAAGAGATTTATTTAGAGGTATAATTTTTCTGTAAGAGAATTTGCCAAAAAATATTAAATGTAAAAAAATAATGAAAGAGCTATAAAGAATAATGAAATATTAATATAATTACACTAGCAAATAGCCCGTCTTATGACGGGAACAGTAAAGTTCTTAATTTTCCAGAATTGTAAAGTACCCTATGAGGCAGGCAAAAAATAAAATGGTTAGTTTTTTGGCTGAGAATTATCTTTCAAGAGAAATAATAGATTAAAATTATTACATATGTACCTAATCTATTATTTAAGCCATATATAAAATAAAATTATTTACGTAATATCTAAGTTTAAAGATAAAACATATGGAAATATTGCAGAAGATATTTAAATAATCTAAAATAAATGATTAAATGAGATGGTTAAAATAATGACGTCACAATGCTAGAAAAATATTTTTACCTATTTATTATGTGATAAATTGATAAATTTAATCGCCTGCTCTTAAAATGGGTCTGGATATGACATTAAACGCTTGAAAAGAGGGGACGGGGTGGATTTCAAATGTTTTAAAGATGACAGTATTTTTAACTGTGATGCGAAGCTTTTGCATACCAACTTATTTTAGACAGACACAGAGATAACTTAGGCTATTATTATATTACGAGAATTAAGTTAAAGGATAAGGAAACATGAAATGTTTAAGTGGCCAGAGACATCCGTGCAACAGTAAGTGAATTTAATAAAATAAAAATAATAAAAATCATAAAAAGTTGAAACATCTATTTTATAAATAAAACAACTTTAGGAATAAAAATTTAAAAGAAAGAGCAGAAAATATTAAATTAGACATTTAGAAAAATTTAACTGCGTCGGGTACAGAAACGTCACCCCTACACGTGGTGAATTACGCTATATAATCGCCATTCTCTCAAGAATGAAGTTATTAGTATAGAATAAGAGGGATAATAAAGCTTGAATAATAGTATTAAACGTTCGAAAATGGGTGGATGGGGTGGATTTCGAAATCGCTTTGAATTTTGCTAACTTTAACTCATAAAATCAAACATGGATGCCTGTATCCATTCCAGGTACAACCGCTTCATAAATTCGCAGACAGACGGTCAGACAGCTTAGGATATTATTATATAGGGGATTTCAAAATCAATTGAGATGTCTTAAACTGAAATGCATTTTATAGAGAAAAAATTACTTTGGTATTTAATAATATTAATAAGTGGAGAGAAATAGTGCGCTTGATTTATTTGTTTGCTCTCAAATACATATGTTGGGTAGTTCAACTGTATAAACAACAAAGGATATTCGTCACATCCAAAAAATATTTAAGATGTGTGCTATACAGTTTTGAATGATTTTTTTTATAATTTATGCTCAAGAAATAACTGCATACTTTTGACTAATACGATAAGAAATGTATTTCGAGGTATAATTTTTCTGTAAGAG
This sequence comes from Pardosa pseudoannulata, assembly GCA_032207245.1. NCBI lineage: Eukaryota > Metazoa > Arthropoda > Arachnida > Araneae > Lycosidae > Pardosa > Pardosa pseudoannulata. The sequence continues at coordinate 78,037,566 of CM063501.1, read as the reverse complement.
AATATTGCCAAAATATTAAATGTAAAAAAATAATGAAAGAACTATAAAGGCTAATGAAATATTAATATAATTTATATATTATAATCAGCTAAGATGTCTTAAACTGAAATGCATTTTATAGAGAAAAAATTATTTTGGTATTGAATAATATTAATAAGTGGAGAGAAATGGTGAGCTTGATTTATTTGTTTACTCTCAAATACATTTGTTGGGTAGTTCAGCAGTATAAACAACGTAGGATATTCGTCACATCCCCCCAAAAAAATATTTAGGATCTGTGCTATAAAGGTTTGAACATTTTTTTTTTTACAATTTATGCTCAAGAAATAAATGCATACTTTTAAATTATATGATAAGAAATTTATTTCGAGGTATAATTTTTCTGTAAGAGAATATTGCCAAAAATATTAAATGTAAAAATATCAATGAAAGAGCTATAAAGGCTAATGAAAAAATAATACAATTACATTTCAAAATCAATTGAGATGTCTTAAATTGAAATGCATTTTATAGAGAAAAAAATATTTTGGTATTTAATAATATTAATAAGTGGAATGAAATTGTGTGCTCGCTTTATTTGTTTGCTCTCAAATACATATGTTGGGTAGTTCAACAGTATAAACAACCTAAGATATTCGTCATATCCACAAAAAATATTTAAGATGTGTGCTATTCAGTTTTGAACGAATTATTTATAATTTATGCTCAAGAAATAACTGCATAATTTTGAATAATACGATAAGAGATTTATTTCGGGGTATAATTTTTCTGTAAGAGAATAGTGCCGAAAAATATTAAATGTAAAAAAATAATGAAAGATCTATAAAGGCTAATGATATATTAATATGATTACATTATAAAATCAACTGACATCCTTTAACTGAAATGCATTTTATAGAGAAAAATTTACTTTGGTATTTAACCGTTTGAGTGCTGAAGAGTTTTCTTATGTATATGCTAATAGTGCGGAATGAATCCGTAATAAATTTTTTGGAGAACAATAGAAATGTTTATAATTAACACAAATTATTATGTAACAAGTAATTATTGCCAACAAAAATATTCTTTATTCTCACTTATTACAAAAATGTTTTGTTTCACAAATTCCATAAATTCCTGTTTTACGTATAGTGCAAATTAAGTTGGATCGCCTAATTCCATTACCATTTTATTTACTCTATACATCACATTGTCGCAAGTTTAGCCCAAGCAATTCTTCTAAAGAAAACTTTCTACTTATTGGTAGTTTTCCTGTGGCAATTTTGCTTGCTAACCATTCCTCGTCTATAGCATAAATAATGATCAGTATAACACTTGTTGAGAAAGTGAAAACAGTTTCTAATTCCTATACAACAACTAATTTTTTTACCACAAATAAATAAATAAATACAACACGCTCATTTTGTCTACCGTACCACAATCCACGGCTCTACTGCATTACTACTTACCACTGTATTTTATTTTAATTGTTATATTATTAAAAATCACAATTGAGTAAAATGAAACCAAGCACGATTGAACCTGTAAGATCTCGTATTAAGGCAGCGTCTTTTGGTTTAACCTTTTACAGTCTATTGTTCCCAAAAATGAACATAATATTAATAAAATTATTTAAAATTATATTTCATCAATATTGATAAAAATAGCAAATGTAGTAAAAGGACTACTCGATTTTTTAAAATAAAACCTATATTTCTATGATTAATAGAAAAATGTATAAAAATCATAAAAATGACCTTTTTCATCATTTTCTCTAGAGAGCATATTAAAAATTCACATAATGTAAAAAAAAAGTCTAATGCTTCTAAAATTCGATTGGTATCCCTAAAACAACTTTAATTTATTTTTAAAATATGAAATTCGACATTAATAATCAGAAACGTACCTGGAATAATTTATTATTTATTGATGATCCCAATTGGGAACAATGGACTGTTGCCGATATACTCGACGAAATAATTTCCTCTAAGGACAGCATTTCTTAAAAGGGGTAGGAAAGGAAGTAGAATTCCCTAATTTTATGAAAAGGCATTTCAATCTTATAAGCATTCTAGTGCGTTCGCTTCTCAGATATTATTTAAAAGTATTAAATGTATTTTGTCTGTGAACTACAAGTTACAACCTATCGTCTAAGAATTGCGCCAAGAAAAGTTAGGCCTCAACCTGGACCCAAAGTTTACAGCCCTATATCTCAGAGAAAAAGTGTTGGCCATTTTCTTGTACAAACAACACAAGGTAGATGTGCACAGTGCACATTAAATGCAAGATTAGCTTGCAATGAGTGCAAGAAAAAATTGCATCTCCATAGATTTTTAATATATCATGGCATAAAGGTATAAATTCATGTTTTTGATATTTGTTTAAGAAAATGTTGTTTTCATTTAAATTTATAATTTTTAAACTTTATTGATATCTGTCCTTAAATTTCAAAATAAATTTCAAATTCATTCTAATTATTTTTCTCATTATTTCATATTTAATATAAACACCATTCTACTTAATTTGGGAATCCAGCGTATAGTCAGAAGTGGCCAATGTTCCCAATTTGGAACATCATAAAAATCATAAAAGGAATTTTTTTTCCTCAATTAAATGACTAACATACCTTAACTGAAGCATTAGAAGGCAAGATATGAAAAAAAAATTCAAACTATATCTGGATCTGAATTCGGTCTGTAAAAAGTTAATGAACACCATTATGGTAAAAGAACGAGTTCGCTCAAGTAAGTCCTCGTAAATTTGAAGGAGGGACTAAGCAGAAGACCCACAGACTTGGTAAACAAGTAAGAAAGCAAAAAGAATGCAGTTTATAAGTTTATTTTGTTATTATTTATTAGGATATACATTGAGATAATTATATTATGCATCCTTTATTTTAATTTTTTATCAGTAATGTATTATGTGGAGGATTTCTATAAACATAATACTTTTTTGTTTCAGCCACTTGGTCAAGTCAACCACTATTGTACCGGAGACTACTAGTTTTAAGGCATAGGGGGCGCCTTTTCTTTTGACGAGCACCTCAAGGGTGAAAGCACGGCTTATGCTCAAGTGGATCCTCCTAATTTAGAAACAGGGACCAAGCAGAAGACACATAGGCTTAAACTGCCACTCACAGAGGTATAAATTGGTACCACAGAGGTAGAACTTGTGACCACAGAGGAGGACATTGAGACCACGAACATATTTTATGTGCCTCAGTCTCCTTTAATTAACACGGCGGATCCTACACCCCCTCGGACACCTTTCAGTTACGAGATCGTTGCCTTTGCCGACTGAGCTACTGCGGTTCATTCTTACAATATGAACATGTCCAACATTAGTTTTCTTATACATTAACCCTTTCGAAAGCCATGAAGATTATTTCACCTGCATGATCTTATAAAATATACCTATGGGGAGCATAAAGCCCTTTGCATTATATATGCCTTGCTACTATAACGAGGGGTAGATTGGTTTTCGCTTCAGTTTTGCTTTGTCATCTATTGGTTGATCAATTGAATATAATTAGTACTTCTCTTTTGAAATTTTCAAAACGTTGCGTGAGAAATAAATGACCTAGAAAGAGTTAATGACTTTTTACTGAAATTAACTAAAACAACTACATTTGGGAAAAGAATGATTTTCAAAACTGTTTTAATTATATATAATCTAAAAGTAAATGAGTCAAATCACGGCAAAAAGTTAGTTATAATTCAAAACTTATACTCTCCCTAAAAGGTATCTATCTTAATTTTCAAAGAATCACTTGGTAGTTTTGGTAAACACTTGGAACACTTGGTAGTTTTCTTATACATTAACCCTATCGAAAGCCATGAAGATTATTTCACCTACATGATCTTATAAAATACACCTATGGGGAGCATAAAACCTATTGTATTATACATGCCTCGCTACTATAACGAGGGGTAGATTGGTTTTCGCTTCAGTTTTGTTTTGTCATCTATAGGTTGATCAATTGAATATAATTAGTACTTCTCTTTTGAAATTTTCGAAACGTTGCGTGAAGAAAGAGTTAATGACTTTTTACTGAAATTAACTAAAACAACTACATTTGGGAAAAGAATGATTTTCAAAACTGTTTTAATTATATATAATCTAAAAGTAAATGAATCAAATCACGGCAAGAAGTTAGTTATAATTCAAAACTTATACTCTCCCTTAGAGGTAGCATTTTTAATTTTCGAAGAATCACTTGGTAATTATTGCAATCGTATTTAATAATAATACAATACATTACGGAAAAATATAATGCGGATCACTCTTGAGAAATAATTTTTAACGGTTTGGTGAAACTGTTAAAAATTATTTTTCATCAATATACTAGACTTATTTTTAAATCTTTTAAAATATACTAAAATGATTTCATCAATATACTAAACTATTCAAAATAATGCATAAAAGATAAAAATAAATGGTGAACCCCGGATACGATAAAAATGACTTAGGGTGAATAACATAAATTGGTATTCCAGGGCTTATAAGAAATGCTTGTAAGCTGTACTTTTATTAGTTATTATTCCGACTTTGCCGTTATAGACATTGGTGTTTGGTAACGGAAATATCAGCTATCTCACAAATTTATTATGTAATTATTCATGAAGAATGTCACATAGTAATGACTTATAAATCAATGTATGATTAATTATTGATGCAACCTTAAATATTAGATTTAATAACAGTTCCTATCATACCATCGTCCCTAAAAGAAAAATATTAAGGATTAGTCTCTCAGAGGAAGTAAAAAATTATTTAAACGCATATCAGTAAATTTATTCGACATGGACAAGAGAAATTAATGTCAAATAATAATTTCATTCCAAATGCGCCTGACACATATAATTTCATTTTATCCCTTGGAAGTAGGTTTATACTTTAAAATAAATTTAAATACCAAGTATTATTTTTATACTTTTGATTTGTCGTTGTTAGCAGTCTAATTTATAATGTTCAGAAGCTCTGTGTTACATGCATAATACATTAAGGGAATGTTTTGATTATAGCATATCATTTTTTTTTATAATTTACAGAACCAAAAGTACTGTACATGTCTATTTTCAATTTATAAGTGTTGAATTATGATGTTGTTGAATATAATAATCTTGTTATTCATAGAGGATATAAGACAATAGTTGCACTTCTCCGGTAATCCTCAATAACCTATCAATAACCTTTGGATATATACGGCAACAGACTCAATTCAGGGTATTCAAGTGATAGCCTTTACGTCGATTTTAAAACAGTGATAAATGGAAATTGAAGAATAGAAAAGAATCCCATTCATTAGCTTAAAGGAGCATTTACTATTTTCTGTTACTTGCTGACTTTGATAAAAATTACTCGTCTCTCGACATGACGCCAAAAGTAAAATGGCTAAAAAAGAGAAACTTTTCTCCAAAAAAATGAGGGTGACCTCTCCAAATTTCGGCCAAAATGATGCCCACTCAACACCGATCATGGCGAGGTTAGTTGAAAAATCTCTCCAGCGGGAACCCATGACGAAAGGTATAGGAATTTTATGGCGCCATGCAACGCTCAATCTGGACAAATGATGAAAGACGGGTAGAACAAAACGGCAACTCACGGATGGTCAGCGTGGGAAGATTGAAGGTGAATTGGACATGAACAAGCCCCATTCCGTAAAATAATTGGTCAGGAAGCCGGCAATTCCTGGCATTCCCCAATTAGATGGAATGTGGCTACACGACAATAAGTTTAAAACAGACATGAACAGTGCTGTAAAAATTATATTGGGAGTTTGATGCTTTTGTACAATATAATTATCAAAATCAAAAGACAAGCCAAAATAGATACATAGAAATTTTTTAGAAAGTATTTGAATTAAATAGGGAATAAATAAATAATTTTTTTACCTATTTGTAAGCTTTGTATTGAAGGATCAATATGTATGATAATAGGTAAAATATACAACATATTTTTATGATAGAAATGATTTTTACTGCACACATAACAGAGACATAAAACAGTATAGTTAATAATGTTCACAAACTTTACATTTATGTCTGCATTTCTATTAGATTTTTGGACTGGTAAAGGCAGTAGTTAAATTCTACACAAGTAGAAAAATTTACATTATTTTCTGGCAAAAAAAATAAATGCTTTCTCCAAAGTAATAAGAAATGTATCTAATGGATATAATGCTCTATATGCAATATAAGTAGTTATCCTGCATTAAATATTAAAATTGATGTTGATCATACTACATAATAAAATGTTCTCGAATATTCATGAAAAACTGACTGATTTTCCTTTGTGAAAAAATATTCTTTATTACAGCAAAAATTCGACACCAGACTTTGATTGATTGTTGAGTCCACGTTTAAAATAGAAATCAAATTTCGGTGGTAATTAAAAGAATTTAAAAGCATTTAAAGAATTATTTTATACATCACTAGATCAGAATTATTTATTTGATTCTTGATGATTGGACTCGGAATATCTTTTGATAAATTTAACGAATGTTAATGTATGATTATCAGCATTTTTCTGCAACTTTGAATATAAAAATTTGCTTCATACAAAATGCCTATGAAGGTATCTATGAAATATAGACTTGAATCATATTAAACGTACATGATGCGTGCTAGAATGGGTTATATTCCAAACCAGAAACTCTTCTGAACTTTTCAGACAAATACAATGTCTTCTCCACGGGATAGGAACCTTCGTAAATAAACATTATCTTGACCTGCAGTGACTAAATTTCCATGAATTAAGAGCCATCTTTATTCTAATTAATACTGTTAAGTCTGCAACTCTGAAAAAAGTTTAAGTTCGGAATTTTTTTATTCTCCTTACACCATGTTATTTAAATAACGTATTTTATTTAATACCATGGCCAGAGAAAGTCTTTCTATTGTCGTATAGCATCTTTTATGTAATCCGTATTACTATTGTTGTTTTTAGAATATAAAACAAATAATGAATGCATGCATACATACATACATATATATATATATATATATATATATATATATATATATATATATATATATATATATATATGTGTGTGTGTGTGTGTGTATACATATATATGTATATATATATATATATATATATATATATATATATATATATATATATATATATATATATACATATATATATACATATATATATATACACATACATACACATATATAAATATATATATATATATACATATATATATGTATATATATACATATATATATATACATATATATATATATATATATATATATATTATATATATATATATATATATATATATATATATATATATATATATATATATATATATATATATATATATATATTATATATATATATATATATATATATATATATATATATATATATATATATATATATATATATATATATATATATATATATATATATATATATATAATGCATTTATTATAGAACTGCAGACCGGGAAGACTCTTAAAAATCCTTTATTTTCATCTTAAACTCGGAAAATTGATGGGCTCGACTTACGAAGTCAACATTGAATAAACTTTGAAAAACTTTAATCGCAATAACTTATTACACATTGTACACACATTCATATATGTCTATCTATCTCTCTCTCTCTCTCTCTCTCTCTCTCTCTCTCTCTATATATATATATATATATATATGTATATATATATATATATATATATATATATATATATATATACATAAATAAATAAATAAATAAATATATATATATATATATATATATATATATATATATACATACACATGCATATATGTATATACATATATGTATATATATATATACATAAATAAATAAATAAATATATATATATATATATATATATACATATATACATACACATGCATATATATACGTATGCATATAAATATATATATATATATATATATATATATATATATATATATATATATATATATATATATATATATATATATATATATATATATATATATATATATATATATATATATATATATATATGTGTGTGTGTGTGTGTATGTAATATTCTATGTAGTTATTTTAGTTCCAAAGTTCCGTAATTAATCTGTAGCTAAAAATTCCAGTTGAGTTCTTCAATAAACCATATTTAGGGCTTTTAAGCTGTTCTTCATCTTTTTTTTCAAGTCTTCTGTACTCCAAAACTTTTCGGTTGTCATCGTCCTCTGTTTAAAATGCGAAATCACTTCCTGTTTGAAATGGCTTCCTTCCTGAATATGATGTTCGAGTTAAAAATTGGGAATGAAATATGCTTATCTCAGGAATATGGAAATAATGCATTGATATCGCAGAACAAAAAATGTGATTAATATTGCTTTTAAATACTGCAAAGAGTCTCAATTAGACAAGCTTCATTTATTTCGTTGTGTATCTATTCTTAAATATTTATAGTATGTGACTATTGCAGCTCGAACTTTAGAAATTTATGTTATTATTTGCATTTTATGCTTCTCTTATTAAAATAAATTATAACTATCACCAAGTTTAAAACTTCAGTATGCAGTTGGATTGAAAAACGATGCAAATAATACGTCATTTCATTTTAATTTAATACAGAGTAGCAGAGAATAAAAGGCAATAGTACGTATTCAAATCTATTTTTTTAGCCAATGTCACTAAAAATTCTATCTGCCATTTGGAATGTATTTATTTAAAATGGATAATTGTTTAAATTAATTTATGGATTTTAAAAATTTGTTTATTATTAAGGAGATAAAGGAACTGGAAAATAAGTTTTAATCTTTAGCTATTTTCAGAACGATCATAATTAAGGCTAAGAAATAATCCTTATAAGACAATAAATTTTATTAGAAAATACCTGTTGAATAAAATTTATGAATAATATTTAATTTTTATAAGTAATTTAAAATAACTTTATTATTAATGGAATAAGGGAGCTGTAAAATAAATTTAAATATTAATTTTTAACTATGTTTTCAGAACGATCATAATTAAGGCTAATAAATAAACTTTCTAAGACAAGAAAGTTTATTAGAAAAAACTGTTGATTAAAATTTATGAATAATATTTATTTTTTTATAAAAAACTTGTTATGAAATTTAAAAAATTAGTTGATTCTTTAATCAACATTCATATAAGCATTTCTAGTACAAAAAATTTAACTGTTTTAATTTTTTTTTACTGTATACTTAATGTATGCTTAATGAATTATATTTGGCTATCGATTTAAGTTATTTATTTTATTCAAAACGATCATTTCAGTTTGAGTACTCTTGCAATTTTGTTTTGTTTCCTGGTCTAAAACCGCATCAAACTTAATAAATACTTAACGGAATATAAAAGCATACATATTTGAATGACAAATATATAAACCTAAAAAAAGTTAGATGAGAAAAAGTAATGTTCGAGGAATATTTTCAATTCACTAATTCGATAATTAAAATATCATATTTGAATATACGATTTTAAATTTTTAAGTACGAATGTACTACAGAAAAGTTTGTATAAAGTGAAATAAAGTAATCATTCAATTAGATGATATCCCTTTGATAAGACAAATTTTATTATATCATTACTGAAGGTCTGTTATCTATTTATAATTTCAAAGTAGTTTTGTCAATATATGAATTTGATAACAAAGTAAATGAAAACTGGCAAAATTTGTCCAATGCGAAATACATTTAATATTTTTGGTTGAGTTATCTCCTTTGTTGATGTATTAGGAATATCTCATATATAATATGAATTCATATATTATATTTACTTTTCATATATTTCATATATTTCATAAGGCCGTTTTCATTTATGGAATATACCATTTATGGAAATACATTTTTAAAATTAAACTAAGGGGTTATTGTAAGCATTCAAGAGAATATTGAAAAAAGAAAATAAAAATTTTGTGAAAATATCTAATTTTAACATATTTTCTAAAAAATGTCTTGAACCTCGCTATTCAGGAGAAAATTGATCAATTCTGCTATTCAAATTTATGGATTTAAAGAAATTTTTGGCTTTGCATCTAACAATACTTACTTGAATTTTTATATGTATGATTTCTTTAGTAAATTATTTTGTAAAAGTTACTGTAATTTGCTGTTATAAAAGGGTTATACTAGCTTCACCCTTAAATGTTTTTGCCCCAAACACGTTTTTGCATAGTATAACGTAGCGGCCATCGAGTCTACCCTATTCAATTAGAAGATAAATTTGAGCATGTGTCACGACATTTCACTTGTTCCATTAGGATACACCGTATGCTAATTTTGCATTTCCATAAGTTGCTTTTCAAATTTTTTTATTAGGAGAAAAACAGAAAAAGTAATCAGAAACAAAATTATTCACTTCAAGAAATCTAAGGTATCCCCTTTTCAGTTTTGTGCTACCAATTCTAATCGAAAAGCAAATGAAATTTCTCTTATCAAATGTGTCATCTCATCTTCAATCAAATTTGAATCTTTATGCTCAAAATAGACTGCTGTATTGTCTTAGAAAATTCTCAATTATTTAAAAAAAATTAATTAAAAACTCCAATACAAGTGGTAATGCTATCTATTGGCTAAAAATACAACTATCAGTAATTTTAAAGAAATTTATGGAAAGTTATGGAATTTTTAGAAATATAATTATTCTGATATTGTGACACATTTCTAAAAGTATTAAATAATCGCATGGAAGTTTTCTTTTTCATTGCTTGTGGCTAAATTATACGTATATGTATGATAGAAGATATTCTTCCATGTATGGAAGATGGACGACATTTCACTTCTTCCATTAGGAAATACCGTATACCAATTTGGCATTTTATTTATTTAATTAAGAAAAAAATCAAAAATAAAATTATTCACTTCAACAAATCGAACATATCCACTTTTCAATCTTGTACTACCAACTCTAATCAAAAGCAAATCAAA
>CM063501.1:78009185-78016685 GCA_032207245.1 Pardosa pseudoannulata | reverse complement strand
GTAAAATATTTAAAAAAAAGTTTATTGTTATGAAAGAAAATTCTTTTATTATTATTTCTATGCTAATAAGTAAATTGTATTGTTAAGCCTAACTGTATAGTAGTTACCATAAGATACTTTGTAAAATGGGGCAGGTTGGGACACTTATAGATGCGGCACCTTGGGACATTTTAAAAAGTGTAAACAAATATCAATTCAAGAAAAATAATTAATATTTTGGGGCCTAACTTTTAATTGATTTAGCATGTCAAAATATTAATTTATTAATCTTTTTTTTTTCAGAAAAATATGGTAAAAACAAGAAAAACAAACAGAACGTATTCTGCTGTAAATGCTAATATGCTTGAATCAGCTGCAAATATAAGATTTGTTAAAAATGTATTAACTTGAACAGTTTTCAGGTATTTCTCTTTTATAACAGTTAATAAAAATAATTTGAAGTATTTTGTATTTGTTATTTAGTGTCCCAACCTACCCCATACAGTGGGGCAGGTTGGGACATTGGAAAGGTATTTTATTTCTTTTATTACTCTTTAACTAAATGAGATATTAAGTACATTTAATGTTTATAAGAAGCAGATATGATGACAATATATGCATGCATACGTATTTTTTTCAATTAGCTTTAAAAAATTCATAAAAATGTTTAAGGGAAAAGTGTCCCAAGGTGCCCCGGTCTCCCCTATAAAAGAAATGTAGGAAGTAGAATCTGCCACCTAAGTAATTAAATATTTTAAAAGAAATTCACTTCGTTTATATATTGTATAACAGTAACGAAAAGTATTACCTTTTTTTTATAAATTTTATGTTGTACTAATACCAAAAGTAAAAGAAAATAGCATATTAGAATGTATTTTTTCTGAAATCTATACGAAAATTTTAATGTTTAATTTATATGAATCTAAAAAGATATCGCATAACTGCATTGATAGAGACTAAAATTACTGTATATTTTGTACTAGTATATAGCCCGTCATATGGCGGCTTCATGAAAAATTATTAATTTTCCGAGAATTGTAAAATACCCTATGAGGCAGATAAAAAAAATGGTTTGTTTTTTGGCTGAAAATTATGTGGTACGCTCTCAATAATTTGTTTATATTTACTGACCATTTGTTAGCTGCCAACATTAATTTATCTTTTCATATTACATGATAGAATGGACACCAGAGGTTTTAATATTGACAATGATTATTTGGCGGTATATATGAATGATGTCCAAAATTTAGTGAATCGAGTGCAAACCGTGTAGTTCTGAAAAAAAAAAAACTTACAAAGGAACAAACTTTTTTTTTTAAAAGATATATAACTTTAACGCTAGATATTTATTAGTCCATGAAATAGACTCCTAGAATTTTATGAAAAGAATTTGTTGTTAATACCGGTGATCAAATTGTCATTGCAACAAACAAAATCGAGGATTAAATTTAAAATTACCACATATGTACCTAATCTATTATTTAAGCCAAATATAAAAGTAAAGTGTTTGCGTCATATCTAAGTTCAGTGATAAAACGTATGAAAAAACTGCAGACGATAATTAAATAACTTAAAATAAGAAATGATTTAATGAGGTAGTTAAAGGAATGATGTCATAATGATAAAAAAAAACTGTTATTTCTACGTATAGAGTGATTTCATGCAACGTCATAATGGCTTTAATGCCCTTCTTATTCATTTTTATGTTTGCGATAGTCAATAGGCAACCGATAATCTAAAATTCCGTTTGAAATTAAAGCCAAATCACTTAAGCCAAATATAAAATTATTAAAGAAATTTTTTTACGTAATATCTAAGTTCAGTGATAAAACGCATGAAAATAATGCGACGATATTTAAATAATTTAAAATAAGAAATGATTAAATGAGATGGTTAAAGGAAAGACATCATAATGCTAGAAAAAATTGTTATTTTTACCTATTTATTATGTGATAAATTGATAAATTTAATAGCCTGCTCTTAACCGGGAAAAATAGGGCTTAAAATAATAGCATTAAAGGTTCAAAAAATGGGGAAAGATGTGGATTTCGAACGTTTTAAAGACGACAGTATTTTTCGCTGTGATTTGAAGCATATTTACACCAATTTATTTTAGAATCAGATGGATAGTTTAGGAGAATATATACTTTTACTCTCTTTGAATTTTGCTAACCCTAACTAATCAAAAATTCAATATGGATGCCTGTATCCATTCCAGGTCCAACCGCTTCATAAATTCGAAGAGAAGCGAACATATAACTTAGGCTATTATTATAGAGGGAATTACTTCTGTGATAATTTTCCACATGCCTGTCATTATGAAACATTGAGCTATTTATTTTCTATCTAAAATCCTATAAATAAATTATTGAAACTACCAAAATCTCCTCTGAATTGAAATGTAAGTAAACCCCAAGCATTGCGTGTCAAATTACCTGCAGTGAATTCAAAAATTACCTTAACAAAGGGAACACTCATTAAATAAAGTCACGATTACTACAAACTGACGGTACACCCTATAAATGTAAATAAGTGCCTATGAGTTTATTCTGTCTACAGGTATTAAAATGAATAGGAGTGAGTATTCTAAAGGAATTCTACAATAGAAAACTATTAATGGTTACTTATAGAATTTAACAGTTACCTAATTGTAGTAATCAAAATAAATATCCCTATATGTAAAATGTCGTTAATTTTTATTTTAAATAAATGTTAAAAGTTAGCTTGAGTATTTCCTGTAGACTGTGAGTATATGTTAAAAGTATGTTAACTGTATGTAGCTAATTTCTAGATATTATTGAACTTTCGCACTCTTTATCACTCATTAAAAAATTATCATTATATTACTCATTAAGTGTGAATCTGTATACCTAAAATAGACTTCTGTATTATTTTAAGAATTTATTTGTTCAATATGAACAATTTTTAGTTACCTAAAAATGTAATTAAAAACTTAAATGCAAGTGGTAATGCCATCTATTGGCTAAAGATTTTACTGATGTAAATTTAAAGAAAGATAAGGAATAAATTTATTTTTTATTTGCGCAGGATATGTCTGACATTTTGATAAGTTTTTAAGCACATTGAAGTTTTCTTCCGTTTGTGTGATTACATTATACATGTATGGAAGATGGACGATTTTCCTTCATATTTACGGATTGAATGATGTTTCGAGCTTCACATCTAACAATGCCAATTCGTTTCTTTGTATGTATGATTTCTTTAGTAAATTTTTTAGTTGAAAGTTACTGAAACTTGTTGATTAAAAAGATTATTCTAGCTGCACCCTTGAATATTTTTAATAGATGTACACAAATGAGACTAAAATGTTTAAGTTAGCTTTGATTATTTGATGTAGACTGTGAATATATGTTAACAGTATGTTAACCGTATGCCCCTAGTTTCTAAAGATTGTTTCAACATTAGATGTCTTGTTTACTCTTTTAAAAATTAGCATTATATTACTTATTAAGTGTGAATCTTTATAGTCAAAATAGACTTTATTATCTCAGAAAATTATTTGTTCAATATGAAGAATTTTCAATTACTAAAAAGTTTAATTAAAATCTCAAATACTATTAATGGTTAATTGTAGAATTTAATAGAGTTACCTAACTGTAATAATCAAAATAAATATACCTATATGTAAAACGTCATTTGGAAAGGAAAGCATATTCCATTGTAATTTATATTAATTAAGAATTTTAGCAGAATATCTCTTCCTTTACGTGTTGCGTTAAAAAAAACCTAAAGTGTGGAGAAAATCTATGGGACACCAGGTTAATAACTATTTTTTAAAAAATGAAATTGACACTGTTTTTACTCTGTGCTTATCTACATATCTGCGTCCATCGGTGCCAAACATAACACACTATTGCGTCAATTAATAGAGAAAGCTGTGTAATTTGGCATCCTAACACAGGCTGACAACACAGAGTATATACGCAGTTATAACTGTAATTATCCATTAATAATAAACTATCATATTCGTCAACAATCTTGCGTATGAGGTTTAAGATTGTTATGAATATCAATATCTAAAATAAGGGTTCTAAAACTTTACTTGGGAACATAAATACCCAGACCGAAGGCTGAGTGCGAAGCAGCTAGTATAATAATAACCTAAGTTATCTATCTGTCTTTCCTCGAATTTATGAAGCGGCTGTACCTGGAACGGATAGAGGCATCCATATTGGATTCTGGATGAATTAGGATTAGCAAGTTCGAAATCCACTCTTTCGTCCCTTTTCTAGCATTTAATGCCATTATTTCAAGCCCCTGGTTCTTCCCCGGTTAAGAGCCGGATGTTAAATTTATCAATTTATTATATAAATAGATAATGATAATTTTTTTTTCTAGCATTATTAAGTCATTCCTTTAACTATCTCATTTAATAATTTATTTTATATGTTTAAATATCGTCTGCATTATTTTCATACATTTTATCACTGAACTTAGAAATGATGTATATAATTTTCTTTTATATTTGGCTTAAATAATAAATTAGGCACATATGTGATAATTTTAAATTTAATCATTGATTATTTTTTGTTGTAATGAAAATTTTATAACATGTATTAACAAAAAATTCTATCTTCATCCAGGGTGTAGTTTAAATGATTACTGTCTCAAAAAAATTGGGAAGTATTTAACGATAATTTAGACGTAGCTAAGAAAACTTTTAATTCTCTCACTAAATGAATTTAACG
Organism: Pardosa pseudoannulata; assembly: GCA_032207245.1. Classification (NCBI taxonomy): domain Eukaryota; kingdom Metazoa; phylum Arthropoda; class Arachnida; order Araneae; family Lycosidae; genus Pardosa; species Pardosa pseudoannulata. The sequence continues at coordinate 78,011,997 of CM063501.1, read as the reverse complement.
AGATTCTAAACTGCAACCACATCATCGGAAGACTTTAGACGGGTATGAAAATAAACAAATTATTGAGCTTGTGCCAGATAATTATCAGCAAAAAGACAAACTATTTTTTCTACCTTATAGGGTACTTTACAATTATGAAAAAATAAAAATTTTACCGATCCTGTCATATGACGGGATATATGCTAGTAAATAAATGGCAATAAATGACTTTTTTTTTCATTGAGAATTTATTGTAATAAATATTTAATTATTTGTATCCAAAGAGAAATGTGCTTTAAGTGTAATATATCAGATTCAGAATAAAGGCGTCATTTTAGTTTAATATTAAACTAAGTAATATAATATATATTTAAATTCACATAATTTAACCCTCTAAGCGGTTCACACGTACAATTCCGCCAGTTGTCACGTACAATTTTCGACCTCCAAAAACGATACGAAAATGGATGTAGTGTACACTTCTGCTAGTGCTTTCCCCCATGGAGTTTTGAGGTAGGAGGTTCAGGTCGATTGTTTAGGAACTGCACCCCTCTTTGACTGACATTTATTGAGGGATGCACCCCTACTCCTTGAGGCACAAAGAAGCTGATAGCTTCTCATGTCTTTCTCAATCTCTATTTAGAAGTATTTCGTTTGCGGTAACACATGTATCTCTAATTGCACCATTTAAATATCTTGGATGACTTTAGTAAAAGAATATAAATAATTCTCTTAAAAATTATTTTATTCCTACTTTTAGAATCCATTATTTCTTATGGAATGATCTTCGAGACTTAACGAGCTTTATGTGTATTAAAAATTAACAATCTATAATGTCTATTTATATATCTATTTCTACCCGAAAGTAAAGGGACAATACCGAGGTTGGGTTTCCCGTATTCCTATCTAGTCGACTAAGGGTGAAGTAAAAAATCATAGAACACTTTGGACACTGACGCAATAAAACTTTAGCGTATTTTTGGAGACTTTTTTCTTCCGTGTGTTCCACTCGGAGGGTTAAAATGAAGTTTATATTTTTATGAGAGTATATTAATAATTTCATAAAAAGATTTACTGAGTTTGTATACTATGTAGAAGAAAATACGAACTATTATATCATTTAGTAGTATTCTACTTTATGACACAAAGAATAAATACGTAATAATAAATATTCACAGATCCTTTTTTAATTTGCTTTATTTATATGAAGTATGAAGAAGATTTGCATAAATGGAAACGTAAATTTAAGGTAAAATATTTTAATAAATTTTTCATGCACTGCATTTAACTTTTAAGATTTGTCACTTTAACCCTTTGATAGAATCATTATACGTGTATAAAAATTAGCTTATTTTTAATTTGCTTTCAGTATATAAAGTACTAAGAAGTATGATATAAATTGAAAAAAAAATTTATGGTAAAATATTTTAATAAATTGTGCATGCACTGCATTTAACTTTTCAGATATGTCACTTTAACCCTTTGATACAATCATTATACGTCTATAAAAATTATGAATTAATGATATATTCAAATGAACTGAATTGAATTAAAATCTCGATCATTTCATGTCCAATTATAAGCAATGAATTCAAAAATTATTCTTACAAAGAACAGCCTGATTAATTCAAATCACGATTATTGTGGATTGGTGGTACACCCAATAAATGCAAATATTATCCGTTACGTTTGCTCCGTCCACTGAAATCACGCGAAATAATAATGACCTCTTTTCCAACACGCTAGCAAGGAAAATTATTAGTCGTGTTGAATTAATTAATTGTACGATTAACTAGTGTCATCTCATTCTTGTCTGAAATCAAAGTAAATAAACGGATATATATTATAAATATATGTCATTTGAAAGGGAAAGCATATTATTTCAATTAACATTAGTTAAATATTTTATTTGAAAGTCATTTCTGTAATATAATGTTGTTTTAAAGAAATGTTTAAAATTACAACTTTAATTTTATGAATTTTTTCTCTGTAACTCACCTATTACTTTCTTAGCTCTCGTGATCAAAATACTAGACTAGTAGATCTCTGTAACTCAGCTATTACTTTCTAAGCGCTCGTGATCAAAATAGTATAATAGTAGATCTCTGTAAATCAACTATTACTTTCTTAGCCCTTGTGATCAAAATAGTAGAATAGTAGATCTCTGTAATTTAACTACTACTTTCTTTGCCTTAGATCAAAATACTAAAATAGTAGATCTCTGTAACTCAATTATTACTCTCTTAGCTCTCGTGAACAAAATTGTAGAATAGTAGGCCTCTGTAACTCAACTATTATTTTCTTAACACTCGCGATCAAAATAGTAGACCATAGCTCTCCAAATAGTACTTTCAAAATAAAGAATTAAGAATACGTTATCCATTTAAGTAAGCAATTTTAAGTAACATATTGTGATGTCGCTACATCCCATTAGCTTCATAAAGAGGTTTTGTTCAAACCCAGGCCAAGGCGACATTCTGTCTGGAAAATTGACTCTAAATGACAAACTATTTTCAGTTCGACACCCTTGAGATGTCCGAGGGGATTAGAAGTTCGAACATGGAAATGACAGACTTTAAGAGCGAACGATAGGACCAATCGGAGGCTGGCAGGACAGCGAGGATGGAAGGAAAAGCCAATAGAAAGAGGCGACAGGTGACGTCAGGCTGCTCTAGTTTTCGCCGAAGAAGATTGAAGTAAGAGAGAGCAAAAAGTTGCGTTTTTTGGAGAACCGATCTCCAGTTTTTTGTGGAACTCAAGGAGTCCAAGTTGTATCCCCCGTACAACCGATATCTGACAGACACCTGACCGCAGATTTCTATTTAGGTTCACC
>CM063501.1:78001685-78004185 GCA_032207245.1 Pardosa pseudoannulata | reverse complement strand
TAGCTAAGTCAATATTATCGTTAAGTTCTTACTGATTTTTTTTGCCACAGTATTTAATAGAAGTAAAGGAATGAAACTATCCTTTACACTACACCTTGAAAGTAGATTCGATTTGTTCTTAATACCGGTAATAAAATTCATTGCAACAAAAAATAATCGATGATTAAATTTAAAATTATCACATATGTACCTAATCTATTATTTAAGCCCAATATAAAAAATATTTACGTAATATTTACGTTCAACTATATAAAAATTATGAAAATATTGCAAATGATATTTAAATAGCTTAAAATAAGAAATGATTAAATAAGATGATTAAAAGAATGACGTCATAATGCTAGAAAAATATGTTATTTTTAGCTATTTTTGTATGTGACAAATTGATAAGTTTAAACTTCTGCTCCTAACCGGGGATAATAGGACTTGAAATTGTGGCATGAAATGCTAGAAAAGAGCGGAAGAGGTGGATTTCGGATTTTGCTACTCGTAACTCATCAAAAATCCAATATGGATGCCTCTATCTATTCCAGGTACAACCGTTTACAAATTATGCGGACAGATAACTTAGTATATTATTATATAGAGGATGTCAAATCATTAATTGAGGATCACACTAATATAATGATGAAAATTAATTCAATCAGGTTTATTTACACATAAGATGAATAGTGTTCTAGCACTGAGTAAATCTTCCTACAAATAAATAATTTTATTGGGAAAGGGCAGGCCTGCATTTTACGTGTTTGATAAATAATGGTAGTACAGTAGTGCAGAGTACATCCGTCTGACATCCTAAACATTTGAACCGTAAGCGGCTGATACACTGTGATAGTTTCGCGACTGCCAATTTCGACCTAGAGCCTTTGACATGCCTGTCACAAAGCATGACGTATAGCCCCGAGATATTTCGCAAGTGACCCATTTCTAATGCGCTTCGCAGATTTTGAAATCATACATCATTTCCACAATGAAAGAGACCGAAACATAAATGGTTTAAAATTTTGTTGTATTTTAATCATAAAACTGAATGGTTATAAAAATATAATTATTTGATGGTTTGTTGGTTTTTTAAGTTAATGTTCTGTTTAAAAACTTATAATAGAGTGCAGTGACATTTTTCAAATTTGAAATATAAAGATATTCGAGAAATCACATTTCGCAATGAGTGAAATTGTTATTAACACTTTCATTCAACCGAGTCTCATATAAGAGACCTATATGAAAAACTGTCCTATAAATAATAATATCCTATAATTCTTTTTTCATATACAGTAGTAAAAAGTCTGATGTTCATCCCATAATTTCAACCATGCAGGTTAATAGATTGAGTGGTTGAGAGAACTACGGTCTACTTTTTTGAAACACTAGGGATAAGACCGGGACCTACTGCTTAACGCCGATTTCGGACTGCTTCGAACATCCATGCTCCAGTATGACTCGAACCCACGAACTCCGGTTCCGAATATCAGTGCCCTAACCATTCGACCATCGTTCGGCTTAGCCATGGAGTAATAGTTTTTTAATAAGTTCTAGAATTACGTTTCTATGCATATGCAATGATTTGATTTGATTTGGAACTCTACAGTTTCAATACACGAGGGCTAATAAAACAGGGATCTGCTACTTAAATCAGTTCGAAACTGCTACAAATATCCATGCCAGTAGTGTAATTCGAACTCACGAGCTCCGATGCCGGAGAGACCTGCCATTTGGCCTTGAGGTATGGGGGAAAGTGGCTAGGCAATAAACTACAGCGTTATGTCAATTTTCACCAAAGAGGGCATTTTAATGAACCCCCTGCACATTCGAAGGGGATGCAGGTGTGGGAAAATTTCAAGAACAAATGAAAGGAGTAATATAGCTATAAATCTGACCATAGATTGGAGGAGATGAGAATATGAAATGATTGTAAAAGAGACAAAAGGGGCGTTGAACCGAGAAGTAAAGTTGTTGGTAAAAGTTGGAAGAGGAGAGAGTCGGTGGGATCATCTAGAGCGTGAGAGCCCGTGATCAATCCAAAGAGCCCGGTGCGGTAACCGAAGGTGAGAGAGCCCGATCCCTCAGCCCGCAGCCGCGGATAATCAAGGGATGACCGGTACACCCTCACCGAGGTTTGTCCAGACTAGAGTCCAGCCCGGACACCCTGTTTCCCTTAGAATGTCTGGAGGTAAATCGATTAAATGTATTCTTAATTGTTACTTGGGCCTCAAATAATTAATTCATTAGTTAATTTGATTAAGAAATAGCATTCAATAAAGAAATTTGAAATGAATTATTGTTTACTAATGAATATCGAAGTATAAGTAAATAATTCTCAGTCGAGAAAAATGTATCTGTAACTAAACAAGATATATAATAATAAATTTGTTATTTAAAATATAAGGTGTTTCCTCTTAATTACTGTGGAATATATTTTACTGTGTTTCCCCTTGGAATAACGAACACTGGTGTGAGTGTTGTAAGTACATTACAACATGTTTATATTATGTACTACTAC
>CM063501.1:77986685-77996685 GCA_032207245.1 Pardosa pseudoannulata | reverse complement strand
TTAAATGAGGATTAGAAATTCAAATTTTAAGAAAAAAGGTTTAAGAGCATTAAAAGTGATAAGAAAAATTATTTAAGTGATAAAATAGTAAATAAAAGTGATGAAAATATTGTAATATATTTTAGTATAATGTTATTAAGAGCATATTTCTCGAATATATTAATAATATGATCCTAAATTACGTTGTTTAATCATATGCAACTTAACCGTTTAAATTTCATAATTATAAATTCTTGGACATTTAATGAGAATCGTTTATAATATTACCTATGAATCTTATAAATGTGAAAATTAATGAAAACAAGTATATCAGAAGGTGTAGATGTGAGCAGTAGTTTAACTGTAAAACCCTCCCCCTGTATGACTTAAAAATAATACTTCCATAAAATTTAAATTATATTGGAAAAATAATGAATAATTATCATTACTATTATGCAATAAATAAATATATAAACCATTTACAAGTGTTGTTTCATGTAAGTACTTTTATTTGGGATTATAAAACACGAAAAATATAATTCTTGATTGTTTCAAGCAAAACAAGTTTTAAAGTGTATATTTGAAAGTGAAAAACAAATTATGTAATTTGCTAACATCTATAGATATTTGTCAACTAACATCTATAGATAACATCTATAGATAGTTTGATAAGTGTCAAAAACGTAGAAAATCTAAAAAGTCATTCATATATCTTTAAACAGAAGAGGGAAAACAGCTGGTTTCGCTGCGAAACCACTGTAGTTTAAAGGGTTAATAAATATTGAATTTTGTCGATGTATTTAAAAAAAAGGTAAAGGGTAGGTTTTATAAAAGTTGCTAAGAAAACGCAAAAATAACAATATTTATAATTCTTATACTGAACATACTTAAAATATTTTTTATCCATCTTTCATTACTTTGCTTAAATACAGTACATTTTCAGCTTCTACAATATACAAAATATGTGACGATATTTTACTCTAAACAAATAAATACTCATTCTATTTACAAAGGAATTTTGAAGACTGTTCCTAGAAAATGCAATATGTGATTCACAGTGCAAATAATTCTCTTTTTATTCCACCCATTTTATCCCGATTCTGAACACAGCGTTTCTTTTGTTTCCATTTCCTTACTTAGATTACAATATATATATCACCTAAATTAATTACACACTTCTCACTCGCAGCACAAAAAAGGTTTCCGCATTTCACGCTGGGGCACTCCTATTTTATTTTGCTCCTTATACCATTGTCTGATAAACAGCTGACAACGCCCAGAAAGTAACACCATAAATACCTCCCATTCCCAAAACGAAAGGATCACACACTAATAAATAGCGGGAGAATACCAGCCTTAATAAATTCCCCTCTTTTCTCATGTGCGGAAAACAAAACCAATACGCTAAAAGGCATTCTTTGGAAAAATGCTCGTGCCTGTGAAATGAAGACGCAACTAATGAAGTATTTAAAAATAAAATGAGTGAAAAATTTCAGTTATGTAAACAGAGTGCTGAGATTTTCTTTTCCTTTTTAACGTAGCTTTTAGTGAATAACTTAGAACTTTCAATTTTTCACAAAATAAGACCCGCTCTTTCAAAATAAGCCATGCTGTACCAAATGCAAAAACATGCTTAGAAATGTACATTTTCTTATATTTAAAAATTGAGTACATAAGTGTATTATACACACACAAATATATTATATATATACATACATACACACACACACACACACACACATATATATATATATATATATATATGTATATATATATATATATATATATATATATATTATATATATATATATATATATATATATATATATATATATATATATATATATATATATATATATATATATATATATATATATATATATATATATATATATATATATATATATATATATATATATATATATATATATATATATATATATATATATATATATATATATATATATATATATATATATATATATATATATATATATATATATATATATATATATATATATATATATATATATATATATATATATATATATATATATATATACATATATATATATATATATATATATATATATATATATACATATATATATATACATATATATATATATATACATATATATATATATATATATATATACATATATATATATACATATATATATATATATATACATATATATATATATATACATATATATATATATATATATATATATATATATATATATATATATACATATATACATATATACATATATATATACATACATATATATATACATATATATATACACATATGTATATATATATACATATGTATATATATATATATATACATATATATATATAATATATATATATATATATATATATATATATATATATATATATATATATATATATATATATATATATATATATATATATATATATATATATATATATATATATATATATATATATATATATATATATATATATATATATATATATATATATAATTTGAAATTACTACGTGATATAATAGAAAATCCTTTAAGGTTAGATTGGATTACATTTTTGAAAAGACTGAAGAGTAGATTTTATTTTAAGCAAATTTTATTATTTTAAGATATTTTTGTCATAATGTTTGAAATCAAATAAGTATATTTTACAGAAGTTAAGATTTAAAAGTTATCTGGTGTAACCTCGGAGTAGTTTTCTCTGTATCCCGATGTAAAATGTACTTTAAAAACGTGCAAATGTGATCGTCCCAAAAGTAAAACAATATAGCTTGTAGGTAACCATGGAGCTAGAGGTGTCCGATATTTGTTATATCGAAGAAAGCCAATATCATTAAATAAATCTAATAAAATAAGCATATATACATTTTTAATGAAGTTATCAAGAAATTAATGATTTTCAGCATAGTTTGAGGAAATTAATTAAAACATACCTTTTTGAACGAAACTCTTGTTAGGTTCGTATTGCTTGATTAAATCTCGTGCTCTAGCAGGGTTGGCGTAAGGATAGAGAATTTCATTTAGTCTTGGATCTCTTTGTTCCTTGTTTAGAAACTCCACTAGTTGATCAACAGTCATACCTTTCTTCTTACCACCACATCTAAATAAAAAAAAAGAAAATTATATCTAGATACAATATCTTAATAGAATGTTTTTGTAGTGTTGTTGTGAACTTGGTTTTATATATTTTTAAATGCTGTCATAGTACCTTTCGTCTGAGAAATCTTACAACCAGTGTTAAAATGGTCACGTTTAATCTTGGGTATTTTTACCCTATCTCGAGGTAAAATATGTTTCAAAAGTCTGCAGATGGGAATCGGTTTTAATAACTTGTAATATGTATCATCTTTAATTACAGTTTGCAATATTATTGTTGCCTTAAACCAAGTATAGGGCGCTTGGTTGAATAAAGATGGTTATATCATGTATTAAATATACCCGTGAGATTTTGTTCACAGTAGTGTTATTTATTTCGAACTACAACGATATGAATACTTAACTTGGAAGATACGCATGTTTTGAAAATACGCTACGCTGTGTTGTGTGAAGACCCACTAGATGGCGCCAGCAGATAATATCTCGAAGGGAGATTATGGAGATTTAATAATGTGTAGTTTATTTAGGGCAAATGAATTCTTGATGACAAATGAAAATTTCTTTCCTATGCATTGAAAGAATATATTTAACTGTGAAAAAAATATGAGGATTCTTACAAATCTTCTATAAATTAATTTAACATGTAGTTGAAAACAGAATATGTGGGTTCACTTATAATACGACGAAAATAGGAAACTGCATCTCCTCTACTATTGTTCTTATAGTTTCTCATAGATAACCTGTGAGGCAGTTTTCTTCATACATTTCATTTCTTTAAATATGTCCTGTTACGTTTATTTCAGCCCAATAATTATTCGCATGGCTAAATGGACCTTATTATTTTGGAACTTTTAAAGTTGACAATACAGACAGCATCTCCTCTACTATTGTTTTCATAGTTTCTCATAGACACCCTGTGAGGCAGTTTTCTTCATACATTTCATTTCTTTAAATATGTCCTGTTACGTTTATTTCAGCCCAATAAGGATTCTCATGCCTAAATGGACCTTATTATTTTGGAACTTTTAATTTGACAATACAGACAGCATCTCCTCTACTATTGTTCTCATAGTTTTTCATAGATACCTTGCTTTCTTCATACATTTCATTTCTTTATATGTGTCCTGTTAGTTTATTTCAGCCCAATAAGGATTCTCATGACTAAATGGACCTTATTATTTAAAGTGCAGTTGACAATACAGACCAATATATTTACGCCATAGAGAGATTCAATAAATCAATAAAAACATGATAATAAAGAAATAGAATAAAAACTACATTAAAGGTACAGGCGGAAGAATTATACAAGAAGAATGTAGATGAATAAAAATAGAATCATTAACAAGGTAAAAAGGGTTCAAGAATTCACACTGTTTAAAATGTCTCTAACCTCCCAATATCGGGATAAAATATTCTGTCCTGGGAAAGAACTTAGCAGTTCATCGTTTATAACAGTACCATTACAGCAAAGGGGGTAGCAAGACTATCAACAATTTTGTAATCTTGGAAGATGTGCAAATAAGCAGTCATGCACTGAAGCCAAAATAAACCTGAATTCAGTAGTACTTAAAGATGTCTTTAATATACTCATCACTTTTTTCTTTAAATTTACAGGCATTTATGCTCAAAATAATTATTTTCGTTTCATACGAAGATGATTATAACTTTAAAAATTCTTTAACCCTTTAAAGGACAGTGGTTTCGTAGTGAAGCCACCTATTAACATATATTTTTCTTCTTTTTGAAAATATAATAATGATTTTTTCGGATTTTTTAATACTTCAAACTATTAATGAATGGTAGCACTACACACAATCCATTTTTCTCTTTAAAAGATGGGAAAAAATTAGGTATTTGATTTCCCTCCGTCATGACCTGAAATAAATATATCTATTCAAAACATTTTTTTTTATAAATAGTTTAGCTATTTATTTGTTACACCACTTTAATGATAATTATGCTGTGTTCTTTAAATATCATTTACATTTTAAGAGTGTATTATTTTCGAGCTGTACAAGGGGTAGATAGTTTCACAGTTAAAACCCACTATCTTACTAAAAATAAATTTTTATATTTTTCACACATCTCACATGTGTAATGTTCATAGATAACATTTATAGCCTAATTCCCTTAAATCCCAAAGAGTTTTCAGTAGTGACATTCAAAAGGTTAAAAAATGCGATATCTACAAATAGAAGCAGAGATGTACGAGAGTTTTTATCCTAATAATGCAAAATTGTATGTATCGATACCGATAGATTAATGTCATACGAAAAGGATAGGACATTTTTTGTAAAGCAAGTATTGCATAAAACTCCTGGAAGTATATAGTTTCTTTAATGGGTGTTTCAGGTGTAGCTGCCGTTAAGATCTTCAGTACCGTAACGTGGAGGACATGTTGTACTCATATTACTTAAATAAAACTAAAGAAGCGTTGTTCAGATGTTGCTCTTTATCAGAAGACTGGCTTGCTTAAAAATTTATTATGTGCCAAATTATATGTGAAATTTTGAACTAGTTTTTTTCTATAAATAAATTTCAATAACCTTCTAATTTTATTTTTGCAAACTTAAAATTTCATGATCATTTGATCTTTTTTAGAAATGACGAATTTCTAAATTTATAATTAATATTTAACTTATTCAGTATGCATGTCTAATGAAATAATGAAATGAATTCATAAAAATTTATTAAGTAATACATTTATGCACTGTAACCGAAATACACCTAACTTCTGTAGTACGTAAAATATCTTTAATATACTTAGTACTTTTTTTGAAATTTACAGACACTTATGTTTAAAAAAATTATTTTCGTGGCATACGAAGATGGTTATAACTTTAAAAATTCTTTAAAAAGGACGCAATATCTACAAATAGAAGCGGGGATATACGAGAATTTTTATCCTAATAAGGCAAAACTATAGGTATCAATACTGATAGATTATTGTCATACAAAATGGATAGAACATTTTATGTACAGCAAGTATTACATAAAACACCTGGAAGTATGTAATTTCTCTAAAGAGTGTTTCAGGAGGAGCTGACGTTAAGATCTTCAATTCCTTAGCATGGAGGACATGCACTCTTATTGTTTAAATAAAACTAAAGAAGCGTTGTTCAGATGTTTTTTATCAGACTGGCTTGCTTAAAAATTTATTATGTGCCAAATTATATGTGAAATTCAGAACTAGTTTTTTTTCTATAAATGAAATTTCAATAACCTTCTAATTTTATTTTTACAAACTTCAAATTTCAGGATAGCTTGATCTTTTTTAGAAATGACGAATTTCTAAATTTATAATTAATATTTGACTTATTCAGTATGCATGTCTAATGAAATAATGAAATGAATTCATAAAAATTTATTAAGTAATACATTTATGCACTGAAAACGAAATACACCTGAATTCCTTAGTACTTAAAAATATCTCTAATACACTTAGTACTTTTTTTATAAATTTACAGTCATTTATGCTTAAAATAATTATTTTGGTGCATAGGCAGATGGTTATAACTTTAAAAATTCTTTGAAAAAGATGCAGTATCTACAAATAGAAGCAGAGATATAAAGTTTTGATCCTAATAATACAAAATTATAGGTGTCAATACTGACAGATTATTGTCATACAAAACGGATAGAACATTTTTTGTAAAGCAAATATTACATAAAACACCTGGAAGTATGTAATTTCTCTAATGGGTGTTGTAGGTGCAGCTGACGTTAATATAATGTTGATTTATAATCAGTCCCTTGAAATTTAGATGTTGAGAAAGAGTTCTTAATTAGAAACAAAGATTTATTATTGTTGATAAAGCAGCTGAGAAGGTTAAAATCATGGCGGACATTGAAAATAACATTTGTTGCCAACTTTCGTTTTCACAAGTTAACATATACTAAACGATTACAATTCTTTCATCGATATATAAAGTGAACTTTACATTCGGCCCTGCTCAATATAAAATTTAGACAGACAGAAGAAATTTTAAATTGAAGTGTAAAATAAGAAACAAAGTGTTTAATGAAATCATAGTTCAAGTCTCTGGGGAACTCAGACCAGTTAATATCTTTTTGACGACTGCTCAGTTTCTCTCTTCGTCTATGCTGCTTCCTCGATGGTTGATGAATTTCGTTTAAAGTAAGGGCGAAGATTTTGTACGGGGACAACCATGATAAATTTGTTCTGCTGTGTTGTAGACTTGATCTCGTAGCACACGGCCTACCGACCGTGCCATATAAGGTTGATTTATAATCAGCCTCTTGATATTTAGATGTTCAGAAAGAGTTCTTAGTTAGAAACATAAAGATTTATTATTCTTGGTAAAGAAACTGCGTAGGTTGCAACCATGGAGGAAATCGAAAACAACATATGTTACTAACATTCGTTTTCACTAGTTAACATAAATGAAACGAATACAATTCTTTCATCGATATAAAAATTGAACCTTACATTATGGTCTTCAGTACCGTAACGTGCAGAACATGTTGCTCTCTTTTTGCAGCATTCAGGCACTTGTGTCGAGAGCAACAGCATGGTTTGAAATTTCAACATGTTACTTACAGATTATACATAAGTACATATCTTATTGGTTTCTAAATAAAAATTAATTTAAAATAGTTACAAAGTAGTAAATTATAAACGGTAAATTAAAATGTATGCATTTAAAAATTTATAAGTAGCTCTTTTAACTTAAACAATTTATTTTTCAGAACAGTGTTTCTTTATAGCAACATTGACCCTGATTAAAATATTTACAATTTTTTATCATCAAGGAGTCTAGAGTTTGTCTACACAAATTCGACCTAAATTCAGTTTGGTTTTTTTTCCGCACAATACTGAAAAATTTTAACATGCAGCATTAATGTATGAAGTAATATTCAGAAATACTTTTTGAAAAATTTGTATTTAATTCCTGAATCGTAATCTTTTAGCTGTTCAAAAGTTTCGTTATTTTCCGGAGCAATCTGATGAGTTTCTGGAGTTACCAAATTTTCTCATTTCTCCGGAGAAGTTGGCATGTCTGTTATTGTTTAAATAGAACTAAAGAAGAGCTGTTTAGATGTTGTTTTTATCAGAAGACGGACTTTGCTTAAAAATTTATTGAGTGCCAAATTATATGTGAAATTTGGAACTAGATACTTTTTCTATAAATAAAATTTCAATAACCTTAAATTTTATTTATGAAAACTTCAAATTTCCTGATCACTTGCTCTTTTTTCGAACTGATCAATATTCTAAATTTGTAATTAATATTTGGCATATTCTGTATGCCTATCTAATGAAATGATGAAATAAATTCATACAAACTTATTACGTAATATATACTAAAATATAACTTAACAACATATTCTATGTCACCAGCGTCAATGGTTTGTTACTATGTAAGGATATTATAGTTATCCTTTACTTTATAGAAGAAGAAATTTCATATTTCGAAAATCTTTTAAAAATTTTTTGCAACCATGGGAATTAAAAGATCCTTCAGGTGAAAAAATCTTATTAAGAAAGAAAATTTACTTTTACATATTATTTATTTCATTTCCATATAAAAGATTGTCTCTTTAAATAAAATTTCAGTCAAAAATGTCAGCCTAAATTTTGAATAAAATGTAAGAAAAAATTACTTAACCTTCAGATTCTTTACTTAGAAATGAATACAAAAAGAAATTTCATGTTTAATTTTGAGATTAACCCATATTGGACTGCTGTCCTATAAACAGGACAGCAAATAAAATTCCATTTAATAATAAAGTTATGAATATTTTCTGAGTGGATTTTATTTTAACACATTTAAAATAGACATACATTAGCATAGTAACAAAAAAAAAGAAAAAAAAAACTGAGAAATCAAATTATATTGTTTTGTAAAATTTATTTTCATCAACCTCTTAAAAATTGTCATTTTTTAATCTTTAATTTTATATTTATTATTATTATTTTTTAAACATTGTGGAGGTTACACTTAGTTTAAAAACAGAGCTAATAATGTAGCTGAAAATTTTTGTTGAAAAATATATTTTACATGTGTATTTTGTAAGTATAAAAAAGGTGCCCTAAAATTAAGACGGCGGTCCAATCCCGATTATTTTTCTATGAATTCGATATTTCATTGATAGCGCACATTCTTTCCTCATCTTTCAATGAAAACCAGATCAAACGCCTGTTCACACACCTGGACTCAACAAGGGGTATTAGTAGATAGTAATTTCAACACAAGTATTTATTGCAATCTAACTACAATCAAAGTAAAGAACAAGTAAAAAAACATGAATGCAACAACCAAGTGATGCCACTATAAAAATATGAAATGCTAGTTATTTATTACTAGCCCGCTTTTCATTCGCCGCAACATCCTCCCCACCCTGGTCAACCTCCAGGGGGATGACCAGCTGCACAGGTCGAGTAAAAGTGCATCCATTGGTGTTCAATATTAACACTCGATTGCCCAAGATTTCTTGTATACCTATATTGCCCCAAAACAGTCAAAATGACTGCATTGTAAAAAAATAACAAATATGTAAAGAAATTTGTTTAAAATTAATTTTTAATATTATATAATAAACGAGGGTGGAAGTAACTACGATTATTCATAAACCCATTTATATGTTATAGAAAAAGTCACCAAATTCTAAGAAATTGTGTCATTATATTTCATAATTGTTCTACTAATTGAAATTAAAAAACAGTCAAAATGACTGCCTTGGGCAATCTAGTGTTAAAAATAAATATAAAAAAATGCGCATAAGCATATTTTTTATAATGAATTTTTAATATATTTATAAAAAAATGCGCATAAATGCATATAAAAAATGAAATGCTAGTTATTTATTACTAGCATGCTTTTCATTCGCCGCAACAAGGGGTAAATAGATGTCTATTCTATTCAGGAAACTGGATATTT
>CM063501.1:77981685-77984185 GCA_032207245.1 Pardosa pseudoannulata | reverse complement strand
TTCAGATAAAAGAAATTATACAGAAATGCATTTTTTATGTGTCATGTTTTATTTAAAGGTCTTTAAAAATTTAATATTTTAAATTTAATGGTCTTTAAAAATTAACTATATAAAATTGAAATTTTTTATTGTAATTTTTTAGTTAAAAAGCTATATTTTCCTCCATTTCTACATGAAAATGTTGGATAACATAGACATTTAAGTAGTTTGTGTGAAAGAAAATAATGATTTTAGTGAATTTTTGAGGAAACATGTTGATAAAATTGCATTAAATTTCTCACAGTATATAAATTCTATTCTCAAACAAATTACTTCTGGAAAATTAAATTCGAAATTGCTAATTTTTTAAAAATAAAGCAGAGGACATGAAAAAAATGGCGAAAACAAGCAATGAGTTGGTAGTTTTTTTTTCAATTATTTATCGAGATATGTCTTTGATTGGAAAAGTATTCTTTAATCAAATGCTTTTAAAAATACAGTAATTATTTTTTACCAGTATTTTTATAACTAGTTTATCTGGAGTTTTGATCCTTTCAAATCTTCTTTTATATAAAATAAAAGAAAAACTTTAAGATTCAATAGAAAGTTTTTAATTAAAAGTTTATCGAAATCTTTCAAAGATAAACTGTTAGAGTTTTAATGAAAGAGTCCCTCAGTTTTTATGAATATCTAAATTTCAGATGTTCAGAAACTTTACTAATCTTTTACTAATTCTCTGCAAAATATTTCTAATAATGTTATATATTTTACTAGTATATCCATATTAACTCCCACATACCATACAAATATCTATCTTTCTTTATATACATATACTATATTACATCTTTCTGTGTTTATGTCTTCTCCATCAGCCCAAGGTGGACCATGGCTTTCAGCAGAATCGAGTTCCAGGCGTCTCTTTTCTTGAATAGACTCTTCCAGCTTTTCATTTTTAGGATAGTTGACAGTTGACAGATTCATTTTTTTCCAGAAATCGGTAAAAAAATGCCACATCATTTTATTGCATTTTTTTGTTCATTTTACATTTTTAAGTAAAGATATGTTATTAAAATTAACATTTCTAATATTTTTAAGCATTTATTACAACTTTTTTTCTTGCTATGAAAGCATCATATATCTGAAGTTTACCTTTATTCTCATTGATATCCAAATTAAGTTTTGGATTTCCGGTGAAAGCAAAACTAGGAGGCGGATCCGAAGGATTATCACAATTAATTTTAAAAAAATTGTCTTCCTTGACTGATTCCATCTGTATTACTATCAGAGTTACTACTATACAGGTCATCTAGTAAACTTTCGCTGCTATCGTTTACAGATAATTAAGTTTCTGATTCCCAGTCACAGTTCGAATCACAAGAAATTAGCTCCATAAGCTCTGAATTATCCATTATTTAAAAGTAGAAACATTATTCAACTCTTTCATCAATAAAATTATCAGGCGGGTACTAAAATATAACCAGAAAGCTAACAATTCGTTTTCTGATGCAAAACGTGTGAAAAACCCTAGCTTTTGAACCAATCAGAGTAGAAAATGTAATAAACTGCTAACTATCATTTACTTGACATCTATACGAATAATTTGTTACTAAAATTGGAAAAAAATACAGATGAAACAGTGCAAGCGAAATAGAAATCAGATTGCCCGTACGGCGTACTGGCAAATCAGTAAAGGCCCGAAAGCTGTGCCCGTACGGCTTACGGGAAAACAGGAAAGGGGTTAAGTCCATTTCAAAGCAGACAATCTACCAAATTGTTCCCCCTTTTACGAGCTCCCAATGGTTTGGATTCGAAGATCCTCTTGGTTCGGTCGTCATTTATTGTAATCACGTGTCTTGACCATTTCTATCTCTTTAAAAACCTCATAGTTTTCGGAATTTGTTCTTCTCCAACAGGGGTCGTTGCATTTCAAACCTCCTAAAAACTTTTCTTTCGAAAACAGTCAGAGTCTCTTTGTTTCTTTCAGGTAGTGTCCATGTTTCAGCAGCGTATGAGAGGACTGGTCGAATTAGTGACTTATAAAACACTATCTTTGTTCTTCTGTTTATGAAATTAGATTTGAGATATTTGTTGATGCCAAAAAAAAAAAACATCTGTTAGAGGCAGAAACTCTGTTGCGATCTTCCTGCTCGCTGTCATTCTTAACACATAGTTCGGAACCTAAACAGGTAAAGATGTTCACATTTCTGAATCTATAGTCTGTGTCTATGTAACTATATTACTGCCATTCTCTTTATACGTAGTAGCAAATACAATTCAGCGAGGATAGAAAAAGTAGTTAAAATTTTTTATAAAATTAGTGTAAACTTAGAGGAACAATTTCATATTGACTAATTAAAAGTTTTGACATCCATCCCTAATCCCCATTTAAATCAGATTGCGCTACAGTAAAACGTGTATATATATACCGGTGGCCTTAATTAAACTGATAGTGCTCACAGTGTTCTGTAGCGCGATCTATTTGCGAGAATGACGCCACATTTTGCATGAAAATTAAACAAAA
>CM063501.1:77969185-77976685 GCA_032207245.1 Pardosa pseudoannulata | reverse complement strand
TTTCACATTACATATTACTTACAACGTGTAGACTACAGTATAATTATCTATTAAATTAAACTAAAAAAAGTATAAAAAAGAATTACTTAATAGATAAATTAAACGTAAATGCAGATTAGCTGCCCATATTTTGAAACATTTTATAATATTAAAATTTCAATGAATAATTTGTTCTAATTATAAAGGCCTGTTAAATACATTAAAATTAGTAGTCAGTGAAATGCTAAATTAAACAAGCCTAGAATAAAGAAAATAACAAAATGTACAGAATTTGCTTGTAGTTAAAATAATTATTACTTTATAGGAAAAAAATGAGCAATGTCAGTTATAACCAATTATATATTTTCATTTATTAAATATTATACTAAATACTGTGCATCACATTTATCTTTATTTTCTGTTAATACATAAATGTTTTAAAATTACAAGCATACTTATGCACAATCATACCCATATGTATATCTATATATATTTATATAGACCTAAATGTACAACTTTATATAAAATGCCTACCAATAAACATTTGGACACCTGTGATAGAAAAGAAAATCTAACTTTATTCAAAATCAATATTTGGTAGAGCCTCCACGAGAGGAAATTACAGGACCCATCAAGGCATACTTTCCACAAGTCTTCGAATTACAGCTAATTGTCTTCCACTCGGCTTGGAGTGGACATACAAGTTCCTTCACCGATTTTGGACGGGCTTAATTCGGCGATCCAACTCGTCCCAGAGGTACTTGATAGGGTTCAGGTCTGGGCACTGGGCAGACCAGTCCATTCGATGAACTCCATTGGCACCATACAAAGCCTTGGTTAACCTCGAAACATGACAACTGGCATTGTCGTCCTGAAATAGGGGTCCAACCGGTAAAACTGCCACAACTTAGGAAGCCCATTGACATCCAAAATAGTGCAGTAAGCATCGGCGTTGAGCTTACCATAAATCAGGACCAAGAATCCCAGTCCATACCAGGAGAAACACCCCCAGACCTCCTCCGAACCATCGAATTCCACCTCCTCCGAACTTGACTGTTGGCACAAATCATTCTAGCAGGAGACGTTCTCCAGGCAGAAGTCAGACCCACACCCTGGCTCCATGGTAAACGCTGATTCGTCGCTCCAAAGAACACATTTCCACTGATCTACGTCCTATTTCGATGTGCTTTGCACCAAATTAACCGAGCAGCACGTTTGGACTTTTTTATCAAAGATTTATGGGCAGCAACACTACCATGAAAACCAAGCAGATGTGCTTCCTTACGGATGGTATTCATTGAAACAATACTACCGGATGCCTGTTGAAACTCCTTGCGACTAAGGGCCAGCGGTTGGATGCGGTTCTTCCGAATTTCTCTGCACAGCACTCGTCGGTCTCTATCTCCCATCTTCGTTGGTCTGACGACTGGGGGCCATTTTGACAACCACCTCTCACCTTCCACTTTTTAATCACATATAACACTGTCGATTTTTGGGTACTTCACATCGCTAGATATGTGTCTTAATGATCGGCCACATTTGTGATACCTGATAATTATACATTTCTCGAAATCAGAGAGCTCTGAACTGCTCGACATCTTGCATGGGATTAATGTCGATGCTGTTTCATACACGATGTATACCGGCGAAGGCCATGACGTACCTCAGGACCGCAGATATCGTCATTTGCATAGGTATCCAAATACTTATTGGTAGACAGTGTACATGTTTATACATATGTACACATACTCTCCTATTTTATATATATTTATATACATATTATAATTTTGATACAGAAACTCTGGAGTAAGAGTGACGGTACAATTCTTGTCAGTATACCTTTCTTTGTTAAGTAACAAAATTTACAAAATGTGCATCCTGTCAAGTGGAACGCAACAGAATGTATTTTTTAAAAGAATTGAGTGTCTTAGTTATTATTTATATTGTGGATATGATCCTGTTATATGCATACACACACGCATATATGTATATATATATGTATATATATATATATATATATATATATATATATATATATATATATATATATATATGTATATATATATATATATACATATATATATATATATATATATATATATATATATATATATATATATATATATATATATATATATATATATATATATATATATATATATATATATATATATATATATATATATATATATACATACATATATATATATATATATATATATATATATATATATATACATATATATATACATATATATATATATATATATATATATATATATATATATATATATATATATATATATATATATATATATATATATATATATATATATATATATATATATATATATATATATATATATATATATATATATATATATATATATATATAATATATATATATATATATATATATATATATATATATATATATATATATATATATATATATATATATATATATATATATATATATATATATATATATATATATATATATATATATATATATATATATATAATATATATATATATATATATATATATATATATATATATATATATAATATATATATATATATATATATATATACACATATATATATATATAAATATATATATAGTTATATATATATATATATATATATATATATATATATATATATATATATATATCTATATATATATATATATATATTTATTTCGATTATAATCCTATTGTGTTTATTTTTCTCAAAATTTAAATTTATTGTTTTAGATTCTAGTGTCGTCTGATGAAAGATTTTGTTGCAGCATATAAAAATGAGCAGTACTTAAAGTACCTATCTGAAAAAAAAATCCTTTACGAAAGGAGTGTCTTTAAATAGTAATGTGATTGATTTAATACTTAAAACGTGTATTTGATATCATAATCATATTCACAGAGTAAGTAATACTATAAGCTTTAGATATATCTCCTCTTTTGAAATACTTTTAATTTTTCCCAAATTTTGTTTCATTACTATGCTTATAAGACAGAAAAATTTCTGATTTTAATTAAATGTAAATAAAAGAATTTTAATTTAATTTTGAGATTGATCCACAATGTATGTGAGCAAATTTTCAAAAATCTTTACAAACTATTCCGCCAGATATTTCGATAAAAATTTAATTAGGAATATTTTTAGAAATTTTCTATCATTTTATAAATCTAGGATTCTTTTAGAATATACTGCCCCATTTTTTAATTAATGAGAAAAATAATTACCTACGGTAAAATTCAATTAAAGATTAAAAAAACGCACCTTTTGTAATGCTAACGAGGGAAAGGCAAAGAATGCAATAAAAGTCAAATTTTTTAACATTAGCAGTGTTGAATTATTAATTTAAGTTGACTAAGATTAAAAAATATAATTGTTTTAGTAAAGAGGTAAAAATAGATTAAAGATCCAAAGAAATGTTAAATAAACAACTTACTTTTCCTGAGGGAAAACCGCAACTTTCTAATGCTTTTTCCACTCTTTTCTTGTCATCCTTGTGCT
This sequence comes from Pardosa pseudoannulata, assembly GCA_032207245.1. Classification (NCBI taxonomy): domain Eukaryota; kingdom Metazoa; phylum Arthropoda; class Arachnida; order Araneae; family Lycosidae; genus Pardosa; species Pardosa pseudoannulata. The sequence continues at coordinate 77,973,182 of CM063501.1, read as the reverse complement.
GTGCAAACATTTTTAATATGCTGTAATGAAAAATAAGATACACATATTTTAAACCTATTTTACCCCAAGAAAAATATATGTTATATAAATAGCACTGCAAAATTTATCACTATCTAATTTCGAGATTCTGAAAAAGACGGTTGATATGTTAGAAATAAAACTAAAGTTTGTAAATGAGGAAAAATGTTTTAGTTAATAATTAAAATTCTTGAGAGTTATATACGGAATATTAAGGAAGAATATTAAGAAAATAAGTGATTTTTCCTAAGCTTTGAAAGGAAATGTGCTTAGGATGTACGATAAATTTTAGATGTGGAAATTAAATACCGGATAAAAGTTTTCAAATGATATTTTAAATGCTTTAATGTTAAATATTATAAAACCACAGTTTCAAATATTTTTATGTAATAGGAAATAATCTATAATAATAAAATATATGTTATATAAATAAAAAATATATGTTATATAAATAGTACTGTAAAATTTATCCTTATCTAATTCTGAGATTGTGAAGAAGACGATTGATATATTAAAATTAAAACTAAGTATGTAAATAAAGAAAAATATTTTTGTAAATAATTAAAATCCTTAAGAGTTATATGTCAGAAGAGCAGTGTTTAAAAATATTTTGAGGCCATAGAAAACAAATTATAATTTTATGGAAGAACTTTGTGAAAATAGGTGATTTTTTCTAAGCTTCTAAAAGAAATGTGCTTAGAATGTACGATATATTTTAGAAATGGAAATTAAATACCAGATATATGTTTTAAAATGATATTTGAAATGCTTTATAGTTAAATATTATAAAACCACAGTTTCAAATATTTTTATGTCCTAGAAAATAATTTATAATAATAAAATATATGTTACATAAATAAAAATATATATGTTATATAAATAGTACTGTAATATTTATCCTTATCTAGTTTTGAGATTGGGAAGAAGACGGTTTATATATTAAAATTAAAACTAAGTATGTAAACAAAGAAAAATATTTTTGTAAATAATTAAAATCCTTAAGATTTACATGTCAAAAGAACAGTGTATAAAAATATTTTTTGATATCATAGAAAATAAATTATAATATTACGGAAGAATTTTATGAAAATAAGTGATTTTTAAATACCGGATAAAGTTTTCAAATGATATTTTAAATGCTTTGATGTTAAATATTATAAAACCACATTTTTAAATATTTTATGTCCTAGAAAATAATTTATAATAATAAAATATATGTTATATAAATAATAATATGTATGTTATATATATATATATATATATATAATATATATATATATATATATATATATATATATATATAAGTAGTACTGTAAAATTTATCCCTATCTTGTTTCGAGAATCTGAAATAGACGGTTGATATATTAGAAATAAAATTAAAATATGTAAATGAGCAAAAATGTTTTTATTAATAATGAAAATCCTTCACAGTTATAGTTCAGAAAAAAAGTGTATAAAATTTTTTTTTATGTAATAGAAAAGAAATTATAATATTACAGAAGAATTTGACGAAAATAAGAGATTTTTCCTAAGCTTCGATGCAAATGTGTTTAGAATGTATAATATATTTTAGATGTTTAAATTAAATACCGGATAAAAGTTTTTAAATGACATTTTAAATTCTTTATAGTTAAATATTATAAAACCACACTTTCAAATATTTTTATGTTCTAGAAGATAATTCATAATAATAAGAAAACAAACAGTTCCAATTAAAAATAAATATAATTTTTGTCTTTTTTTAGCGTCAATTTATTTTGTATTACATATCTTCATAAACTATAGAACATCAATAAAAAATGAAGTTTCTTGTAAGCTTTAAAAGTAAACTTTTAAATACAATAGAATCTAAATTTGTAAAATGTAATATATATATTTTTAAAATAGAAATTAAAATATCATTACAGTATTTAAGGCATGTTAGAACACAAATAGAATGTAATATGTTTTTACATTTTATTCTATGAATAGATTACATCTGTGTTAATCTTTCGTCGATGACTTTAAATGCAAAGTAGAGCTCAAATGTAATAATATAAAATAAATTGTATAGGATTTAGCATAAGAGTTATTCAACTGAAATAAAAAAACAAGTATATAACATATCATACACCATTTTAATGAAATATAAAAAAAATGCATATGCATAAATCAAATGTACAAATATGTATTCAAAGGTTATATGGATATCAAGTTAAGGATATAATAATTCTGACTCACGGCACATGATACTAAACTGTTTATGAGATATCACGCTTTCAAATTTTAAACATTATCTAGTTTGAAACTCGTGTAGTACCCCTCCCCCCTAAAACATAATAAATAAATGAAAACAAGAGATGAGTGGGTGTCGAAAAAAAGGTATTTATGTCTGTGGAATATGCCATATACATTGAAATTCATTCTGAAATTATCTTTTTGCATGCAAAGAGTATGTAACCATATAATATCCATAGGCAAAATCACTACGTGTACAGAAGTAATGCAGAAAATGTATTAAAAATTACTAGTTGGGTTCAATAAGAAACTAAGTCAGTAACTAAAAAATGAAACACAAGAGGGCATTTAGTGCTATGGATAGTTGACACATGTACATTCTGATGTAAAGTTTAGGTGTATAGTCGACCTCAACAATTGCGATTTCTCTAATTTGCTATGCAAAGAATATAATTATGTGACGATGGGAAATTTATAGAAAATATATGAGGCATACTGAAATAAAAAATAATTACAGGAAGGGTTCTGTGAAGTATTGCATCCCTAACAACAGAAGTATGTATGTTAAGGGGAAATATAGTGTGGTGAACAGTTGACATGAGTATATGTTAAGATAAAGGTGTTTAAAACTATGAATGATATATATCTGCCGACTTTGTGTTCCGATCTGCAATTCTCCCTTTAAATGAAAGAAGCACCTAAATATGTGAATTCTTTTGACAAATATGTAGAAAACTACAGTCATAATTGATGAAATGATAAAGCTGGTTTATTGAGGCATCGCCCCCCCACACCAATTGCCAATGAATATGTCTTAATGCAAAATTTAACGTGGTGCAGAGATGACCAGGGCAAAACTTGAGTTCAACGTTTTTATGACTAAAGAAGGTATAAAGATCGTTTTGTAATTCGCTATGCAAAGAAGAAAAAGAATTGGTGACAATGCGAAATGTTTTTCAAATGAATCTAACAATATAGGCACATATACCTTTATGGCAATACATGGCTGCGAAGCTCTTACGCCACTAACACCATCAGATAAGCACCTATAGCTTAAAGAATGCTACAGAAGCGAGTAACATTACCCCCGCTAGGGATTCGTAGTTTAGAAGCAGGAACTAAGTAGAAGACCCCTAGATGTATTGCTTGAGAACTTGGATGACTTTGTGACCACAAACATATTTTACGTGCCCCAGTCACCTTTACCGAATATAGTTGATCTTAGGCCATCTCGAGCACCAAACCTGTCAGTAACGAAATCAATCTTTGTCGACTGAGCTACCGTGACTTGGCAATGACAAATTTATAGCCCAATATGTGAGGCATACATAACTACAATTGTAACTGAGGAGAAAATTACAAGGAGGGTTTGATGACGTATCTCAACCCTAATAGTTGAATAATGCTTAATATAAGGAAATTTGGGAGATGAACATCTGTTGCGAGTACATTCTAAAGGTAAATAAGGACGTGCTACCAACTCTGAAATTTGTTTTGTAGAGCGTTGTTTCGAAAGCAATGAATGCAAATTTAAGGTAGTGCAAATACCGTAAGCAAACCTAAAAAATGCATAATAATACATTTATGATTGAAAAATAAGGTTCAGAGAAGGAGTTCAATAAATTATCACATTCTAAATAACTTGTTACATAACATAACTGTCAGGATTAACAGCTGATACGCAGATAATCTCTAGTTAAAGACGTTTAGACTTAAAAGTGCTGCCGACCGTAAAATTTTTTCTGTAATTCTCTTTTTGAAT
>CM063501.1:77934185-77966685 GCA_032207245.1 Pardosa pseudoannulata | reverse complement strand
AGTGTCAAAATCCTTTGTCAGTTCATCTATTAGCTAAACAATGATCGACGGTGCATTATGAGAATGGAAAATATGCGATTGGTCCATTCTTTAAAAATTCTTTTTTAAGGAAGTAAGTTTAGTTGACCCGTTGAAGGAACTTGGCATTTTCGCTGAAAAGATATACTTGAGCACACAACTCAACTCAACATGAACTCTTTGTGATTCCGTGTAGAAATTCTAAAACATTCAGTTATCCTTCATCCAAGATTGCACATGGGATAGCTGCTGTTCAGCTTATATATACATTCTTCTATTAGTTGCGCTTTAAATATGATTCTTCTTGTATTTTATTAATAAAAGTGTAATAAAATAAATCAATGTCTTATCGATAAATACCCCGAGGCTGCTACACATCTACACCACTAGATTATTTAATGACGTCACTAAAAGTGCATTTTGGCACATTGGGTTATATCGAAGATGGGAGCTTTTACTACTCAGGAGGGGAATTTTGTCATAATGACGGAGCTAGTATGACGAAATTCCGATATTCGATATTCGAATAATAGTAATTGACTATTCTGATGGTTTAGAGTACCTGTGAGTAGTAGCCCTAGAATTTGTAGACTAGAAGTTGGTTTACTCATGTATTTTAACCATTCTACAGAAGCACGTCAAAGTTCCTAATATAGGAACATGCAAAAAGTCCTTGTTACTTTTGTAGGAAAGTTTCTTTACTATAGCATTTATAATCAAAATGAAATTTTTAATTAACAAATATTATTTTTTATCTATATTTTATATTTTAGTTGAATGTTTGATTCAATGTAAAACTCCTATGTGCTGCGTCTGCGTTGTTTAATTATTTTATTATATTAACCAGAGCAAGCAAAATAAGTATATAATCCTCTGTGAAAATTATTTTCATAATTAATTGGTCAAAACATAAATGGGTGGAAAGAGAATAATTCATGGGAAAAATGTTATAATCAAACAGCATAAAACAATGTCATTGATTCTTTTTGGTTAGATGGATTAAATAAAACCTCCCAATGTTCTCTGTATGAATTAAGCATTGAATAGCAATAATTAATTACTTCCACGGAATCGCGAGAAGCTGTTTGAATTCAGTTCAATAAATGCTTTTAATAATAATTACATGGTGAATGATCATGCTTCCATGTTGATAAATATCCCAGCGGTTCTCACTCTGTAAACGCCATCACAGTTTCCACGTATATTTATTGAACCAACATAACACTAAGAATCGATGCAATCCTTTGACGTCACCGGATGACGTCACAAAGATTTAGCGCGCGCGCTGCTCTTTCTTTTCCGATCCCGCTCGCTTTCTTAACGCAGTCAACAGCCCGTCCATTATTGTTCACGCAGAAATGAAACAATCAAATATATTCCCATGGGCATTTTCTGGTAAAGGCAATAAATGTCTGACGGTTACAGATAAATGTTTACATTGAGTATAAAGCTATTATCTGGAGGAAATAAAAAAAGACTGGTTATGTATCGGATTTGCAGTATATCAGAAAAAATAGATTTATGGCTAAGAGTCTTAGCTTTATTTTATAACTTAGGTTCTTTAAGGGAAATAAGCTAAACACTGATTTTCCACTTATGTAGCAGGTATAAAATAATATTTTAGTTTTCTCATATTATTTGTATTGCAAATATAATAAGAATAGAAATTTCCAACAATAAATACATTTTAGAAAGAACTAAAAACCTTTTTAGATCGGTTAAACTATATTCTTTAACATTACATCCAACTGGTTATGTATTGGATTTACAGTATATCATAAGAAATAAGTCTCTAGCTAAGAGTATTAACTTTATTTCATAAATTCAAATTGTCAAAAGAAATTAGATAAATAATGATTCCTCAAGTAATGATAGCAACACTTAAATTCCATTTTTATTTTTTCATATTATTTGTATTGTTAAAATCATGGGATTGGGAATTCGAAGCAATAAATACATTTTAGAAAACTCAAAATTCTTTTTAGATTTCTACGACCATACTCTTTAACATTACACCCAACTAATTATATATCGGATTTACAGTATATCAAAAGAAATAAGTCTTTACCTTATTGTTTTAACTTTATTTTATTAGTTCAAATTTTTAAGTGAATTTAGATAAATACTAACTTTTCAAATGTGTAGCAACACTAAAATTCCATTTTTGTTTTCACATATCATTTATATTGTAAAGATAATGTAAATGGGAATTTTGAACAATAATTATATTTTAGAAAGAACTAAATTTTTTTAGGAAATGTTAATCTGCACTCTTTAACATTACATCCAACTTTTTATGTATCGGTTTTGTAGTATATCATAAAAAATGGATATGCAAATAAGAGTATTAACTTTATTTCTTACTCTCAAATTCTTCAAAAGAAATTAGACAAATAATGATTCCTCAAATAATGATAGCAACAATAAGATTCCATTTTTATTTTCTCATATTATTTATATCGTTAAAATAATACGAATGGGAATTCGAACAATAAATACATTTTAGAAAAATCAAAATTCTTTTTTAGATTTTTAAGACTGTACTCTCCAATACTACACCCAACTGGTTATATATCGGATTTACAGTGTATCATAAAAATAGATCTGTAGCTAAGAGTATTAACTTTATTTTATAAACTCAAATTTTCATGAGAAATTAGATAAATACTGATTTTTAAAATATGTAGCAACACTAATATTCCATTTTTGTTTTCTCACATCCTTTATTTAATGTGAGAGCGAATTTGAAACAATTAATATATTTTAGAAAGAAATAAAAACCTTTTAAGATTTGTTCATCTATACTCTTCAACATTACATCTGACATTTTATTTACCGGTTTTGTAGTATATCATGAAAAATAGATATGCAGCTAAGAGTATTAACTTTATTTCATAAATTCAAATGCTTAAAAGAAATTAGGTAGATAATGATTCCTAAAATGCACTAAAATTCTATTTTTATTTTCTCATATTATTTATATTGTTAAAATAATGCGAATGGGAATTCGGAACAATAAATATATTTTAGAAAAACGTAATTTTTTTTTAGATTTCTGGGTCCATACTTTTTAATATTACAGCCAACTGGTTATATATCGGATTTACAGTATATCGTTAAAAATAGATCTGTAGCTAAGAGTATTAACTTTATTTTATTAATTCAAATCCTTAAGAGAAATTAGATAAATACTAATTTTTCAAATGTGTAGTAACACTAATACTTTTGTTTTCTCATATCATTCATATTGTAAATATAATGTGAATGCAAATTTGAAATAATAAATATATTTTCGAAAGAATTAAAAACTTTTTAAGATTTATTAATATATACTCTTTAACATTGTATCTGATTTTTTACGTATCGGCTTTTTGGTATATCATTAAAAATAGATATACAGCTAAGATTATTAACTTTATTTCATAAATTCAAATTCTTAAAAGAAATTAGATATATACTGGTTTTTCACATGTGTAGCAACAATAAAATTCCATTTTTGTTTCGACATATCATTTATACTGTAAAAATAGTGGGAATGGGGTTTCGGAACAATAAATACATTTTAAAAATAACGAAAAATCTTTTTAGATTTCTAAGGCTTTAATTTTTAACATCACATCTGACTGGTATATGCATCGGATTTGCAGTACATAAAAGTAGGTTTTCGGCTAAGAGTATAAGCTCGAGTTAATAATTTTTTTTTTTTTAGAGAAAAGAGATAGATATTGGATTTTGGAATGTGCATTATGACTAAATTTGCATCATTGTTTTTGACATATCATTTATATTCTAAAAATAATGTGAACGGGAGTTGGAAACAACAAATTCATATTTAGAAATAATCAAAAACATTTTAGATTTGTTAGCCTAAACTCTTTAAGATATCAGTAACTCAGCGTAAAACTACTCATACTAATAATTGGTATTAAATGGGAATCCAGTGTAAATTATATTTTACTCGATAATGATTTAAATTTAAGATTTCTGAATTGTTTTCTTAATTACCATGTAATTATCCACATAAAGTAAAAGCTGCCTTGAAATACCCTGTACAGCTGTTTTGCAATCTAATCTTCAACAGGCACATTTGCTGTGTCAACGATACACAAATGTAAAAACAAAGTGGAAACTACGAAAATAATAGACTATAGTTAATTTATCATTGAACAGCTAGACGGATTTTATTTATTTACTTAAGGGGTTGATTACATTATTTTCGGCTGCAAAAACTTCCTTGCACCCCTATGAGTTGGTTGTACCTTGCTTTGTTGGCGCACAGCAGTTAGTTCAAATAGAGAGCTAATATGAATTTTCAATATTAAAAATAAATTTCTTTCGTAGAATTTGCAATTTCAGAAAAGTTGCGAATGATATAATTTATCTAAAGTTATTTTATTTCTGTACATAAGTCAAGAGCAAGTTATGATAGCAAGCATTTTAATATTATACTTAAAATATTTTTAAGAATTGTGAATTAGGTAGAGGAAGAATGACTTTAAACACATGTATTTAAAATTTTTTTTTTAAGTTATACATTTTAAATACTTTTCTCTTTAACTTTCCTTTTTGTTGAATAATTTTGGCTTTTCATACTCTTTCTCGGTAACGTTAAAACTGAATCAAATAAAAAAAAATGTTCTGAAATATTTTATACTAAAATTTCTAGGTTATGGAATCGACAGTAATTATTGAAAGAATATTTTCAATGCGGTTAGTTGATTGAAATTTCAAAACAAATCTGCTATTTTTAAATGCTTACTTGTGCAAATAATGATATTGACCATGTAGAAGAGTGTTTTGCATAAAATACTTTGTTGTAAACATTAACACTGAGAAATAATTAAAAAGAAATTGTACTATAGGAATTTGTCAAAGCAGATCTGTTAACATGTAAATAAATAGATATGTTTGTGTCTTTCAATGAAAACGTATAACATTATTTAAAAATTTTTAACTATGATTTGTATCATTCCTGTTTTCGTTTATAAAAAAAAATTATTACTTATATTCAAATCATATTTTTATCAGTTATTAAGTAAATTAGTTTTAACTACATATTATCTTTTACAGTATTGTCAGTTTCTAATATAGCTCTGTAAAACAGAGATACAATTCAAAACAAAACTATTTTTTTAAAAGCTTACTTATGCAAATAATAATATTGACTATGTGAGAAGCGTATTTTGCATCAAATCCTTTGTTGTAAACATTAACACTGAGAAATAATTAGAAAGAAACTATACGATAGTAATTTGTGAAAGCAGATCTATTAAAATGTTAATAAATAAATATGTCAGTTTCTTTAAAAAAATAACATTATATAACAATTTTTAATTATGATTTGTATAATTCCTGTTTTCGTTTATATAAAAAATTAAACTGTATTACTTATATTCATATATTTATATTCATATAATATTTTCATCAGTTATTCATTAAATTAGTTTTAACTACATATTATCATTTACAGTATTGTCAGTCTCTAATATAGCTCTGTAAAATAGAGATATTATGTTTATGTTATGTTTACCCTAGTTAGTTCAAGTGGTCAAATTAGGTAGTCAATACATAAATTAGTTTTAACTAGATATTTTTTACTGTAATGTCACTCTCTAATATAACACTGTAAAATGAAGATGTTATGTTTATGTTATGTTTAACCTACATAGTATAAGTAATCGAATGTGATAGGTTGCAGAACAAGTCTTAGGGAAAAATGATTTTACTAACGCAATTACTCGAACCGCCCTTTACTTGTAAGACATCAGCAATGTGTCAGGGTACACTTTCAGCCAATTTTCGCCAGAGTTTGCATTGATAGCTGAATATTTTTCTCCAACAACTTAATCCTTACATGAGCTTTAAGGACGTTGTTAAGTTGAACTCTGTCGGATTGTCTTTTCAGGGATACTAATTTTGTTACAAAAGACAAAGGAACTTTAATATTGATTAACAAATATTTATGTTTCAAGATTGTTCAATTTATATGAATAAACTTCATAAATATATAATACCAAAACATATACGTTGAATTCATTTTTGAATAAAATTTAAATCATTCTCTCTGTACGAAATAAAGAAAATATTATAATCTCTGAAACATTTGTTAGGTTTTAAAGTAAATATCCATTTTGACCAAGCTTGAATCCATTTTATCTTCTTTAAGAGGCATATCTGTACGAGTATGCAGGGCCACTTCAGCTTTAAAGTTTTAAATATCATCTCATATTTTTATCAACATGAATCCATAACGTTTACAGAAGAACTATAACCGATTGGTTAGGGTGCTGACCTACGGTATCGGAGTTTTTGAGTTCGAATCCTGCTGTGACATGGATGTTCGGAATCGGCTTTAAGTTATAGGTCCAGGGCTCATTATCCCTCGTGTTGCAAAAAGTAAACCTATCACTCCAAACTAAACTAAATCATAATGTTTACTCGCTAAATATTGAAATTTTGTATTAAGGATGGTTGTAGCATTTAGTTGTGTATCATTAAATTTTTATTGCAATCTTCACTTTAGATAAAGAAACTTTTTAGCAACACAAATATTAAAACTTTTCCAGCTGCCGCTAGGTGACCTTACTTGAGCTCTAGTCACACTTGAATTAAAATGTGTTACTAATTGTTGTATACAATACTACTTATTATTGTTACCAAAACTAAAAAAAATATCAAGTGTGTAACTGCCAGAGATTCTGAAGAGTTGGAGAATTGTATCTCATATTCAGATATAATAATGCAGTAGTGTCAAATTTGAGGAAGCTTTTATAAAAAATTTGTTTTTGGTGTTTCAGTATTCGCTACACTACGTCTACTTATAGCAATACAATAAATTCGTATATCATTGAAAAAATAATGTAATCAATATATTAAGGAAATAACTTTTATAAAGGAAATATTATTGACATATCTTATTAAAACCGAAAAGGAAAAACATAAAAAATGGAGATGTACAAGCAATAAAGTAATTTTATTTTTTCAAGCTGTATAAGCATATGAATTCACAGATAAATCATCCCGAAATTATTGACCCCCTCTCCCCAAAGATATACAAATTTTATTTTACTTATTGCACATTTATAAAAATCAAAAATTATATTCATTACATAATTCAGTGAAATCCCAAATAATATTTGTCGTAAAATTGTTTAAAAGGCTTAATTAGGATTTCATTTAGTATTTAAATAAAAAAAATATTTTTATCCTATTTCAATTGTTTTTTCATATCAAATATTAATTTAATAAAAGAGTAAATTTTGCTGCTTAAATTATTATGGTATTAGATTTATTTTCAAAAAGTTATGCAGCATAAGATAATAAAATTACAATGTCAATAAATACAACAGAGCTCTTTTCACGAATTTTTTTATTAAACCTATTATTTTAAATAGTGCGTATAAGTAACACAAGCTGTTATATTTCAGTTTTGAGTCTAATTAGGTTTTCATAAATTTATGGTATAAAAAATAAGGTAATAGCCCGGAGAATTTTCTAACTAATTGTCTGAGACTAAAAGCACAGCATGTTGTGCAAAAGACAAGAGTTACAGAGTAAAAAATACTAATTAATTTCACGAAACTTCTTTTGAATGAGAAGACTTGTGTGTGTGGATGACTGTGTTAAAAGCTTTAAGTGACAGCTAATTTCTTTTGTTTGCAGACAGTTCCAGCTAATGTAACATTTCACGAGAACTGCTTCCGTTTTGGAAGCATAAATTAGATTTGTCTAAAAACATTCGACACTTGCAATATACGCTTGAAATTTATTCCGTTAAAACTTTTTAGAGTAGTTAAAGTGCCATAAATATTGTATTGTTTATTAAAATGTAGTAGTCGCAAAGTTGAAAGAGATTCATATATTGTTTATAAAAAGAAAACTCTTAATAGATAAAAATAGTATTAAGTTGTAAAATATCTAATAAATTATATCATAAACTGGAATATAACCGTTATTTATACAAACATGTTATTTTATAGGAAAGTTAAAATTCACTCCACCTTTGAATGCAGACACAAAATATTAAACAAAATATTAATTCTTATTAATTATATTTGTGTATCTTTAAATATAAATATTATTTAATAATCATGATTTCGAAATTTTTACTTTAAAGGTTATAATTAAAATTAGTTTGTGTGTGTTTTAATTATTACTAATGTTATTGTTGTATTTATACGTGTATATTGAAAACAAATCGTTAAAATTTCTTGGCTAAATATTTGCGGTAAAACAACTCATATTGACAAATTTAGTTGACCAAAACAAAGGCTTTCTTAACTTTCATAGTAGATTTTTTTAAAATTCAATTAAAATTAAAGAAAATCTTACTTAAATTTAAAGTATTTTAACAGTTAAATATTCATTTATATTATTTTTGCTTAAGATAAAACATGCTGGTGATACAGGGTGTTTCAAAAATGGCCGGTATATTTGAAAAATCAATAAAAATTAAACGGGCAGTGATAGAAATACACAGTTTATTGCAATATGCTTTGGACAATATTAAATAAGGCAGACAAACTTTCAAAATTAGTTACAATGTCCCACAACAGGTGACGCTGAAGTCAGAAAAAATCTAAACTACGATATTTTCCAGATATCCACCATACACAGCAATAATATGGCGTATTTTCAGAACGGATTAATTATCAGAAACCCATGTGAACGTCTCAGGCAGGATGGCTTCACATGCAGAACAGATGTACTGTTCCAGTTATTCAATTGTTTCTGGATAGTGGTGGTATACCTGAACTTTTAAGAGTCCCCACAGACAAATATCAGTGTAGTTTAGATTTTATCCAAACTGCAGCGCCATCTGTTGTGGAATATTGTAACTAATTTTAAAGTTTGCCTGCCTGAAAATTTACTATTGTCAAAAAATATTGAAATAAACTGTGATTTTCTCTCACTGTCCGTTTAATTTTTATTGGTTTTTAAATTTAACCAGTCATTTTTTAAACACTGTATATAAGAAAGGATGAAATGCCTAAAACTTTTCCCAAAGGTTTAAATAATTATATCTATAGCTCTCTCTCTGTATGTATGTATATATATATATATATATATATATATATATATATATATATATATATAGTCATATATATACATATACGTGAGGTATGTTTTTATATTTTGGTAAAACTAGAATCATTTATTAAAACGGATTCTATGTCATTTTATAAAAATATTACATTCATAACCTCTTACATAAATGTAATTTGCTAATTAAGTTTGCCGAGTAAAGGAGTAAAAATTAGGTAATAAAATTTTCAAAATATTTTCGAGATATACTATCTGAAGGAAAGATGATTACGTTATATAACTCCAATTTCACCTGGAACTCATGGAGGAATATTGTCACGAAGATTTAAATGAACACACCGTTTAACTTAACAGAACAATTTATTGAACCTAAGTAGCAACTCGCAACTTTACAGGATCGAGAAGTTGCCTACAACTAGTGGGTACCAGCTTTTATACCCGAACAGAATATTCGAGAAGTAACTAATTTACATATTAAAGAAAGATCTAGAATAATCAAGAACATAAGGAAACAATAAGCAACATTTTTAAAATAAAAATCCGTACTTTGGATAAACTGCCATGTCAAGCATCGACCCACAATCTCAGGGTCTGGATCGCGTGCTTTGACCATTCGGCCACTGAGATAGTTGGCTAAGCTTCTTTATGCGGCAATATTTCGTAAATATGCAAATGAATGTTATAAAGATTAAATATCACGGCATGCAATGCAAACATATTTTAGATTTTAGGAATATAAGTTGAAACGCATGTTTTATAACATTAGATTTAAGAATATAAAACGACTATTAGTAAATATCTTTGATTAATTCCAAATTAAAATTATATTACATAGGCTGAATATGCGTGTTATATTTAGTAAATACATCTTTTTTTTACAGATGTGTGTACAATATATTTTCTAATTAATGTAAGTACATTATAATGAAATAATTTTCATTATTCCCTGCAATGGCACCAATATTTGCCCACTATATATAATTCCTTCTGTCATGTTGTGAATTGTCAATATACATTATATACATATATGTGTGTTTGTATAAATTCTTGTGTAAGTATATATTCATATGTAAGTAAGTATATATTTCCTGTATATATAATTTTTAGTGAAATTGAAGTAGCAGAATGAGAGTATCAGACTATTTTTGTTGCTGTTTCTCATGACATTTCTACAAACCAAGCACAAATGCACCTACAGTCTCTGGTATTAAGAATCTGGTATTGGCAGTAGTAAATGCCAAGGGGTGAGCCTTTCGCTTTAAAGAGTACTATATAGGTTAAAAAACGACTTATCTGAAGTAGGTCCTCGTAATTTTGAAGCAGGAACAAACATAAGACCCATAGACTTGGCCTTCCGCCCCCAGAGGTATATTGAGAATTTGGAGGACATTGTGACCTCAAACATATTTTACGTGCCCCAGTCATCTTTAACGAATACGGCGGATCTTAGGCTCGAACCCGCTACCTTTCAGTCACTAGATCGTTGCCTTTGTCAACTGAGCTACCGCGGTTTGCAAATGTTTTTAGTTTATGTCAATGGTATTTTTACAGATTATTTGGAGAAGTATTAAATACCACATAGGTACACGAAAGTATGATGCACGTAGGCTAAAAATTACGGTATTATTATAATCAGTATGAAGTGTAAATAATTTGGGTGGCAACATAAGTCCAACATTGATCCATGGCAAAACTAAGAATATCCTGCAGAGTTGGGATAACTGTGTCCATTAACAGAGAATGTACGTCCATAACTTAAAAAAGTATCGGGAAGGCTTAGTGCGTAACTGTCTAACATGTTCCAGTCATTCTAATTCATTTCTAATTGATTTCTGATTATCTGACTTTGAATAATTATCCCATACGAAGCTATGGACGAAAGGTGACCTAATGGTAGAGCACTGTTCTTCGAAACTAGAGTTCACGGGTTATGCTGGTAGGGATGCTCATAACCGTTTGGAATTGACTGTAAGCCGTATGTCCTGGTCTCATTAGCCTTTGTGAAAAACAGTAGACAGTAGCTCTCTAAACCGAACCAAACCAAACTAAACCATATGAAGCTATGGGCCAGATTTTATATGTTTTCTGACAAGGGTTCTGAACATTCGAAAATATAGGCAATAAATGTATATTCAATTCTCAGAAGAATCTCACCTTTTTTTGTACTGTAGTCACTTGAACAAGGTCTAGTAATATTACTAAAGGAGATATCTCAAACGCAAACCTCTTTTTTTCTATTCTAGATGTATTCCATGTAACTAACATGATGAAGAGTTCGAAGAGTTACTTTGAATAGGAATTATCGGAAATACATTTATCGGTTTCTAGGCTGCACTAGAACTTATCAGTAAAATAAAAACACATAACTCCATTGCTGCAGTATCGAGTTCAGGTAATCTCAGTTCAAGCGGCTTTTAATGTACTAACTAGGCCATCAATAAAACCAGTCAAACGTGTCATTTCTGAAAGCTGATAAGCATGTGTCAGTTTTTATGAATATTAATTGATACATTTCTTTCCAAGTGGATTACGTTTGTATGTAGTAAATTAATTTAGTAAGTTTAAAGTTTTCACTATGTTTAAGGTTATAAGCTTTCATCTTGTTAGTCAACAATTAGCATCTAATTCAGAACTTTGCATTTCCAGTGCTTCAGAAATATTTTTATTGTCGTAAGCACTGATTGTGATGTACACCTATCATTACCAAAAGTTATCGACATCATATTCAACTCAAAATAGTTAAATTAATTTGTTTCTGTTTCAGCAGGAAATAAATAATTATTTAGTGAGTATGTTTATGTAATTTATAGGCTAATTTATATTTTAGTTCACGAAATTTGTTTATATAAATATTTAAAAATATACATAATAATCAAAATATTTGTAAATACTTTAAGGCTATTCTGTTAAATATTTAATCGCTATCTATTCTAAAACAAGTAACAAATTCAGCTGTTTAATTGAAAAATATTTTTAATTTAAAAGAAATCATTGGAAAATCACAAATTTATAACGCATTTTAAAGTTTTCTGAATGTAGGTTTTCAAGAAGGGAAGACTTTTTAATTTAAAATGTAAAAGTAGTTAAAAAAGATTCGTTTTTATTTCAGCAGTAGTTACACAATTATTTAATGAGTATGTTTATGTATTTTCTAGGCTGATTAATATTTTATGTCACGAAGTTTGTTTATATAAATATTTAAAAATATAGTAAATATTCAAAATATTTGTAAATACTTTAAGTGCTATTCTGTTACATATTTAACCGTTATCTATTCTAAGTTACAAATTAAGCTGTTTAATTAAAAAAATATTTTTAATTAAAAAAAAATCATTGAAAAATTACAAATTTATAACGCATTTTAAAGTTTTCTGGCTGTAGGTTTTCAAGAAGGGAAGACTTTTTAATTTAAATTGCGTGTAATATTTTTAAAATCAAAGATAGCACGTTCAGCATAAACTAATTAGGTCTGGGATGTGAAAAACTCAAATTTCATAAAAAAGAATTTTTTATATAAAATCCAAGTAGCATGTCATTTAAAAGTCATATATTTCTCAAATTGCATTTTTAAAATTATGAGTAATAAGAGATAATTATTATTTTATTTTGAATATGTATTTTTAATTTAAAACACATACGAGAAATAGAAAAATATTACGACTATTCCAATGACATTTTGAAAAAATTCAGTTCAATGAATTTCGTGAAATTATAAAGTTAAATTTATGATAAACAAATTTTATACATTAATTTTTTATATTTTATTTAATGTAGTAATTAAACTTTGTATATATGTGTGCTACAATAATATCTAATATAATAAATCACCATTGTTTAAAAATCAAGTTTCCTGTCAAGTTTAGTTGTTTTGGTGAGAATTAGTTGCATTGAGAGAGAAAAGTATTGGTAAAATATTGTTCTTTTCTACTTTTTAATAATAGTGAAACAATAAGTGTCAGATCCCAAGATCAATGTGTATTAAACTTTACTTCTTTATTTAAAACTGCTTTAATTTAAAATTTAAGTAGCATGTCATTTAAAAGTCATATACTTCCAAATTGCAATTTTAAAATTATGAGTAATATGATTTATATTTTATTTTGAATAAATATTTTTAATTTAAAACACATACGAGAAATATAAATATATTATGATTATTCCAATGACATAAACAAAAAGTTCGGTTTAATGAATTTACTGAAATATTTAGTTAAATTTATGATAAACAAATTTTAGACATTATTTTTTTATATATTATTTAATAAAGTAATTAAACTTTGTGACTTTACGTATTACAATAATATATAATACCATAAATCACCAATGTTTAAAAATCAAGTTATCAGTCAAAATTAGTTGTTTTGGAGAGAATTAGATATATTGAGAGAGAAAAGTATTGGTAAAAATATGTTCTTTTCTAATTTTTAATAATAGTGAAACAGGAAATTTTAGATCCCAAGATAAGTGTGTTTAAAACTTTGCTTCTTTATTTTAAACTACTTTAATTAAAGTAACATGTCATTTAAAAGTTATATATTTCTCAAATTGAATTTTTGTAAATTAGGAGTAATAAGATATGATTTATATTTTATTTTTAATAAATATTTTTAATTTAAAACACATACGAGAAATAGAAACATATTACAACTATTCCAATAACATTCGCAAAAAATTCAGTTCAGTGAATTTCCTAAAATTATAAAGTTAATATTATGATAAACAAATATAAACATTTTTTTAAAATTTTGTTTTATGTAGTAATAAAAATGTGTGACTCTATGTGTTACAATAATATCTAATATCATAAATCAATAAATGTTTTAAAAGTTATCATTTAAGTTTAGGTTTTTGAAACGTATTGAAATAGAAAAAATTCTGGTAAAAAATTGTTGTTTTCTATTTTTTAATAGTAGTGAAACAGAAAATCTCTGAGGCGTTTCAAAATTCACTTCTTTATTGTCATTAATTTTAAATAATGTTATATGGTCATTGTACAGTCTGTTCCATATAAATATTTTAAAAGTTATCAGTCAAGTTTAGTTGTTTTGAAACGTATTGAAAGAGAAAAAATACTGATAAAAATTTGTTGTTTTCTAATTTTTAATAGTAGTGAAACAGAAAATCTCTGAGGCGTTTCTAACTTCACTTCTTTATTGTCATTAATTGTAAATAATGTTATATGAACATTGTACAATCTGTTCCATAAGAGTGTGTAGCTCATAGCTTCGTCAATAGATATCGAGCAGATACCGGCTTAATTGCACGTGTTCAAACATTAGAGAAGAATGGTTTATGATTATATTCTTTATCTATTAGTTTTGATGTGTTTGAATCAAAAATTCCAATATGAGTGCTGCGTATGCGAGCCATTTTGAGGCAGTGATTCTGTGTAACCATCCAAAAGGACCAAAAATGTTTTGTGCAGCTGCAACCCGGTACATAAGAAAGTCCGAGTCGTCCGTCAAGAAGCGGGTAGCACGTTATAAAATGGTACAAAATATTGACGACCTACCGGAAAAGGGGTAAACGACGCTCAACATCAAAATCGAATGATAAAGTGATTCTTGCATAATCGATAATATTGGGGACTGAAAAACTTATTAAGTGAACTGCATTTCAGCTTAATAAATATACAACACGGTACAAATGTATTTTTAACTAATTAATTTGTATTTTAGGAAAAATAGACGACACGTTCTTATGGAACAGACTGTACATAAAAAAATGTAATCCCAGATTTAAAAATATTCTCATATAATCCCATTCATAAAATCTGTAACAGCCTAATATGTTTGACCTTCAACGTTCACCAAGGACACAAACTTTCATCTTCAAAAGTCCATTTCTCAGGTATAATAACATTCCCTTAGACATTTTATCCCGCTGTGTTGCTAAATTCAGCCACCACATCCATGTCGTGTTGTGAAATGAATATAGAAAGCGTCCATTATTAAAAGAACTCGCTACTTCCTCCCTTCTTTGAAATATATAAAAAGGTCTTTCAATGCTGTTGAGTTAATAACTTATTATGAATAGCTTAGCACGAAATCCTTGTTTCGCTTTTTATTAAGAGGAAGGTTTTACTTGGATAAATGTTTATTAAACATTTTTTTCCTCTTTGTGTTCAGAAATGTCTAAACTAACTATAAAAGATAATTTGTAACATGTATGCATCTATACTTTTGAATATTTTGTTGATTAATTGGATCCTGAATTTTCTGAATATTTATAAAAAAAATCAATTTCTAAAATTTCTGTTTTAAAAACTAAGGTCTTTTTTAATTTCAAAACTTTAGAGAATGCATAAATTTCAGAGCTGTAACTAGGGATTGGCAAGATGGCATTTGCCACGGGCGCATCCGTAGACTCATTTGTAGACTTAGGGACATCACACTGGCAGAAAAATGAGATCTGAAAGAGGAGGATTCGCCTAGAGTGGAAATAAAGAAAAGTCTACAAATAATTTTTTTATTATAAAATCCAATGTGTTTCAAAATTATTTTACTTATGAATTATATTTTTAAAATGCTTCCAGAGACTAAACATGTTATAGTGTTTTACAAAATGTTTACTAAACAATCTTGATATGCCTTTATATAAATCTTTATTAATTCCTAATAATGCAATTTATTCCACTTCCTAGAAGCCTAATACTAACTCCACCCTTAATATGTACTGCTTCATTTATATTTCTAAGTAATGATGTGATTTATATTATAGTTTTCAACAAATAAATGTATCTCGTTTAGAGCTGAATGTGCATCTGGAATTTATTACAAGCTCTCTATAAGTGGCACCTCGAGACATTGATGGAATCTGGAAATTATGAAGGAGCAATATTACATAATAAAACTTGATATTTTAAGAAAAATTGTGAAGGACGTTTGCTGAAAATCAAACTTGATATTTTAAGAAATACTCTTATCTTGAAAATTAAGGTATGATAGTTCAATAAAAAGCTATTAGTCTGAACATACTCAAAAATAAAATTGTTATATTTTTTTATTTATAGCTTTGTAAAATTCATATAAAAATGTAAAAAAAAAAATCATCTATATATCGGGCATGCGTTTAAGGGAACAATTTCATTCATCTGAGTGATTAAATGATTTCTTTAAACTTACTCATCTTTTGTAAACTTGGTTATATGGTACAATATTAACTCTATGTACGGAAAACGTAACAACATTACGCTAAAAGAAACAAAAAGTTTATATAACTCTTACTTTTTTACCGGAACTTTTCCGTCCCTGTCTGTTAGTAGTTGAACTTTGGTGTGGGCTTTATCTAAATAAACCGTTGCAGGAGCGTTGAGAGCAAGGAGGTTATAAGCCATCTTCAATAAACTGTCTGTCCATAGCTAAAATGGAAGAATTTATTATAAAGTAAAATATAAGGCAATTTTACAAGCAGATTATCAGTTCATTCTATACAAAAACTTGACTAGTCATCAACAGTAGCATAATAAATAAATTAATTGTTAAGTATAGCTTTATTTTAATTACAGAGTCTTAAAATTATACTTCTGAGAAGCCAGAGGTAAGTTTTTCCCTGTCTTCACACGAACACACATACATACAAAAGAAAGATGAAATGTTTTAATTTGTGTAAAGTACATCAGAACAGGGGTGAACAACAATTGTATCAGGCTGGTTTTACTGATATGTCAAAGTTTAGTTTGACAGGTGATTTTAAAATTGTTTACTTTTGGAGGAAGGCAGGAATATGAACTTATCCCTCAATTAATATTGAACGTCATTGTTTTGTTATAGAAGGTGTGATGATATAGGAAAGAATGATGATTGGTGGAAGTACTCCCATACACGTTTTTAACAACGGATCTGTGACCTCTCAGAAATATTGAGATGAAGTCTTAATTATATAATAATTATAAGATAATCATATAGTGCTCTTAAGAGGTTAGTATGATCTGACTTTTTATTTATGGATAATAGTTTTTTTCTGTATCTTCCAAACTTCAGTCACGAATTCCTGAAATAAGAGACATTGAATACCATGACAATCAAAGTTTCCTTATCATAATCCTGTAGAAATTATATGAAACTGCATTGAAAGAAAACTTTTCCGTAGACATCTTCCTTATAGAGATATAATTCCTCAATATTACATTTCTGGAGGATGGTGACTTCACTCAAACTAGGCTTGACATCGTTATTGTCAGCTTAAAAAATAGGTTTTCATTTGTGTGTACATGTCAATAGAGATCATCATTCCACATTAAATTGCTAGGGCTTCTCTTACTTAATGAGTTATTCATTTTTTTAAAACTTTTTTGACATTTTATTACTCTTTTTTGTCTCATTCTGCAATAACATCTCACATGTAGTACTGTTAAATTGTTATTTCTGTATTTAAGTAGCATGATGTTTTGTATCATTTCAAAAAAAAAAAAATCTCTAAATTATAGATCACAGTTCCACGAAATCCATGAATTTATTCATGTAAAGGAAATTTTAGGTATCTGTATTTTTACACTCTCATGTACAATTAAGGAAAAAACCCACACTTGGACATATTTTTTCTTTCAGTAATGGCGAGCTTTATTTTTTAAAAAGCAAATTTTTGAACCCATATCAGTACTTACTTTAATAAGTCATTTGTGGAATTTCGTGGAATAATACAATAAACATTAACCAACACACAGTATTGCACAAAAGGATTGAATGAGCATGAAAAAACTATATATTAACGTATCATTAGTGATACTTTTTTGCAGGAATTAAAGGTTTATTTTAAATAAGATAATAGTTTTTCGGTGGAAACTTTGCATATTGGAACGGAATGATATCATTTAAAAAATACAACTGAAAAATCAGTGCTTAACATGTTAATGTGTGTTAACAACTTTTATAAAATTTCGGCATTAAATTATAATAGAATACAGTTATGCTTATGGTGTTATGTTTATCGTATTTTTTTAAATGAAAATTATATTTAGTTTATCACTGAATATTTAATATAAAATAAGGAATGGATTTACATTGTATAACAAAAGATTTATTAAGTTGTTTCACAGTGTCAGTGTATATATATACTTAGAAAAGGATAAATATCTATTTTCTATAATACAAAACTGTTTTAAAACAGTTACATTTTCTCAAGATATTTTAGACATATTTGCGATGAAGTATCGGTAAATCAATCATTCTATGATACAGCGTTTCGTTTTGAAATTATTTAAAATTAAAAAAAAAACGGATATAACTGAAGATTACTTGCTTTGGTTTTCAGAGTCAGTGTATATATACGATTAACAAAGAATATATATATATATATATATATATATATATATATATATACATTTATATATACATATATATATATATATATATATATATATATATATATATATATATATATATATATATATATATATATATATATATATATATATATATATATATATATATATATATATATATATATATATATATATATATATACATATATATATATATATATACATATATATATATATATATATATATATACATATATATATATATATATATATATATATATATATATATATATATATATATTATATATATATATATATATATATATATATATATATATATATATATATATATATATATATATATATATATATATATACACATATATTTATTAATTTTCTATTACACAAAAACTGTCTTTAAACAATTATATTTTCAAAAGATATTTTACACATTTTTATGATGAAGTATCTGTAAATCAATCATTATATGCTACAATGTTTCGTTTTGAAATTATTAAAAATAAAAAAAGGCTATAACTAAAGATTGCTTGCGTTGGTTTTCAAAGTCAGTGTATATATACGATTAACAAAGAATATATATTTATTTATTAATTTTCTATTACACAAAACTGTTTTTAAACAGTTACATTTTCAAAAGATATTTTACACATTTTTGCGATGAAGTATCGGTAAAGAAATTATTATATGCTTAACGTTTCGTTGTTAAGTTATTAAAAATAGAAAAAGGCTGTAACTAAAGCTTTCTTGTGTTGGTTTTCAAAGTCAATGTATATATATGATTAACATAAAATAAATATTTATTTATTAATTTTCTATTACACAAAACTGTTTTAAAACACTCACATTTTCACAAGATATTTAGACATTTTTGAGATAAAGTATCGGTAAATCAATTATTATATGCTACACCGTTTCGTTTTGAAACTATTAAAAATAAAAAACTCTAACTAAAGCTACACAGTTTTTCAGTGACTGTTTTCCAGTGTCAGTGTATATATACTTTAATAAAGAATAAGTATTTATTTATCAATTTTCTATTACAAAATACTTTTAAAACAGTTACAATTTTATAAGATATTTTAGACATTTTGCTATGAAGTATCGGTAAATCAATTTCTTAGCAACGAGTGAAATTATTTCATGAGTTAAACTTCGGAAATACATTTGGTATTCCTCAATAAATTACATCGTAATAAAATTTCAAGTTAAATCAGCGACTTCTTTAAAGAAGGAATATTAATTCAAAAGAGTATTGAATTTCCATTTAAAACGATCGCATACATAATTAATCATGAATGTGATAGCTTTCGAAAATTACCGTGTCCCTTAATGATCTTGAAGATGCAGCTTCAGTGTCATAAAATTTTAATGATAGATTTGTAGCACCTGTTTCAGTACGAAATGCTACTTTAAGGAACGGAATATTTTTTTAAACATTTCTGAGAACAACAAAAACTGAATTTGGGATCAGAAATTTAAACATATTTTATCTCAAGGGACACGTATACGATATATCCTTATATTTTATGGTCATCTTTATGAAGATTTTATAAATTTATAACTTATTCAAAGGTCGTATCTTAGTTTAAAATATTTTAAAATTATTCATACTAAGAAATATGTATTTTGAATGACTTTCTGCATCTACTATTAAAACTCTTTTTATAGTAAAATATTTTATTGTAGAAGAGCGATAAGAAAATAATAAATAAAAGTAAATCCTAAATCAGGCAAAGTTATTTAAAAACTACCACTTGTAACAATAATTTACATTCGGTTCAGCTTTTTTACCTCTTCCCGTGAGTCATCGTCAAAGCCATACCGGAACAGGACCGGTTTGAACTGGAAAGAAACTTCGGACGTCTCCCAACCAATAAAAGGGTCCGTTGGTTTGGGGGATTATGACGCCCCCCCGCCGTTCTGGACTGGACCCCTGTTTTTTCTTCCGCGAGGAGTCTGATTTTTTAGAGGACAAGGTTGTGACCAGGGGAGAGTAGAAGGTGATTCTGCTGGTATCCACGGCTTGAGGGATAGAACTTTTGAGGAAAATCATTGCCATATTAATTTTTAGGACCAAAGCCGTATCGAGAGCAGTCTTCGATATCTACAAATGATAAGTTGATTCCACTTGTATTCCTTAGGCATTTATTTAATTGTATAAAATAATTTAATAAAGATATATATGTCCATGTGTTTTCTAATGACTTTAGATTTCTTCTTTCTCAAACACTAAGCCAACGTAACATGATTTTTACATTTTTGGCAGTGACCAGGACCACTATTGTTTACAATACTGTTGTTCTTTAAAGTCAATTCCAAGTAATAATATGTTTAATACATGCTTTACACATTGAAATACTAATACAATGTGCAGTGATCAGAATAATATGTATTTTAAAATGTGATAAAATTCTTTTAAAACAGTTGGAGCTGGGGTACAACTAGTTGAAACAGGTATTTTCGGTAAGAAATGTAGATTAAAACGTGTAGACTCATTGAAAATAATAATTCTAATTTGTAGATTTTTTTTTTCAAAGCTAAGTTTAAGAGAAAATACTTACTTAGTTCTCATGCAATTTCTGAAGCCCGGGCGTTTTGCTGCAGCAGAATCCGGTTTAAATGACGATTAGGGGTGGATGTAACAACTTCCAATTAGTCATTATGAAAATGTTAATGTATGTTTACACTAATTTTATAAACCTTTTAAACTTTTTTTCCATCTTCGCTCTATTGTATTCACAAATGCTGAAAATGAAACATTTTTACAACATTTGTAACAATATGAGAAAGGAATGTTGTTTAGGAGTTTATTCTTTAGAGGGTTTAAGGAAAAAAATTCGTCTTTATGGTAGAGGTATGTGTTAATAGAATATGCGTGATTTACACTTTAAGAATTTATATCCCATTTTCAAGCTAATTATAGATTTAACCCTCTTACTGCTGAATTTGTAAACCCAGATCTCTTTAAAAATTGCGCATTTTTTTTTTCGTTGCATAGATTAAGTGTATATATAAATTGGAGAACTGAAATACTAATTTTTTTTTCTAGAAAAGATTTTTGATATTGATTTTTATCATGAGAAACTAAGCTTTCAGAAAAACTAATTTCAGATGTTATCGCATAAAAAATTCATTTTTTAATAAATTTCAATTGAAATACAGTTAGTTTCTATTTACCTATTTCTATTTATATCTATTTTTCTCTATCTATTTCTATAATTCTATTATCTAATATAACTATAGTTCTAGTCCTATAATTCTATTTATTACCTAATTAAATGTCTAATACTGTATATAATTTATTCCAGTGGTTAAACTGTGAAAAGGCGGAATGTGCTTTTTAATAAAGGAAGAAAAACACATGCCCGCGAAAATCACGGGATGAGCAAATTGTGCTACATTTGAATTGCCCGTGGAAATCGCAGGATGAGCAGTCAGAGAGTTAACGATGCTTTGACACTATAAGCAAAAATATAGCAAATTTTCTATTTGTTCAGTTTACAGTTCATATGCTCATGGTTTTTAATATATGATTAAATTCTTTTAAAATGGTTGAAGTTAGCTAATAAAGTTAGGTAATAAATAAAATCATTAATGAAAAATATAATAAAAATTAGTAGCTATTTGTAAAATATTATTATTAAAATAAACTTTGAATTTTATTAATTTATCGATATTAGTATTAAATGTTCTACAAATAGGTTAAATATACTGGTATTTAAATTTTTATCATATCGTTCATAAAACGCTATTTACAACCAAAGTAAGAAGCTAATCTTAAATAAAGAAAATAATCAAAATGGTGAAAAATGATAAGAGAAAATATCAGCAAGTTTTAGCAATCACTGGAAATTAGTCATCGGAGAAACCATGAACAGATGATGTGGATCACGCATTTTATTTTTACAGGAAGAGAACAAAAGCCTGCATTAACGGTATCGACGCTACATTAGGAATATTTCATTTATTTTTCTTTAAAATTCGATGAATTGTTCTTACAGTTTCCATTATTGTATACATAATCATAATACAGGAACATCTTTCAACAACATTATAATTTTATGGTTTCATTTTTGAATCGTAATGTTTGTCTCCGGATTAAATAGAATCGAAAATATGCAACAGTCGTTTGTGCTTATTGTATAGTTTACCTAATGGAATAAAATCATAGTTTGTAATAACTGGAACGTAAAATATTAATGTATGACACGAAAACACGAATAGTTTACATGGGAATTAATGCATAAAAATTGTTAAACTGTGTATTTCGTTATTGTTCGAAACGCTTGATTTATATGATTTCTATGGGGTATTTTACAACTGATGCATGCGTATGTAATCAAAATAATGCAATTTTGTAAAATTTTCTTTAGGAATGAATACATAGGTAAATTTCTGAGTAAGCATTTTCATATACCTTTAATTTATTTGGAAGGAATAAAACACCTAGGTTTCTCATAAACTTATGTACGGAAAATCATATACAGTCAAACCCCAATTTAAGGTCAACCTTAAATATGGTCACTTTTGAAAAGTCCCAAATGATTGAATAGGAATTCTACATATTTTAGTATCTCTTACATGATCGTACCACATTAACTATACTTGTTTACATGTGGTGACTTTCAGTACTGTGGGAAATATATTTGAAAATTGACAAAGCTATCCTTTGTATCGGGTATCTAGCTTTTCATCAAGCTATTGCATTAAAACTAAAAAATAGGGATTGTTTATAAGGTTACAAAGAGGCTTATCAAAGGAATTGTGCCTTGCTTTATCTACTGTTTAAAAGTAAAAAAATATTACTTGCATCCTTGAATTCCAAATTTATTTCATGTGTTTTCAACACTGCTTTTTTATTTAGAGTTAGTTCACTTACAACTAGTTATGTTTACGTGTTATGTGAGGGAAACTGATAGAATGTATCTGTTGCAAAAGTTGTTCTAAAAGTAAAGAGAGTCAAAGGCAGATTTTTCAAAAATGCATAGATTTTTAGGAATAACCATAAAAATATTTCATCCTCCAAATAATTTACCAGCTATTTAAATAATGACAAGCGTAGAAGGCAATGTACTTCACCTTTTAAAAAGTTTAGACAAACTGCTGTAATTTTGTATAAAAGGGCCTGAATCAAAATATGCCAATATTGAGAATCCAAAGTTAATGTTAGAAACGAATGATTACAAATATTTACATTACGCATGGTTTAGCTTTAAAAACTATACGGTGAAGATACTGACAGGAATAACAAGGAATTAGTGAAATGGAGAAAATGGAAGTTAATTAATGCTTTAAAGTGATATAACATTTGGGATATATGAAACTAATATGAGTGTCGATTTTTTTACCTACTTTACCGGTTCAAGCTCTTTCTTTCAAAAATTAAAATTGAATATGAGGCAAGGAAAGCAAAGCTAGACTAAACATTTATTAGCACCAACTATAGATGGCTCAAGAAAACTAAATTATTTGACCATATAGAAATTAGAGACCCAGATTACATGAATAATGTAAAATCTTTACCCGTGTTTTACTCTACAAATGAAAAATCTTGGATGGAAATTTGAGCATGGATGGAAAGTTCGTAGTCTGGATAGATATTTTTAAAGAAAAAAAGAGAGTTTGAATACAATATTCGGAACTGCATTGCCTATAGAGACTTTCCTAGTTTGAATACCTTCTGTACTTGTTTTCTTATCTATAAACAACATTAGTGTTTATTAGCCCTTAGATCAGTAACTATTATTAACAATAAGGTAAACTACAAAGAGCTATTTTTTAATGGCATGATTTTGCCAAATGATGGTTGACTAGGTAAGGAGTTGTTTTTCGAAACTAGAGTTCGTATATTCGAATTCCACAGCTCGCATGGATATTCATAGCTGGTTAGAAAACTATTTTAAGCAGTAAGTCACAGATCTCGTTAGTGCCCCTGTAGCATTATAGTTTACCATTGCTCTGGAAACTACCTTAATATTATTATTTTTGTCATTAAAAAATAAAACTTTTAGCGCACGTGTGTCGGTAGCCCTGTTTTAACTTGATAAAGCATGGAATCATATATGATAAAAATCAATTTCAGTAATAATGAGCCTCTATCTGGCACACCGTTTTCAAAATCTTGTATCTACTGTTCCTGATAACATTTGATAATGATGTTGCTACTTCTTTTGAAACTTCTATTAATGGTATTGTCTCTGAAAATATACATTAAAATGCTGTCAAAATCAAAGATTAAAACAGTGATGGCGAATTTGAATTTCATCCTGTAACTCAGGTAGAAGTGATCAAAACGTTAAGTAGTAATGTTAGTGTTTTTGACACTGCCATAAAAATACAATTCTACCTAAAGAAATATTTTCAATATGGAATTGTGATTCTAATTTCTGACAGTATATCTAGAAACATTAGTTATTGATTCCTCATTTTGCATTTATTTCTTGTATAATTATTTAAAAATACTCATATTATAAGAAAATTAAACTAATAACATTACACGGTTGTATTTTTCCTACATAAATATACAGTGTTATTTTAAAAAAATAAGATAAGTGGTGGCTGTTTGTTGTTACCGTATATATGGTTACCC
Organism: Pardosa pseudoannulata; assembly: GCA_032207245.1. NCBI lineage: Eukaryota > Metazoa > Arthropoda > Arachnida > Araneae > Lycosidae > Pardosa > Pardosa pseudoannulata. Next base: position 77,941,750 of record CM063501.1, on the reverse strand, counting down.
TGCTTATGACGTCACGTATTAAGTCTTATGGTTACACCTCTTATGGCGTCTGACCACGGAGAGTGAACTTATAACGAAGTTTAACTGTGTACATACACTTATATATTTATATATAACTAGCATATAGCCAGTCATATGACGGGATCAGTAAATTTTTTAATTTTCCAGAATTGTAAAGAACTCTATGAGGCAGGTAAAAAAAATGGTTTGTTTTTCTTGGCTGAGAATTACTTTTCAACAAAAATAATCGATTAAAATTATCACATATGTACTTAATCTATTATTGAAGTCAGATAAAAAAGAAAATTATTTATGTAATATCTAAGTTTAGTGATAAAACGTATGAAAATAATGCATAAAGTATTTAAATAATTTAAAATAAGAAATAATTAAATGAGATGGTTAAAGGAATGAAGTCATCATGCTAGAAAAAAATTGTTATTTTTACCTATTTATTATGTGATAAATTGATAAATTTCATCGCCTGCTCTTAAAATGGGGCTTGATATAATGGCATTAAATGCTCGAAAAGGGACGGGGTGGATTTCGAACGTTTTAAAGAGGACAGTATTTTTCGCTGTGATACGAAGCTTATTCATACCAATTTACTTCAGAATCGGATCTATAGTTTAGGAAAAGATAAACTTGACTCGCTTTGAATTTTGCAAACCCAAACTCATCAAAAATCCAATATGGATGCTCTATCCATTCCAGGTCCAACCGCTTCATAACTTCGAGGAGAGACGGACAGATAACTTGGATATTATTACATTACGAGAAGAAAGTTTAAGGATACACAACAGGAACTGTATATGTGGCCAGGGACATCCGTACAAGAATACGTGAATTTAATAAAATAAAAATCATAAAAAGGTGATAAAATAGTAATAATTTATTTTAAAAATAATAAAACAACTTTCGGAATAAGAATTCAAAAGAAAAAGCAGAAAATATTAAATTTATTAGACATTAAAAAAATTGGCTGCTTAGGGGATAGAACCGTCAAACAGAGAAGTACGACGATCAAGAAGGCTGGCATTCTCCCAAACGTACATCGCCTGCACGTTGTGAACAAACTAATTACAATATATGAAGTAAGGTAATCAAGTTGAAACAGTCCAGAAATGTAAATATTACTCCCCGCCTTTGCCATCCTATCAAGAATGAATTTCTTATAGAGTAAGAGGAAAGATAAGGATTGAAATAATAGCATTAAACTCTCGAAAAGGGGGGAAGGGGTGGATTTTGAACTCGCTTTCAATTTGATAACCCTAATTCATGAAAAATCCAATATGATGCATGTATCCATTCCAGGTACAACCGCTTCAGAAATTTGTGGACAGACAACTTAGACTATTATTATATAGGAGATTACATGTACACACGATGCGTATAAATATTTGTCAAGGACGAGAGAGCACTAAATCATATATACATACAGTGGGTATTAGTGTTTTATATTCCAACACTTTAGATTGCCAGGATGAAGCAATTCAACTAACTATCCATGATATGTTCTATCCATATTCAAAATATGACACGGATAAGGAGGTTATTTAATCAAAGAATAAATGTAGGGGTTCTTAGTATATCAGTGAATAATTTTTGGTTTCTCTGGCCCAGCAATCTTACTTCTATGCTGAAATAAATATTTAATACAAGTTTCAAGGTTAAAGTGTTAAATTCACTGTTATATAACGTTATCTCCATACTTAAAATAATATTTATACATTTGATAAAAATAAAAATAAAAGAATTTTAGAATTGTTAAATTTTTGGGATTGCATATATAAATGTTTGTTGTTGTTGTTTCTCATGCTACTTGAAAAACCAAGCACGATTGAGCAGGCTCTCGTATTAAGGCCAAGGGGTAAGCCTTTCGTTTTAATGAGCACCATTAAGGTGAAAAAATGACTTCTCTTAAGTAGGATTTCGTAATTTTGAAACAGCGACGAAGCAGAAGACCCATAGACTTGGCTTACCATCCCCAGAGGTATGAGTTGAGAACTTGTAGGACATGGTGACTACGAACATATTTTACATGCCCCAGTCACCTTTTACGAACAAGGTGGCCCTTGGCCAGCTTGGGTTCCGAACCTGTAACCTCTCAGTTAGGAGATCATCGGCTTTTCCGACTGATCTACCGTGTTCCCAGTTAGATGTTTACACATTATTATTATTATTATTATTTTGGATAATACGTGATCTATAGCAATAAAATATATCTATGAAATTTTTAATTTCACTATAATTTGAAATGTAGTGCTACTAACTCTGTACTGTGTAAATCTCCTCTGCCTTACTGTATTAAAAACAGTTTTGAAATATGAATTTATAACTATCTTCATTACTTCTGATGGATAATAATTCAAAAATACTATTAAAGTAAATTTTTCTGATTATTTTCGGATTAATTTTACTACCATGTTTCATTATCATACTGTAAAATTTAAGTTCTTTTTAAAGAAAACGTTCTGATTCTAGTTATAGTTTACCTTAACTGTTCTTTTCAATTTAAAAAAAGTATCTTACGAAAAATAAAGTTTCGAGCAATTACTTTAATTAAAAGTATGTTTACGTAGAAAACTTAAAGACATATTTCTCTTATTCATTAAAATTTTAGCGTCTAATATTGGATAATTTAAAAATGTTGTGGTGTAAGAAAATAGCATTTTGAAGAATATTTTAATTAGAAACTTAACTTTATGCACACATAGATTGTAGAACTTTTTTTTTTACTTCTACATCTCAATTAAATTTTCCATAAATTTTTGTATAATGGTTGACACTAGATTTCCATATGCAAATTACTCTAAGTAATATTACAATATCTTTTTTTCCTGAACATTCATTATAATGCTTTTTTTATGATATAAATGTAAATAGCTGTTGAATGTATTATTATTTTAAGATAATAAATAGCTCAAATTACCATTATCAGACAAAGATTCTATTGCCAAAAGAAGTTAAGGCCAAATCCCCCAAAAAAATTTATGTGTCGAAATTTCTTTTAAAGTAATTTTTATAATAATTCTTCATGGATATGCACAGTTTGTATTAATATGCAAGAGTTTAAAGTAAAAAGATTGTTTTTTACTTATGCAAATTTCTTATTAAACAAAACTAAAGCTAATACCTTTTATGATTGCATTGAGTTGTTCTTTTTCTGCTTCTACTGTAGTAAATCTTACTGAGAATTTGCTAATTAATTCTTGCTTTACGTGCTGCTTGTATGGACTATTTTAGGTTTTGATATTGACATGGTGAATGTAATGCTGATTTTAAATGTTTTGCTCATCTGATGAAAAAAAAATTCTTACTATGCATTGAATAATTTGGGGAAACATTAATTACAAAATCTTACTTTATTAGTGTAATTATTGGTAATGACATTTATTATGTTGAAAGTTATTTAATTTAGAATGCAGGATTAGCACAAATCAATGACTTGATTTTAAAACTTTATGGGTTTGAAACTATTATACATATTAAATAAATAATACAAGAGTTAACCCTCTAAGTGTTTCGCACGTACAATTCCGCCAAACCGATGATGTCTTCAAAGCGATTGTCACGTACAATTTTCGACCTCCAAAACGTTCCGAAAATGGATGTAATGTACATTTCTGCCAGTGTTTTCCCCTATGGAGTTTTGAGGTAGGAGGGTCAGGTCGATTGTTTAGGAACTGCACACCTACTCTGTGAGGCACAAAGACGCTGATAGCTTTTCATGACTTTGTAAATCTCTATTTCGAAGTATTTCGTTTGCGGTAACAGATGTATCTCTAATTGTACCACTTAAATAGCTTGGATGACTTTCGTAAAAAAGATAGAAATCATTCTCTTAAAGAATATTTTTATTTGTACTTTTAGAACCCATTATTTCTTATGGGATGATCTTCGAGACTTGACGAGCTTTATGTATATTAAAAATTAACAATCTATAATATCTATTTATATATCTATTTATAACCGGAAGTAAACGGACAGTAACGAGGGTGGGTTTCCCGTATTCCAATCTAGTCGACAAAGGGTAAAGTAAAAAATCATAGAACACTTTGGTCACTGACACAATTACACTTTAGCGTATTTTTGGAGACTTCTTTTCCTCGGTGTGTACCACTCGGAGGGTTAAGAAACATATTTTTTTATATTGACTATCAATACGTGACTGCACATAAATAGGACACTTTGTATAAAATTTAAAAATGGTGTCAATAACAATGGATAGTTTTAGTGTGAAGATTATGCAAGAGATTTTTCATTTATTTCTATGAAGCTCACATTCAGAAATCCTTAAACAGATGTAACACCAAGTTACAAACACATACTTTGTTGTTATCAGTAATTTAAAGATACAGCTTCGATGAGCAAAAGGAAAACCAGCTGAAGTCTATGCGTTCCAACTAAAATTGAGGATAAGAATAAGAATAGTTTTATTTGAGGTTCAAAGTAGTCTACAAAAGCCATCTCCTGTTAACTTCTAATACCACAAAAATAATACGGCAAAATTTTACTTAAAGTAAATTTCAAACAATTTTGTTTACAATTTGAGAAACATTTAACAGCTGGTGACAAAATACTTCGATCTGAATTTTGTGTTCGAAGGTAAGAGAAATAAGAAAGTGAAGTTTTGTATATATATATAAAAAAGCTAATTTTTATCAGAGGAAAAATCCTTCTATTTATCAGGAAATCTTAATAGTCATAATGTTAGAGAGAAGGAAAAATGTCAACCTTCCCATGGAATTATGTAGTTGCGAAGAGAATATGTCACAAAGCTGTATTGTCCTTTTTTGCGTAGCAGAATGCACTACTTTTCAGTAACATGTATTTATTGGAGATTTTGTAAATTTATTTATTTCCAAAACTGCATTAAAACTGCACAAGTTTTATGTTTCAATAGAATAAGTCCCCATCCTATTAATATTTCCATGAATGGTATTAGTTAGACGATGTACTTTGAATCCGATGAATTGCATGTATGGTTGATTATTTCTGTAAACTCTCAATGTATATATATATATATATATATATATATATATGACATGGACGAGTGGTTAAGGCATGGAGGACAGATTTCATTTCATATATAAAAATTTATATATATATATATATATATATATATATATATATATATATATATATATATATATATATATATATATATATATATATATATATATAAATATATATATATATATATATATATATATATATATATATATATATATATATATATATATATATATATATATATATATATATGTATATATATATATATATATATATATATATATATATATACATATATATACATATATATATGTATATATATATATATATATACATATATATATATATATATATGTATATATATATATATATATATATATATATATATATATATATATATATATATATATATATATATATATATATATATATATATATATATATATATATATATATATATATATATATATATATATATATATATATATATATATATATATATGCGTGTGTGTGTTTATTTTACTATCAATACAGTTTATTTCATTAATGATGTTTGAAATACTGTGGCTAAATCCGTAGCTGCAATACTCAGTATACAGTTGAGTAACAAAAATTACACTAAATGAAAAACAAATAAATTAATTAAATCATACATTTTAATAATATTGATATTTAAATTTTCTTTCTTCATGTGAAAGATTTCTTAATTTTTTTTATTTAAGAAATTAACATTAATTCCCATTTTTACTGATCTAATATAATAGAAATGATTTTATAATGCAAATTTTCTCATGATAATATTATAAAAATAAATTAGTTTTTCGGTTTGAATAATCGAAATTTACAATATCATTTCTATTTTTTAAACATTTCCTTCTCATTTAAATTAATTTTCTTATTTCATTTTATATTTTGGTCATGCAAATGCTTTCATCCCCTTAATCACTGCTATCACTATTCTTTTAAAAATAATTTCGAAGATTTATTACCTATCGTTGACACACGTTTATTATCCCATACTTTCGTATATTTTCTTTTTAAAAATTTTACAATCAGATGCAAAACTCGCAGCTTTCCTGCTTTTGTTTTCACATTAAAGTTTATTTTTTTCAGTGACTTAATACTATAAACACTTTCATTAATTCTTTTGCTGCAACACTTACGAATTTCTTAACATTCCCCGCAAGAAAGTGCGCAATCATCAATCAATTCTTAAAAAATAAAAAAAAAATAAATAAAAAATCTGTTCCGATCACATGAAAAAAAAATTCGAGACAAACCGTTTAAAAGCTTTTGTTTTCTTGTTTTTTTTTACTTGTAAGAGGATGGAATAGTAAATATTGCCAAGGCAACAGAAAAGTTAAAACTCTCGAACTTTAACAATAAAAGAAAAACCTTGAAACGAACTTTCTTTAACTGGTTTTATATAACATTTAAATTTTTTCTCGAGGTAAAAACAGTATGGAATTATTTTTTGGTTTTCAAAAGCATTTCTCGACGTTAAAGATAGTACACAAAATGAAGGACTTTTTATGAAAAGAAACATAGTTGATTAACAGAGTGGAGTAAACAAGTTTCTCAGATCGCTTAGTAAAAAATTTGTTTAGTTTTGCTTTAAGGCAAAATAAACCTACAGAAAAGTACTCAACGGGGATTTATTACATATTGTTCTTATTATTTCTTGTTAAAACATATACTTACATTTTATAATTGCTCAGTTATTGCCGAAATATAAACAACTTTTACGCAATTTCCGTTCCTTATACTACGTTTAAATAGCAAAAATATATATCAATAAAGCTGTTAAAATGTTGAATTTGATTATTTTTTAAGTGAAAATGTAATTATTATTTTAGAAAAATTCCTTAATAAAATTAAATAAAATTTAACAATCCTATTACCCCTTATTCTAAAATTTTGGTTTTTATACAATTACTTACCATGAAAAATTTCATTTTTCTACACACCTTATAATATTGTTCTTATTGCTTCTTGTTGAAATATATACTTACATTTGATATTTGCTCAGTTAATGCCGAAATATAAAATAAAAACCTCTTATACAATTTCCGTTCATTATACTATATTTAAATTCCAATAATATCTATTAATAAATCTGTTAAAATGTTAAATTTTGATTATATTATTAAGTGAAAATGTAAGTATTATTTAAAAAAAATTCCCTTAATAAAATTAAAAAAATTTAGCAATCCTATTACCCCTTATTCTAAAATTTTGGTTTTTGTACAATTATTTACCACGAAAAATTTTATTTTTCTTCACACCTTGTAATATTGTTCTTATAGTTTCTTGTTAAAATATTTACTTACATTTTATATTTGCTCAGTTAATACCGAAATATAATAAACAACTTTTATACAATTTTCGTTCATTATACGATGTTTAAATAACAATAATATCTAATAGCAAAGCTGTTAAAATGTTGAATTTGAATACTCATTAACCCTCAAAGTGGAACATATGTAGAAAAAAATTCTCCAAAATACGCTAATGTCAATGGCCAAAGAGTTCTATGATTTTTACCTTCA
>CM063501.1:77916685-77924185 GCA_032207245.1 Pardosa pseudoannulata | reverse complement strand
CCTAAAAGTAAAATCTCATTTTATAATAATTTAACCCTTTGACAGTGTCATTTTTATTTTCAGAATTTGGTAAAAAAAATGTCACATTTTGTTATTGCATTTTTTTGTTTATTTTACATTTTTAAGTAAAGATATGTTATTAAAATTAACATTTTAATATTTTTAAGCATATATTACAATTTTTTTCTTTCTATGAAAGCATCATAGAACTGAAGTTTACCTTTAGTCTCATCGATATCCAAGTTAATTTTTGGAATTCCAGTGAAAGCAAATCTAGGAGGGGGATCCGAGGGATTATCACAATTAATTTCAAAAAATTGTCTTGCTTGACTGATTCCATCTGTACTATCAGAGTCACTACTAACCAGGTCATTTAGTAAACTTTCGCTACTATCATTTACAGTTAATTCAGTTTCTGATTCCGAGTCACAGTTCGAATCACAAGAAATTAGCTCCATACGCTCTGAATTATTCATTATTTAAAAGTGAAAAAATATATTATTCAACTCATACATCAATAAAATTATCAAGCAGTTAGTAAAATGTTACCAGAAAGCTATACACTGAAAGGTAACAATTCGTCTTCTGATACAAAACATGGGAAAAAAACCACGTCAATCAGAGTAGAAAGTACAATAAACTGCAAACTATCATTTACTAGACAACTATTGCTATCTATACGAATAATTCGTTACTAAAATTGGAAAAAATACTTCCGAAACAGTGCAAGCGAAATTGAAATCAGATTGCCCGTACGCCGGACGGGCAAATCAGTAAAGGCCCGAAAGCTGTACCAGTACAGCGTACAGGCAAAACAGGGAATAGGTTAACTGTAAAATATGATAATATTAAGGTAATATTATAGTAATATTTTTAATATTAAGAAGAGCATTAAAGCAATTTTGAGTAATACATAAACTTTTAAATAAATCTAAGCTAATAAATCTGAACCAATAAATCAAAATAAAGATTCACGATGTAAGGATGAATTAAATATTTAAAAGTATTTAGTCGTATACCACAATATTACGAGTATACCTTTGTATAACTTGTGTTTTGCTTCTGGCAATTTAATTCATATTAATTACAAAGCATCGTCTTATAATTAGCTTATTGTTAGTGTATTGTTAATGTAATAAAAGATGCAAAATTAATGTTATAATTATGAGCATTGTTTTGGTTATAGGATCACAATATGAGAAACTATGCAGACTGTTCTGAAAACAACCCCACATATGAATTAAAATTAATGAAATATATCTTAAAGAAACTTTAGTATTGTTTCTAATTAAGGCTACATAACACAATACTACACTTTAGTTGTCCTCCAAAAATGGATAATACTATATCGTCAACGACTTTAGAATTTAGCAAATATGTCTACTTTATTTATCATCAGGAATAGATAATACTATGTTGCCAATGATTTTAGGGTTGTAAATTCCGCTTGGGTCAAGCACTAGGTTAAGCAAGTCGGTCCAGTTTAGTTATCATCAGAAATAGGAAATGTTATATCGTCAACGACTTTAGGGTTGGACATTTGGATTGGATCAATCACTAGGTTTAGCAAATCGGTCCAGCTCAGTTGTCATCAGAAACGGATAATGCTATATCGTTAAAGACTTTAGGGTTGGAAATTTTGCTTGGGAAAAACACTAGGTTTAGCAAATAGGTCCAGTTTAGTTATCATCAGAAATGGATAATACTATATCATCAACGACTTTAGGGTTGGACATTTGGATTGGATCAAGCACTAGGTTTAGCAAATCGGTCCAGTTCAGTTGTCATCAGAAATGGATAATGCTATATCGTTAACGACTTTAGGGTTGAAAATTTAGCTTGGGTGAAACAATTTCTGATAATAACTAAATTGGACCTATTTGCTAAACCTAGTGTTTCACACTAGGTTTAGCAAATAGGTCCAGTTTAGTTATCATCAGAAATGGATAATACTATATCATCAACGACTTTAGGGTTGGACATTTGGATTGGATCAAGCACTAGGTTTAGCAAATCGGTCCAGTTCAGTTGTCATCAGAAATGTGTAATGCTATATCGTCAACGACTTTAGGGTTGGAAATTTGACTTGGGTCAAGCACTAGGTTTAGCAAATCGGTCGAGATTAGTTGTCATCAGAAATGGATAATACTATATCATCAACGAATTTAGGGTTGGAAATTTGGCTTGGGTCAAGCACTAGGTTTAGCAAATATGTCCAGTTTAGTTGTCATCAGAAATGAATAATATTATATCGTGAACGATTTTAGGGTTGTAACTTTGGCTTGGGTGAATCACTAGGGTCAGCAAATTGCACCATTAACCCCTTTCGGTAAAATGACAAGTCTAGCTCGTCATTAGTTTTTCGTTTCATACCGCACAATGACGAGCTACACTCGTCATGCGATTAAAGTTACTGTTAAATATGATAATTAATTTAGTTTAAAATTTCTAGTGTACTGAATTTGGCAACACTTTTATCACTTGTGAAAATCACAAGTCACTATTGCATATTGTTTACTTAGATTTTCTTGGTACAAGTCATTGCCAAATTAATGAGTCAGAATAAAAGAAAACCTACTAAGAAATGCCGTGTGTGTTACAAGAATCAAATTAAAAGTGAGACTACTTGGCGGTGTAAACAATTAAGAATTTCTTTGCACTTTGTTTTGAAAAGTACCACTAGCTTGAAGACTATTATCTGTATACCTTATTAATGTTTTGCTTTGATATTTTCTTAATTTTACTGTTTCTGATATTATTTAACACTATGTAAAAAGTGGATTTTAATTAAGAATATGTAAGAATTGTAAAATGAAACATGTTTTTTAAATAAAAATTAAATGGTTATTTCATGCACAGTTTTTCATTTTTAAATCATACCGGAAGGGGTTAATACAGGAAAAGAAAGTGGTAAGACAGGTAGTATGTCATATTTTTTATGTGACAGAAACATATATCACAACTGAATAGAAATATTGTTAAAATATTGATATTTATTTTTGGTAATTATTCCATCCTTAGTGCTTTGTGTTTATAAAATAAAACCTCATAAATCATATAATTACATTTTTTAACATTGATTCATCTCTTTTTTATCAATGGAAATTTTAGGCATAAATAAACCTAGACCACACAGCTATAAATTGCTTATTTTAAAGATATCTTTTTAAACTCAAATATCCTAGAAAAAATTTAAAGCGTAAAAGCTTCTTTTTTTATGCTAACATTTCTTCTCATAAACAGCTGTGGCCTCTTCAAACACAAACAAGTTTAAAATTTTTCCCCTAACGAAAAACATTTAAATATCTATTTTCCAAGCAGGCATTCTGTAACTAATGTTCTAAACACGTTTGATAAGACGTGTCTCCCAAAGAAAAATATCTAAATTTTTTTCAACCCTGTTTTTAGATACTATGAATCATTTTTTGTTAAGAAACTAGAGTTTAATTTAAAGATTTAATCCCCAAAAACTTGTTTCGATGAATTGTCATGTTTATATTATGAATTAAAATTTGGCAATGGTATGTAAAATAAAAATAAGAAAATAAAAATTTAAAAAAAACTTTGAAAAATTAGGTTTTTTGAATTCAAACTTTAAGAAATATAAATTTAGGTAGATTATTTAATGATATATTTACTGTACGTAAATGGTAGTGCAACGGTCACCTTATTGCAAATGATATTGCAAATTGTAATATAAACACATAAATTATTAAAATTTGTAAAAGTGACAGTTGGAATTCTAGATTAATGTGTTTTGTGTTAAATTAAAATTGATTATGTTGTTGATATCTCACATAATATATATATATATATATATATATATATATACATATATATATATATATATATATATATATATATATATATATATATTAAATATGTTATATATATGTATATATATATATACAGTATATATATATATACATATATATATATACATATATATATATATATATATATATATATATATATATATATATATATATATATATATATATATATATATATATATATATATATATATATATATATATATATATATATATATATATATATATATATAATATATATATATATATATATATATATATACATACAGTAAAACTTTCTACGTTGACCACCTCTCTATGTTGACCGAAATTTATTAGTTTGAATGGTCAAAACATATTTTCAATGGCAATTTACTTGTCTATGTTCACCACCTCCGTAAGTTGTATGTTGACCAATTTTTAGTAGGTTTTACTCTCTGTAACTTGACCACTGATGTTTTCTTGAATTAGATTTTTCCTCCCTCTGTTCTCCAGGTTTCCCCTGGTTTCCAGGAATTTCTTTATCAGTCAATCGGATTATCTGAGCAATACTCGCGACCTGTTTGGTGCTCCATTCATTGTTCACTTCCAGTATGGTACTATGGGAGGGAAATACCAGAGATTACCAAGCCTTTTGTTAAGGATAAATGATATTCTAGCCCTTTGCATGCTTTCATTTCTTGTATTTTCTGAAATCTGTCGAAAAAGGTCAGGAGGGTGGGGTATGTGTTTAACGGTGTAGCATTGAACGAACTACGCAGAATTGGAAAACAACGTGTATCGCTGACATGTGAAACACGTTCATTTTTTTTTTTTTGACATCGCGTCGTGGCAGTACCAGACGTTTATTTGCGAATTTTTATTAAAAATGGCGCAAAGAAAAGCTCTGAGAGAACTTCAATTAAAAGAGAAAGTGAATCTTCTTAATTTTCTGGAAAGCAGCAGCCAAATAAAGACAGCAGAAACATTTTGTGTGAGTAAGACAACTGTGAGCAACATTTTAAAATGCAAGAAAGAATATCTGGAAAGATATTCTTCCGAAAACGGGGAACTTCAAAGAAAAAGAAGAAAATCGTGTCTTGAAGCTGTGAATGAAGCCACATTTCGTTGGTTTACAGAGATGATATCAATTAGAAGAAAAAGTGCATTGCTTGTTCAAAAGTGATTTCTCAACATTATTAGATTTAATTTATTGAAAATTCGAAAAATGAGAAATCGTGAAAGATTCTAAAACAATGACTGAGAGAACAATAAAGAAAGAAAAAAAAAATCAAAGAAACCAAAAAATCAAAAAGAAAACAATATAAATTCTTCAAAAAAAAAAAAAAAAAAAATTAATGCTGAAGAGAACTGGTCTTCAAAGAATGTTGTGAAGAGAAATTTATAATGCTATATCAATATATATATATATATATATATATATATAATATATATATATATATAATATATAATATATATATATATATAATATATATATATATATATATATATATATATATATATATATATATATAATATATATATATATATATATATATATATATATATATATATATATATATATATATATATATATATATATATATATATATATATATATATATATATATATATATATATATATATATATATATATATATATATATATATATATATATATATATATATATTTATATATTTTATGTATATATATATATGATTCTATAAATATATATATATATATATATATATATATATATATATATATATATATATATATATATATATATATATATATATATATATATATATATATATATATATATATATATATATATATATATATATATATATGTACATGGAGAAAGAAATGAAGTAATTCTGAAGTGTTAAAGGTGGTTCCTTTGAAGATTTATAACAGATTAAGTTAAACTGTGATCCAATTCATAGTAATGACATCCTGATGTCCATCGGCTTTGTGACCTTACGGTGAGGTGCCAATAAATAATGTGTTATTACGCTGTACTTCTCGATAATTTAAGTCCACTTGACGATCAATAGTTAATTTTTTACAGTTCCTTCTATTGAAACCTGACTAGTATCAGGTAATATGGCTAGTTAGTGAAATATCTTTATAATTATAGTTTTAAAACTACATAAATCAGTCATTATTAATATTTAAAACTATTAATATTCTAAAGAACCTGAAAACTTTACCTAAGCAACTGTATCACAGTAGATCAGATTTGAAATTATGTATTACGATGTTAGAATACGTGTGTTTAAGCATAAAATATTTTAACTCCAGAATATATAAAAAAGTTTTTCCAAATTTCATATAAATTTTGGTATTTTCCTTGATTAAAAATTATCTTTCAATAGCAATTATGAATATACCTTTGTGAAAATATCCCTTGCAGACTTATATGGCTATTTTAAATTAAAGTGATATTTATCTGAATTTTTTATCATAAATATAATTGAAGTTCAGAAATAATAAGATATTTCAGGAATAATCATATGAAACTTATAATATTATTGAATATAAATAATAAATAAAGTTTTAGTATGATATAAAATCGCTGTAATTTACTGTATTCTATGAACAATTCGTATTAATTTCAGACTTATGTAAAAGCAAATACAAATAAAACCTAAATATGTAAAAAAGATATTAAAAATGTTTTTGGTTAAATCATAAAATATTTACTTAATACGTAAATTATTCAGCTACATTCACTAACATTTGTTTTACTGACTGTATCGCATGTGTTAAAATTGCCTCTCTTCAAACGTAAATAATATATTACATACTTAGCAGCTAATTATAGTTCTTTTGCACTATATCCTTCGCATTTTCACAGAATCAAAACTGTATATTTTTATTTACTGATGTTAAATCCAATATATAGAGGTTTTATTTCAAGGTATGTATTTAGTCCCCTTTTCCGTTGTATTAGGTATTAAAAGCGTTTTAACTTTTCCAAAAAATTTAGGTTTTAATAAGTACCCAATTTTATGGTGAACCTACATAATGTTTAAAAATTTGAGTGGGTTAAAAAAAAAGAGAGCTGCACTTGGAATATTCTGACATCATTAATACGGTGCTTTAAAACACACATAGAAACAATATAATATTTAAGTTTCGTGTAGTTCTCGTTTGTATTTGGGTATTAACCTGTGATCAAATGTAAAGTGGTATTTATTTTGGTTGCGTTGTGTAAAAAATATTTTAGTGCTAAATTCAACCACAGGTTCTGAGAAACTACAGACATAAAATATGAAAATAAACTGAAAGCTAAATTAAAAGCATCTGAAACCAGCTTAAAATAAAAAAAAAGTAAATTTATTATAATGATATATATACATCTATGTTTACACAATCTGATTCTATCTTCATAAAATTTGCTTTATCAACCCCTTCAAATTAGGTGCCACTCTAATTTAGTTCTGACAATAATTTTTCATCACTTAAGTAAATATGTAAATATACGAGAGAGGACCTAATCTCAGTTTCAAATATATGTAAAAGGGGGTACCTTTGTGAGTTAATATGGTGTGCCCGGAACACTGCTGGTTGATTGCTGATCAGGATTGGATCTTCCGTCGGTCCGGTCAGGGGCTTCCTTCTGAGTGTTTGAGGTGCGGCCGTAATATTTGATACAGATACACTGCTGATAATCGCTAGATGTTCTGAACGTTTCCGGAG